>VZRX01005862.1:190395-361597 GCA_013398075.1 Notiomystis cincta | reverse complement strand
GGTGTAAAGAAAACTGAGCCAGGGATTGTCCATTGACAGGAATGCAGCAGCTGACAGTGTGCTGTGTACTCCCTGTCTCAACCACAGTGGTTACCCTGGTGATCCTTCTGCCTTGTCATGGTTTAACCCCAGCTGCCAACAAAGTGAGTTCACTCACTTCCCACCAGTAAGATGGGGGAGAGATTCAGTAGGGTAGAAGTGAGACAACTCATGAGCTGAGGTAAAAAGAATTCAGTAGGTAAGGGAAGAGCTGTGCACACGAGCAAAGCCAAACAATGCTTTCATCCACCACTTCCTGTGGGCTGGCAGGTGTTCAGCTATCTCCAGCACAGCAGGGCTCTATGTGTATTGGTGACCTGGGAATGCAAACACTGACACTCTAAACATGATCCCCTTCCTCCTTCTTCCCCCGGGTTTGTATGCTGAGCATGACACCATATGGTGTGGAGTGTCCCTGGGGGCAGCTGTCCCAGCTGTGTCCCCTTCTAACTCCTTGTGCACCTCCATTCTCCCCACTGGCGGGGCCATGCGAGGAGCAGAAAATGCTTTTGCTCTGTGTGAGCACTGCTCAGCAGTAGCAAAAACATCCTGGAATTACCAATGCTGTGTCCAGCACAAATCCAGAATATAGCCATGTACTACCTACCATGAAGAAAACTAAGTCTATGCCAGCCCAAACTAGCATATCCCTTAATCAATGAAAAATACATTTATTTATTTGAATATGCAAATAGTTTAGTGTGGTATGTATCATCTTTGATTTTTTAGGACAGTTTTATTTCCAGACCAAAGCCTTGATGTATGTATTCCTAATGACTACCCTTAGATACAGCCAGAGGCAGTTTCATTGTTCTCAGCTGTACTGTAGGCAGTGCATGTGGGAGTGAGAGTTAGCAGGGATGAACCATGGGATGTATGAGCTTGTCTCTCCCAAATCCTTTTCCTCTATGAAAGAGGAGTTCTAAATCTTCACCCCCATTAGTTTGCGTGTCAGCAAAGATGACTCACTGGAGTGGCAGCAGGCCAGGAAGCGCAGTTTTGCTCTCCTTCGCCGAAAATTCAAAACAGCAAAATTTGGTGCCTGATTAATATTACATAAATATGCAAATTTATTGCTATCATAAAAGCCGTGAGGTACAAACCCAGTGTGCATGTAATGCAGAAGGAAGGCTGGAATTTATAAGAAATGTCCCCCTTGCAGGAAGGTGAATGCCCAAGACAGGCTTCCAGAGACGTCACTTCCGAAGCACTGGTGTGCTGTTGTGCTGCCGCTTTGCACAAGTGCCCTTTAATTTTGCATAAAGGTGCTAATAAAGAATTCAGAATGTATCAAATGCTGTTCTTTGAAGGGTGTTTAACAGCAGGGCTAAGACAAAAGAAACTGGCAATTAGGTATATATTTAGCAGTCTTTCTGCAGGCATCTGGAGTTCATTTCAGCAATAATTCAAAAACCCCAGGATACTTTCTGCCTCCTGCTGCTAAGTGAATGTAGGAGTAAAGCTGCTATTTTCACTGACAAGACATTTTGCTTGTGAAATTCTCCCACTTGCACATAATCACTGTTCTAGCAAATTACAACATAGAACACAACTCTCCATGATTCAGGGGGAGCATGATGCCTTCTCAGGTGATACAGGATTGTAGGGAGAATGAAAGGAATCTCAAACCAAAAAATTAATATAAATTATGCGAGCCCTCGGTTAATCTAATCAGGCTGGGTAAAGCAGTTACTTCAAGCTCTCAGGGAAGCTGGTCTTATATTTACCAGGTTAAGGCACCACGCCAGGTAAGTTCAGGCTCTTTCAAATTGCTCTGACTAGTTACTAGCATGCAGTTTTCCTGAGTTTTTCACTTCTTTTGATTACTTTTATAATGAGTTATATTGTCTGGGAGGTAAAAAACTGTGTTTCAGGGAAATGCTGCTGACAAGGACTGCTGTCAAAAAGCAAGGACACAAGCAAACAGCCTTGGCATTCATGTGACCTGTGAGGTCTCAGCATGCACATATTACATACATGCACTGAGAAATGTAAAATAGTACCTTAACAGTGCAGATTTAAATGAAAGCCTGATTTAAGCAGATTATAAAGAGCAGAGGTCATCTTCTGCATATGCTGTCCCCCAAGTTCTCATCTATGCAAATTTGGTATAATCCAGGTAGTCCATGTTATGCCCTTCTGTTCTTGATCTCTTTGTACACTGTTAGTGCCCAGAGTATTGTATCACATTAAAAGCTGTGAAGACAGACAGTCAACTACTTTGATTAGTTGGTACAGTCTTGTTTGATGTCAGTAGGTACATCTTAGCTGAATCTTCTGTTTGTGAGTCTGTTTGGAAATATTTTGGGGAAAAAAATAGAAGAAATAATTCTCACTGTTAAAATTCAAAGCTGTTTCAGGTGTATGTCTCCTCATCAACTGCAATGTATGGCTGCTAAATGAGATTTTGGTGCCAGTGTACCTTATATAAGTATGGGTCAACCAATCCTCAGAAGAACAACTTTGTTCCTTGCTATTTCATTTTTGGAGCTTGTTCATGACTGTACACACAATGTGGCTCATGGCTGATTTCTAATTGCCTCTACATGGCAGTGAGTATCTGCATTAACCAGACACGCCTGGTGTGATTCTTCATCAGTTGCAATTAACTTCTGTTCACTGTGGTGGGCTGTAATGAGCTGCAGTTACTTATTACCAGATCTCTGCATGACTGGCTGAATAGCTCCTCCTGAGTTCCACCACTGGCTGAACACTACTGGGGGGGGGGCGAGTGATGCAGCATTGCCAGTTTGCACTGTTATCTTTCTTTTGTCCTGAAATCAGCCTCTCTCTGAGCAAATAGGGCTGTGCAGAACCCCCATAAGGAGCAGTGCTACAAAGATTTGCTGACCTTCTTTTTCATAGCTTTGTTCTTTAGCTGATCTTGCTGGGTTTGTGCAGCTCTTAACGAGCAGTGAAGTTGAATTATCTTTCATGGCACATTTTCTCCTGATTGGCCCTTGGAGTTACGTGTATTGTGTGGGAAGACAGCACGTGGACCCCAGCAGAGTCACCTGCTTCACTCCTCTGAACATCCTGGTAAAACAAAGCTCCAGCCTACCCTTAGAAGCACCCTACTGTGTCACAGTAATACCTAGGCAGTAGCTAAAGCAAGAGTCCTGGTCAGTTACTTTGGCATAGTAAGAATTCAGGTAGCCAGATGAATCCTAGCTGTCCAGGCCTTGTCTGGACTTTAAATGAACACAATTATCTTGTGATGGTTTTAGTTACTTTATCAGATATAAAGCTTTCTAAGCCTAGCTAGCATAATAAAATAACTTTTTATTAAGATAATCTCTTCTGACACTGTCTCAAGCTCATTTTGCTCTGAATATTGTCTAAACCAGAGCACAATCATAAGTTGCTTGTGGGTAACAGATACTGACAGAATAAATTATGATTTTGATACTTGGTTCCTGATGCTATTCATACTGTCATTGAGTGGATGCTGTAGAACTAGCAAAAATTATCTGATGTGCTTACATTTCAGTCTGTTTATAGCTTCAGCAGGCAATTTATAATCAATCAGTTTATCAACAGCATTTAGTAACAAGACTTTGGCAAACTAACAATAGTATATTCGAAGAACTCATAGACTTAAATTTATGAATTAAAAAAGTTTAATTAACTAAGTCTCCATAAATTTATTCTTAGCTCTTTAGCAGAGCGTATATAATGTTATCCCATCTGCTTCTGACAAAACATTATCAGATGTTATCCTTTCTAATGCCTAGTTATTTTATTTCCTCAAATTATTTACACCATTGGTGAACTCAGGCCTCTGGAGTTTTACAGGAAGCAAAGATTAAATCTTTGGAGTACCAGGTTAATACTGATCCAGCTATTTACAGGGAAGCTATAAGAAATGGAAAGGTTAGAGGTGTCATTCACCATTGTGGGCTTGCAATGTAAATAACAAAAAGTGGCATTTGCTCAGTGTTTCCGTTTTTAAAATTGTCATGTGATCACAGCAGGAAAAAATTATATGAAAAAAAATTTCATCAGACTTCCAAACCTGATTCTTATCCTCATTTTTAGTTTCTACAGACTGTACTCTGTGGCTATAATGATGCTTTCCATTGTCAAGGATAGCCTATTCAGTTGGTGTTCTCACTTCTCCTTTTATTAAGAAAAATATCCTGTTTAAAACCTGTGCTCCAACTGGAAACAGGACAGATACCTGTGCAGTGGCACTTTTCTTTCACAGAATTACTTTGCCAAGTGTAGATGTGTCAGGACAAGGGAAGCAGCATGGGTGTTTTTCTTGTGGCCAGACATCTTAGCCACTTCTAAATCAGCTCGGGTAGGTAGTTTGAACTTGTGCAAACATTCTGCCTCTTCTCAGCCCCTTTTCTCTCAGAGGTATCTTTAGCACCAGGGTTAGCTGTTACTGACACATATTTTGTGGTGCTATAGAATCAATACAAAAGCAGAACAATGCTACTGCAAACTTCTGATGGATGTGGGATGTAAAAACCATAGCTCTGCAAAAGCAGAGGAGTAAATTAATTTACCAGCTTGAAATAGTAAATGATTTTTGAACACCATGATCAACAGCCATGATGGAGCTGGTATCTCGCTTGTGTTCAGTTAGGAGAAGATCATAGTGACTGAACACCTTGGGAGTAACCCAACCCCCATGTAAGTGACCACATCCTATAGGTTTCATCACTGTTGCACAATGGCAGAGTTTGACCCATAATATCTCGGAAAGATAATTATTAAAAAAATTGGATTAAACTGAAAACAGTTTTTAGGAATTATTTTATGGACAATGATGTGGCATATAGTTAAACACAACTGCACTTATTTTTAGGCAACAGAAATGGGCATGAAGAAGGCTTTTCTATACTCTGATACTCTGTTTGCAAACTGTAGTTTACAACAAATGCTGCTCTTTGGAGAATCATATGAACTCCAGATAAATGGATCTTGATATGTGTTGTCTGCTGCTCATATAAAAATTTTATGTGTGCCTGAAGATTTTCGGGTTTGGAAGTGTCATTCTTAGCATAACATAGTTCCTCAGTACCTGTGAGTATTATCATGGGCCTTTACACAAGCATTTTGCCATAACACATTATTGATACAACATCTTGCTGAGTATAATTACATTCTGCTAGGAAATTTGAGTTCTCTCCTTATCCTGATGTCTGTTGAAGGACTTTTCTGAGGTTTGAGCTTGGATTGTGAAGGTGCCTATGACCTTGTATTTTTGTTTTTTCTATCCACAAGAGTGGATTCACTGCTATTCATACCAGTGGCTGCAAACTCAGCTAATGGGCAGTAACTGCTGATGAGAAGGAATTGAGTGAAAAGCACAGCTGAAACCAGGACAGTGACAGCTTGATCAGAGCGCTCTCTTCTACAGTACATCAAACATGAATAATTTCCTGCCTGCTCCATCATTTTAGTTAAGTAATTGGAAATCCTATTGATCTGCACAGTGCTTAGAATAACACAGTCTCAGTGGCAGGGCTGTAATTTTGGCAAAGATGTATTGTTCCTGGTTAGTATTAGGACAGGAGGCACCCATCTCCACAGCAGCTGAGCGTGGATTTGTACCATGTCCGGAAATCCTCTGCTGCGGGGCTGCTGTGGCTGAGCAGAGTGCCATGGGGTGGTGATAAAATTGAAGTGTGTGGATTTAATGTTACTCTGAATACTCACTCAATAGTTTATATTCTTTCTGTCACTGCATTTTGCAGGGATCTTTCATCAGCTGTCTAAAAGAAGGAGGGTAATGAGCATCACCAACCAAACAGTCTGATGGATCAGTCTGAGTTGCTGTTAAAAGATCTTCTCTCTCTCTCTCTCTCTCTCCCAGTCCTTCTTTCCCTGCTTCATTGCTTCTGTGTGGGTGACTAGTTCATCTGACTCCTCTCTGTTCACAGTGGGTCTCTGCTACTCTTCTTGTATTTGCCATGTACTAATACTCTGGAGGGCTGAAAATGTAAGAGGCAGCAGGATCTGAAAAGGGAAACAAGCTTGTTCTCCCACTCAGCAAGAACCAAGAAGCAGAACAGTGATATAGACACAGCAGCTGGCCAAGCTGAAACTCAGATGAAAAATTTGGCAGTATAGCCCTTTATGTACTGGATTTGCTATAATTAAATATTTAGCTGCACTGCAGCTTGAGGACTCCAGTACATGGAGTGCTATAGACCAAAGTTTCCTCAATTTAGTGCCTGTGCTGTGTATCTTTCTGTACACTTCTCAGGTAAAAAGCTGTTTAACTCATTTGAAGTCTCATGCAGAAACATCTGTGTGTAAGGTCTGTTGTGCAGCACTGTCATTAAAAGTACCTAGGACAGCCTGGGATATGAAGTCCTGTTGGATTTCAGTCGAGGTCTGTCTAAATCCCAGAGACAAATCTTGACCACTGATGAAATGTATCTGATTTATCACCCTGTGGCTGATCAACATGTGCACATGCATGTACTCTCACACTCCACTGCTCTTCATTTATCTGTGAATCTCTGTGATAGTTTTTTTCTACCTGTCAGTATTATGGCATCTGTTAAGGAAGTAGTGCAGAGTGTTTTATAAACAAGCTGATAATTCTCACAGCATCTTTATGTGGCCAACAAGGTGTGCCAATACTTTGTGCCCATCTTTAACAAAAAATGAACTGTGTAAAGAAATTTGAAAATTTGTTAGGTCACATAAGTTAATATGACAGCTAAATCCACAATTTGGAACTCCTGATTCTTTTTTCTCTGGTCATAGTTACTTTTTACCACATATAATGAAGAATAAACTATCATTGAGGCAGAAGTAAGTGCAATTGTTTGGTTTTTTAAAGGAAAAAATACAAAAAAGGCAGAAACTTTGAAGCATTGCTGGTAGGAGTATTTTTTAGTTGCTTGCACTTAATGGGATAATTAATGTAACTACATAATTACATGAATGTAATTACCTATTTCCATGGTAATATATGCTGTATTGAGAGATGTCCCAATACAGGTGTTGTGGTGCAATATGGAATACTGTTGTCTAATACACACTTAATGGAGATAAAGACATTTATTCTGAATTATTTAGACAAGCTGGTATCATATGGTGCTGTCTTTGGTCATACTTTGAGACTTCTGTGCAATGTGCTGTGTTAACAAAGTGACTTTAATTCAGCACTTTGCATGCACAGTATGTTGGTCACTGAACAGTGCTGTAGAAGGTAAGGCAACTTGCAGGAGCACTGATTTCAGCTGCACAGTTCCTGCTCCCATTGCATGTGATAATAGTGCCCATCATTCTGCTGTGCATCATTCTGCAGAGTTTATCACTAATTTCTTGCTTGTCTGGAAGAATACATACTCCTTCCACATGATCCTCCTTTTCACCTCTCTTCATTCCTCTCAGGATCTTTTCAGAAGCAAACACAGCACATTTTTGTCAGTTCTCAGAAAAATATAAATGAGTATTTTACTTCTTCCACCCATTCCTCTCTTTCTTTATCTCCCTTTGTCTCCAGGTTTTCCTTTCATCCTTGGTGCAAGACAAGGGATCAACTTGCCAAGAATTAGTAGCTGATAGCCAAGAGCCTGGACTTGGGCCCACTAAGTTGTGGGAAGGGAGTGTAATCTTAATGAGTCAGTGTGGGTCTGTTATCTCTAGTCTCCCAAGAGCTGCTTTGCTGGCTAGATAAAGAGTTAGAGAGTAGAGGAAAAACCTGTGTTACTGTTGATGTGTTGCAGGTGATTGTTTTGTAGATGTTGAAAATGTGTTTATTTTATTCTGAGTGTTTCATTAGAGTGGTAGTACAGTAAGTACAGGATTATCTCTCCCAGTGGCTCAGATTTTGTGGCAGTGTTCCTGAAAAATACCACAGATTTCTGTAAGAGTAGATTAGATCTTAAGTGGTGAATTTATTTTTATTTGCTTTTATCATCCTTACTGCTTAATTCAAGATACCAAACTGAGTGCTTCATATAGCCAGGTGCACCACCCTCCTTGGGATTCATTTAACAAGGGAAGAATTCCTTCCATGAGATTGTGTTGTGTTCTCCAGCTATCAAAATCTTCCAGGGGCTCAGAAAAAAAACAGTCCAGAAATTATTTTCAAAAATTTAGTTTCAAATAGCAAAGAACTGAGAAATGCTGACAAAAGTTTTCAGGAAGGTAGAGAGCACTTGCAGCTTATTTTCCCCTGTGAGATTAAGTCCAGCTGCTTCAAGTTAGATATGCAAGAATCAAGGTTTCCACCATTATGAAAAGCTGGGATTTAACCCCTGGAGAGTGTTGCAAAGTTCAACAAGAATATTTACAGATTTAAGTGTCTTTCTGAGTATTCAAATCTAAGATTTATTTGCACATACATCTTATAGGCACTTTCTCCTCCATGTAATCCATTCTCGTGCTGTTATTTCCAGTCCCTGTTATTCGTGTAGTTGATTAAAATGCTTGCATTGAATACTTGGAGCAGTGAAATTGATGGAAGGTGGTCTAACCTGTCTTCCCTCACCTCTTTCCTCCGTCTCTACAAGTAGAATTTCTCTGTGTATTCTGGCTCATAACCTTATGGATTTTCTCCCCATTTCAGACTTCTTATATGAAATAATTGATTTATTTTGAGAGCTTATTCACTTACCTCAATTTTTCTGTAGTTTTCTGAATTTTTCACTCAGCTTCTGCTCTGTAGGTGCTCAGATACAGGCTTAGCTCTGTGTGCACACCTAGCCTGCACATCAGACCACTGAACCCTCTTAGCATTGCTGAGCATTAGTGAAATCCTTTATGTGGCTTTAGTGGAGAATTCCAGTCCTGTCCTTACTTTGCCAGACATGAACAGATTAGAAAGAAATCTGCTTTTTCATTGAGGTTTATTTCCCTCTCTAATACACAATGTATGAGTCGTTTGCACATGCAACTGCTTTTAGTACCAAAAGCACTCTTCTTGGCCTTGCTTTCTTCCTGACTTCTGCAAGAATGGACTAACTCATCTCGAATGCTGCTTTTTTTATTTGACTTCTGTAGAAGTCCCCGGAGATTCATTTGGTCCAGTTAATAAAAATATAAACAGAAACGTGCAGAAGCTTCATTTACAGTTCTGAAGCATTTAAAGTTTTCGACGTAAAGACAGTTGAGTGTAAACAACGGGAACTTTATATATAGGAGCTGTTGATTTCAAGTTTGGATCTGATACAATCGTTAGAACTGCAGTAAGCACTGGTGAAGTACAACAGTGCTGACTCCACCTCTGTTTTGATAGGATGAGTGTCCCCTTGAACTGTAAAGTGGGGTGTTGCTGTGACACACAGAGCTACCACTGGCAGAAATAATTGCACACAGCTGAGACTGAAGAGTTCTACCCAGCAGAAGCAATAATATGATGGGGTTTTTGCAAACTGGAAAACATTTTCTTTTTCTGTTGTTCACACCATAAACAGAAGACAGTGTAAAAACACAGCTGTATAGGAAGGTTATAAAACATCAACTTCTGCAGTGTAAGAAGGCAAAAATAAAAAGGTAGAAGTACAATGAAATACCCCTACAGTATTAAGGCCAGAGTATTAGAAATCACTGGTTGATTTTTGACCAATGGCATTACACACATAAATCATTCCCGCTAAATGTTGTATTCTGGGTTTGTTGGCTGTACGTATTTCATGTTAGTACTACTCGAACTGGATTTATGTTGCTGGAGAGGATTGTGGCAAATGTGTTTGTTTATTGAAAGCTGAGACCTGTAGCCGTAACTTCGCACTGAGCTGTGCGCTGTGTGGAGCCGGGCCGGGTCCCGGTGCCATCCCTCCCCTTCCCGGGCCGCGGCCGGAGCCCCGCGCCCGCCGTTCGGCCGGGCTAAACGCGCCATCTAGTGACTAGCGGGGATGGTTTATTTAGAACAAGGAGAGCCGGGGGAGTTTTTAATGAATTTCTGCATCAGCAGGGAAAATGGATGAAGGTTGACAAATTTTTATATTGCCTTATTTTTCTCCCCCTAATTAACAGCCATTCCTAGTCATTATTTGTTTTTATTTTTCTGTTGTCTGCTTCCCACTCTGCTCTCAGGCTGTTTCCTAAGATACAGATTGAAATCACCTGCTGGGGCAGAGTATTTGGGCAAAATGTTAGTGCTGTATTCACAAAGCTTCAGAAGTCACTATAAAATCAGTTTACTGCCTGCATCTGAAATGCTGATTCTCAAAAATTTGGTTCAAATGTCTAGAACTGCCTGCATTTCTTAGAATCATAGAATGATTTGGGTTGCAAGAGATCTTTAAATGTCATCTAGCCCAACCCCCCTGCGATGAGCAGGGACATCTTCGTCTAGATCAGATTGCTCAGAGCCCTGTCCAGCCTGACCTTGAATGATTGCAGGGATGGGGAGTCTACAACCTCTCTGAGCAAACTATTCCTGTGCTTTACCACTCTCATTGTTAAAATCCTCTTCTTTAGATCTAGTCTGAATCTACCCTGTTTTAGCTTAAAACCATTAGCCATTGTTTTATCTCAACAGGCCTTACTAGAAACTTTGTCCCTGTGGTTTTTATAAGCCCCCTTTAAGTAGCAAAAGGCTGCAATAAGGTCTTCCATCCCTCACTGCCCCATTGTCCACCTGTCCTAAATGTAACTGGTAAGCCTCACTCTTGCTTGTATATAAGTGGTATGCAAATTGGATTTTGTGCAAAAAGGGACTAATGTGGGGGCACCAAACCCCTGCTGGAGGCAGCTGAGTTGGAATAACTTTGTTTTAAAAAACATGGAATACAGTTATTTTTGTTATCAGTCAGGGAGGGAGTTATTTGAGTCAAGCAACACCTGCTAGTTGTGTAGATGAAGAGAAGAAATGCACACTGAGGATCTTTGTTTTCTCTATGCAATGCTTACAAATCCAATTAAGTATTGAAAGCAACATTTTGATCTTGTTTCTCTCTGGAGACACCTGTGTGATTCAGTCCAGGTCACTATTACTTTGAAAATTAACTGTCCATGTGGATCCCATCTAATCAAGTACTTGTCATCTTGATTTAAAAATAACTTCTATGAGACTTCTGGCTTAATGAAAGTGTTATTATTTTTCTGTCTTTTTCTTTTCTAGGATATTAAATACAACATTGTTTGAACTGTATGAAGCTCTGGGCAATTTTCCTGCCTTGTGGGTCTTCAATGTGCTGCTTTTGATTCTTCAAATTCTGCATGGTTTTTGGTCTTATCTAATCATAAAGGCAGCCTACAAAGCTATTTCAAAGGGCAAGGTAAGAGAACGTGGTTCGGTTTCATGATTTAAATTTTTCAGTATCAATAGAGGTCGCTTTTAGTTTGTTGGTTTTTTTTTTTTTTTTCTGATGCATAACACACTACTGAAGACACATCTTGTTTTAGGTAAACTCTTCTTTCCTTCCCCTGAAACACTTTCCTACTCCTAATTATTGTCAGATAAGTTAATAATACTCTGTATAGTGATTGCCTTAATATGTGCTTGTGCACTTCTTTTTTACAATGTGGTACACTGAACTAAACTACTTTAGGGAAATCAGATTAAAAAAACCCAGCAAGTAAACTGCTTTCCTGGAGCTGCCAGTTCTGTTTTTCTTCTTTATAGTAGTTGTTAGCAAAATGTTCATTTCACAGCTGGAAGTGATAGCAATAATAATACAAAATGAAATTCTGCTGCATTTGCTAGTGGCAAAGTTACAGATCACAGCCTCTTCTGGGTTTTGGTATTAATGAGGTATTGCAAAGAGCTATGTATTTTCTTTCTAGTATTCTCAGAGCAAGACTGTTTAGGCTAAAATTTAGTGTCTAGCTGCCACTGGTACACTTGACAGGAAGATATCACTCCCAGAAATGCCCACCCCGTTACAGTTGCTGTGCAGATGCAGGGCTCAGGTGTAGATGGTAGAACTAATCCTTACAGACCATGTAAAGTCAAGGCACTTTTAAAGAGCAGAATGCATTGATGTGCCTGACCCCAAAGGGGATTGTTCTCCAGAAAATTGCTGTCTGTGAACGCACTGGAGAGCTCAGCCATGCACTGGCAGAGCCCAGAATCTGCCACTCAGTCTGTGAGAGACAGTGCACTCAGGAGCTGTATTTTGCCTGGAAGCCACACTTTAGTCTCCTCTGCTTTTAGCAATTGTTTGCCTCAGCTGTCCTGTCTGAATTATACCAGGGACTTCAAAGAGTGCTTCCTACTCTCTCTTACTCTGCTTGTTTATCCTTTCCCTTGTGCTGTGCTGGAAGGCTGGGAAGTGGAACCCCTTGCACGTAAGTTTCTTTACATTTACTATGCAAAAGATTTTTTTTTTATGACAGCACTGGTGTTTGTCGTTTGGGTTTGGTTCTTTTTAATTTGTAGTTTCTGCTTGGTATTTATCCATTGCTTGCATTTATATATTTAAGTAAAGACTGTCTTTAAAGGCCATTTTTACTTCTTAGCTACACATCACCCAAAACCATTCAAACCCACTTTTATCTGTAGTATCTGTGTGCTATTATGCTGTACCTTTTTGACATAGAGAGAGACAGAGAGTTGTGTGTGAATACACATATATTTATATATCTCAGCAGGATAACCATCTGCTGTGTCAGCATGCAGGACGCACACTTGAGACTGTAAATACTTCACCTTGTAGTTCTAACAATTGAACAGGAGAAAATTTAGATTGTACAAGAGCAGAGTTAGACACTTACAGTAACACAGTGGGGCACACAGTTAAACCGTGATTCCTGTGTTAGGGACTGAAAGGGACTATGTCCACATTTTGCAAGCGCCATTCTCACCACTTGGGTGAAGTCAGAGACTGGAGTTACCTGGTGTGGTGAGTTACATTTCAAGCAGTATTCCTGTCTCCTCCTGCGAGCATATAGTGCTGTTCCATGGAGCCATGTGGTCTCCAGTGAGTTGGGAGATAAGGGGCAGGAAGTTGGGTTGAATGTTTTTGTATTGCCAAGTCAAAGAGCTGCACTCCAAAGGAAGGAGAGGAAATAAAGTTGAAGTTAATAGGAGGGCAGAGGGACTGAACCTAAGTTGGATTTGAGAGCTTGGATTGTTGTTTACTTCAGTGTGTTCAAAACCCCTTGCCTTGAGCTCTTGGCCATACTACCTTCAGTGCACCAGTACCGAGTTCTCACTCTGCCTTTGCACATGGCACAAGTATGTGCAAACATCTGTGTTTGAAGTGAGTGCAGGCAGGCAAGGGCAGAGAACTGTGCCAGAGCTGAGATTGCCTTCAAAGCTCAAACTGAAAAAATGTGTGAATTCTCTGATTCCCTAGAACCAAAAAGCTGAGTTGTTTCCTTACAGTCACCTACTGCTTACTTCTTCTTCACATCCTACAGGTAGCAAAGGATGCCCGAAGTGATGTTGAGTCAAGCTCAGATGAGGAAGAAACAGTACCTCGCTCAAAGGCCCCGCACAGCACTGTCGCCACCAACGGGACCAGCGGGGCCAATGGGACAAATGGGTATCTTACTGGTGCCACTTGCTCAGAGGAGCATTAATCCTTCAGTTCAGTCCTGAGACACGAACAGAATGAACTGTTTGCTACTGGAAGTAAATTATAAGTTGTGAATGCGGTTTATTCATGTATTTCAGCATCAGAAAAAATTAGGAGTATCAAAGCATTCTGATAGCGCACTGCCATATTTCCTGTTTGTGAATGAAGACAGCACATCATTCTGTATACGTAGGCATGCTGTATGTGTATGTAACTGACACAATGGGAGCAGTATTTTCACTTGTACTGTCTGAAATATTATTTATTTTTTATTCTTTTTGGGAACTTCTGGACAAAAGGGAATATCCATTCTCAAACTTTGTGTCTTGGATTCTCGGTGATGGAGAGCATCATGCTCAGATCTCTTCTGTCCATCCCTGTTGCTTTTGCTGAATCTGCTATAAGTAATAGTTGCTTGATTTGTTACTTACAGTAAGATAGAACATAGCTTTATAGATTTTAGATCTGCTTCAGATATTTTTGCTATCTTTGTGTTTTAAAGTACTGGTTTTAAAATTGCCTATCAAATCACAGTTACTGTTCCTCCAACATAATTTGGGAAAAAAAATGTGGTAATTGTGGGATATTATTTTAGCGTAATTTTAAATTCAATTTGGTGGTTACTTGCATTAGAAGTAGACTTGATTTGTTGTGCAAATACCCAAAAGCATTGTTGTCAGCACTTAGGATAAATTCATTCTTACTTTTTTTTTTTTTTTTGGCCTTTCAATTTTTGACCTCTACAGATTTTAGCTTTTTGCAGAGATTCCATGTAAAAAGGTGTTTCTTCAAATGCACCATTCTGAATCCAGACCTAACTCCTGAAATTGTTCTTGCATGTTCACCTGGTTGAGAGCAGGAGTGTAATGGGAAAAACAGCAGATGAAAAGTTCATTGCTTCCTCGGACACAGCTCAGTCTAGGTATTGTTCTCAAAATTATTGCCACTTCCTTGGCAGGGTGAAGAGAGAGAAGGCACAATGTCATACATTACTAGAATCAGTTTATTTTAAATGTGTGAGAACTTAAGCAAAACTCACTTAGTGTAATGCACAGCAACATTTGAATGCTCAGCAGTATTTCATCACCTTTACAAATAAAATCAAGGGCATCTGTAAAATAATTTTGCATTCCTTTTTCATCCAAGATTTACAAATAGTGTCCCAAAGAAGACAAAATAACACCCTAAGTAAACATCTTTTGAAACATTATATACATACTTCTTCCAGTCTCTAGGTCAAATTTTGATGAAGGATGCTAAGGACCATACAGCTCTTGTAGGACACTCTTCTGTGATTTGTGACAGCAGTGCCAAAAGCAGGCAGGGTTCTTGGGTAACAGACTCTATGCAACCTACTGTTCAACAGTATTGTGTGTGTGCACACAGAACCAATGTGCTTATAGACCAAAGACTTACATATAGATATCNGTTTTGATCTTCAACGCTTCCAGCACATTTAACTTCACCACACTTACCTAATGAAATAAATGCTACAGAAAAAAGTAAAAAAAAAAAAAAAAAAAAAAAGAAGGACAAATGAACAAACCAGAAAAAAAATCTTAAGTGTGTCTTCAATATACAAAGGGATTGGAGTGCTGTGTTCAGCTGGAAACCTGAGCCATGAAGTAATTTCTGATTCCTTCCACCTATGCAAATAGTAAAATATAGATGGTTTCTGATGCCATAAAACATGTTTAAAGACTATTTTATACAGACTTCATCGAAGACAGTTGTGTTGTCACTTCTTTCTTTTGAAAACTGAGATTTGTCCTATTCTACTGGTCACTCTTGAAAACTCCTAAAACTTTTATTATCCATAGAAACTCCTGTGTGTTAGGAACAAGGAGGTGTGCTCAAAGCAAAGTTGGAATGGCATGAATGGAAATAGTACCTCAACTTGGTAAACAATAAAGGTAAGAAAACTCATAAATTTCAAATCACAAAGGATCTGTCAGTTCTACTACCTACAGAGCATCTTTTGAAAAAGCCAGATAACCTTGTAATCCAGCAGCTGCATATCTTATATGTCCATGGGTATATCTGAGGGAGCAAGGGAGCCTTACTTAAATCTCCTTCTCTCAGAAAGTTTCTCTGCCTCTAATTTTTTTCAGCTGTCTCCTGTGCATTTGATTTCATAAAGTTATCTGCAGGGCAGGTTATACATGTGAAAATACACTGATTGCAATAGAAAGTATCCTATCCATGGTGTTTGAAGCTGCAGCTGTGTAGTAATTACTGTAAAGATGATGTCAAGATTTTAAAATAAAACTATTCTGAGATATATTAAATTAGGATTATAATTTGAGAAATCTGGCCTGCTAAAATGGTAATGAAGAATATAAGTTTAAACACACCTCTTTTGTGGTGTTGATTACTTCCTCCACTGAACCATTTCCCTTCTGCAAAGACGATTTCAAAATCGCATTCTGGCAAAATATTTTGTGTGATACCAGGGCATAGAGGAGTCCCCAACAATCTGTGTGCCAGAGGCTTTTAGTCCCTATTGGTCCTCTTCAGCAATGCTCTGTAATGCTGATTCAGATGTAGAGTCAAGGCTACAACCCTTGAGATGATTTACCATCACTACATATGCTGTTAGGGTATCACAGAATCACAGAATGTTAAGGGTTGGAAGGAACCTTAAAGATCATCTAGTTCCAACCCCCCTGCCATGAGCAGGGACACCTCACATTAGACCAGGTTGCTCCAGACCTTATCCAACCTGGCCTTGAACACTGCCAGGGCTGGGGCCTCCACAGCTTCCCTGGGAAAGTTGTTCAGTATCTCACCACCCCCGAAGTAAAGAATTTCTTTCTATTAGCTAACCTAAATTTTTCTCCTCTTTGCTCCAATCCTCTTATCAACTTCATGGCCCTTCTCTGGACTTGCTCCAACAGTTCCATGTCCTTCCTATGTTGGGGACAGCAGACCTGGCTGCTGGGTGGAGTCTCATGAGAGCAGAGGGGCAGAATTCCCTGGCCTGCCCTGCCCTGCTGCCCACACTCCTGTGGATGCAGCCCAGGATACATGTGGCTTTCTGGGCTGGAAGCACACACTGATGGCTCACCTTGAGTTTTCACCAACCATCACCCCCAAGTCTCTCCACAGGGCTGCTCTCAATCACTTCTCCACCCAACCTGTACGAGTGCCTGGGATTGCCACAACCCAGGTGTAGGACTTTGCACTTGGCTTGCTTGAACTTCATGAGGTTTTCATCACCCTTCTCTAAAGCCTGTCAGGGTCCCTCGGTCCCCACTGTTAAACAGTACATCTGGGATTGAAACTCTTCCTTTGAGGTTTTAACTCAGTTGCATCTGTGATACGCTAAAGCAGGTATGCAGTTACCTTTGTTCAGCTAACACCCAGTGACAAACTTATCCCCAATAATCATGGCTTTTTGGAGCTTGTTCTTGGCAGTCTAAGATAAACTTCATACAGATATGTCTGGAAGTTAAGTGAGGTAAGAGATTCAAATGACACATTTGGGGAAATAGAGTAAGAGGAAGCCTTGAGAACTTCACCAGCCTTTACTAAACAATGACTGATCTTTCAAGCTAGAGGTTTGTCATAAAAATTACAAATTCGCACTTTTTTTCCTGGTTTTAGTGGGGAGGGCCAAGTGTTTTAGTGATCAGACATGGCAGTGTGCTTGAATTCATTGTTTTAACTAATGGGTACAAAAACTTTGGCTTCATCTTCCACTCTGCAGAGAAAATGTCATGTAATTGTTTCTTTTTTCATTTGAACTTGTTTGCTTTTCTGATGAAGAGCTTTGCAAGGTGCATTTGGAGGCCATCAAGTATTTAGAGGTTAATTGCAGATATTTCAGAAAGTTGACTGAAATTATTCGCATGGTTCATGGTAAATGTGAGACCTTAGAAGGTTGTGTATATTCACACCTTTTGTAGAATTGTCATATAGTAATTCTAGAAATTAGAGTTTGTACTCTATAACTTCTCTGTCTTTGAGTTCCTTTTGTATAGTACAGTACATGACACAGTGGTTGAGATGTTGAAGTAGAAAAATGAGGAAATTAGAGTTTATTAGTAAATAGTAAGAATTTGTCTTCTCTCCTAGACAGCCCAGATTATAGAAAAATAAGATTCAGGTTACCCTTTGTTTACTGTTTCCCATATTGGCATATTTTGTATCAAAAGAAAAATATATGATGGGTTGGTGGTTTTGTTTGGTTGTTTTTCATAAAGAACAACATTGCAAAAAATGGTAAAAATACCTGATCAAACAACAAGGGTGGACATTGGAGTCTTTTGGGTCTTGATCAATGTTAAGTAGTGCTAGTTTTAAAATACCAAAGTGCCCCATGCTGTTTCCTTGTTGCCCTTTTGTAGTTTTTTCTATCTGTTATTTATTTAATGATTCCAGCAGAATTGGTACAGGTGTCACAGCTTCATATCTCCTGCCTCAGCCTGTGACCACTCTGTGACCCTGTGATTGCCAATGCCAAATGCTTTTTCTGAGACCCAAGTACATGCACTAAAGCTTTGCTTACAATGAAGTGATTCTTGTCTTAAATCTGTATCTGATTCAGGTGAAAATCACTTTCTGGTTCTGAGCAGGACATGAGGGCGAAAGCCATGGCCCTGCAGCACATGTCACTGATGATCAATGCTGGTTGATTGAGACACTCCGTGTTTCACACAGAGTGCTCTAGTAGGAAGCCTAATGCCCATTTCATTCATTTTCTCATTACCACAGCCTTCTGTATCTCAGAGAAATATGGGCTGCCATTGGTTTTATACAGTTGATGCTTTGGTATTTTTTTAATCTCTTTGCTACAACTCATTTTTGTATGTCTCCTATTGTCTACTTCCTGTGACATTTGTGGGAGAGGAGTATTAAATACTTTTTACCCTTCCTGTAATGTAGACCCTCTTAGGCCTAACTTCAGTGTTCTGCAAACTACAGTTGCCTTTAAAACATGAAGCAAAACCAGTTTGTATTACTTGTTTTGACTGGTTTTGATTTGGAACAGAGACCTAATGGGAACTTCAGTAAGACAATGTTAATTCTTTTTTCTCTTTTCTTTTAAAAAACTCTAGTGGAAGTTTGGAAAGGTGGTATACATGTATAGCCTTTAAACTGGAAAGATTTCTGATAGTAGTTGCAGTGAAAACACAGTGTTTGAGTGTGTCTCTACAGAATTCTCGATCTTTGAAATTGCTTTCAATAAAAAAAACTGGAGGAAATACCATGAAATGATGTTTTGGAGTCATGTCAATGATCACCTATGTCAGACAAAAGGTAAAAATTATTGTTGTATATGAGTTAAAATTGGTGCAACAAAACACATATTCTGGCTTCTGCTGAGCTTCAGCTTTTTGCTGCTCTGGGGTTTAGCTTCACACAAGCTCTCATACCATACTGTGCATGTTGACTGCTGCAAGTCAGAGTGAGGCAGATGACACATTTTCACCTGTGTTTTCATGGCAATCCTGTGCTTGAGCAACTCTTTCAGAAATGTGGTGATGTGTAGGAACTCCAGTGTTCTGGATACAGTGATGCACTAGCTAGAAGTCCTTTCATGTATAGCTATTGTGTGGAAATTTGGGAGTTATTTTGTCTTTTATTTGACTGGGTTTGGGGTTTTTCTAATATGGAGAATAATTATTCCTCATAAAATCTCTGGAACCAACCAGTATTGTGGGCTATTTTAATTTGGAGACACTTTCATAATAAACATAAGTATTAGAAATGTATTGTTCGTTTTCTTTTTTTTTCTATGATATGCAGACAATGTTTTCCTTTGTTTTAGCTCAAAGATTGTTACCCCCACTGTAGATTATAGCACTCTTTGAACAGATCCAAGTATATCTTTGCTGTGTTCAACTCTGCACTATTTTTTATTTCTTGTATGAAACTGTTTGTAACAGGAAGTATTGGAAGGACAAGTTCTCTCTATACAAATTAAAATATTCTTATTACCAAAAAAACCCAGACATTTTTCTAGGATTTAAACATTCAAATTTTGCATGGTAATAACTCCTGAACGTTCAGCTGGGCCCACTTTGGAAAAGCTGTCTTTTTTCAGTCTAGGTGAGCAGAGTTTCTTAGAAATAGACATAAAATAGACATTCAGATGTTTTCTTTTAGGCAAAACTGTCACTCAGCAAAGCACCACCTACTAACCTCTTGTGGAAGTGAGAGAAGAAAACCACTCCTGTACAGTGGCTCTCCTAAGGAAAAGCTGCAGCTCACCTAAGTAAAACCTACAAAACACCATTATCAGGCAGGCTATGGTGCAGCATTAAAAGATGATGAGGAAGTTCTTAGAAATGGGATGCCTGAAAAAATTCTTAAAACTTCAGCAGGAAAGTTAGGTAACAGTTCTCATGACACAAGTATCAGTCATACAGGGATCTTCACAAATGAGTTGAAGTTTTGCCACTAGAAGAGAAGTAAACCTGGGGATTTGCATTGTGTTAAAGAACTGTAGTGCTCTAGCAATTGCAGTTGTTAATATGTCTCTGTGATAATATATAGACTCTTGTGTTACATTTAATACAGCATTTCAGCTCAGGTTTATTGAAGATATTTGTGAAGAGATTTACTTATGTGGAATATTGTCCAGTTGTATGTCTAATGTCTTTTGCTCCTTATACCACATATGCCCCTCAACTTACATAGCACAAGGGAGAGCCAAAGTGTGCAGAATGCAGCTCAGGATAATGTGGTAAACAGCAAGCCTTTTTTTATGTTCTGCCTGTAAGTCTGTAAAGGACCCTTTGTACAGGAAATCCAGTGGCTCTCAGAGGACAGCAGGACATCTGCTGCTTCAGAAGAGTTAGAAGTCAGTGACACAATTTCCTGTAGATTAGAAGGTGAGTGGAAGGAATCCAAATGTGTGACTGTGCCAGCTGAGCAAATTTCTGCATGATTCAGTTGCTCATCATGCTGTGATGTACAGAGGTTGGGAGCTTGTGTGGAGGGATGTTAGTCCCAGCTCTGCTAGTGTGGGTGGAGGGTTCTGGTTTCCTTAAGTTGTGCTGGGGTTTTTGGGTTTTTTTTGGTGATCCATTCTGCTGCAGCTCTTCCTGCCCCTGGACAGATTTTACACTGTCTGCTCTTGTCAGCCAATTACCTTCTTAAGTGGCTTAAGTGGGTTTCACAGAACAGGATGCCAATTTGTGTTTTATGCTCGCCTTCTCCAGCCCCAAGTCTGCCAATGATGATTCTTGTAGAGGGATTTCTTAAATGCAGAGTTGTGTGCAGCACTGAAGTGTTCCTGAGGTTCTGACTTCCAAAGGTAATTGTTTACATGTGACACAGAACTTTTAGCCACTGGAAAGTGCAATATAAAATTAAGTATTAGAAGTTGAGTATTGTGGGTTTTGTCTGTAAGAGCAGCATGACCTACTTGTAATGTCAGTGCTGTAGTTCACTGGTTAGATGAAAAGGTTATGTACTTTTTTAAGCTACTGGCTGGCAACATATATTTACATTAATGTTCTTTCATAGACATCTGAAAAACACCATGGTGAGTTTTTTATAATTTTTAAACACTTAAAAGTGTAAGATCCTCTCCCTAGAAAATACCATGCAGGTTCTCACTTTTCCAGAACAACCAAGCAAAGTCCCTGTACAACTGCTGTATTTCTTGCATATTTACACAGCTTTTTGCAATCTCCCCTCACAAAAAATGTCCTGAAATCCAAAGATGAAATGTGATCTATCCTTAATTAAACTTGCATCAGCTTTCTCACATTAATCTAACCAGCAATTTTATGTCCTGTTTCTGAGCCTATTATGAAGATAACATCACCTTTTAACTCCCAGTAGTAGTAATTTTAATTACTGTTGCTCTCCTAAGGTATCTTCGAAAGAGCTGCTTCCTACCAGAAGGGCTTGCTATTTCACAGTTATTTTTGTTTAGTCTCTCACTGAAGCTTAATTTAGACTTAAATCATCTAAAGCATCTAGGTTTTCCTGGATCTCATTTTTATATGTGGTTTCTCACTGAACTCTCTCTCAAGTGAAATCACTGCCCATAGCTGTAACTTTATGGGACAGTCAAATCATATTTCAGTTCCAGGAAAGGATTTGCATGTAAATAGTCTAGCTCCCTTACAGGTCCAACATTTGGTCCTTCAGCAGCGTTGAGGAAGTGATGACCCAAATTGTGGCAACCCCTGCACTGGGTGGATGTAAACAGCCAGGACTTCTGTCCAGACTAGAAAGAGCTGATTTTTTACATGATTTTGTTTTAGTAACTGTTCTACTTTAATACAAATTTTCTATTAACTGAATCTCATTTTTTCAAAGGCTTTTTCTCAGTGTGTGAACCACTGAGATTACATAGAGTTAAGCTGTCATGATCTGTGCTACTCTTGCAACTCGTCCAAGCATCCAGCACAATCAGAGCTGTTTTGCAGGGGAGAATTCTCATACAAGAACTCCTCTGCAAGATTTGACAGGTAATTATTATAGACTGCTAACTGTATTATTTGGGAGAAAAAAAAATGGGTTGCTAACAGCAAAGGGAAACAGCAGGAGCAGTTGGGAAGAGTAAACCATCTTTCTCATGTAAATTGCATTCACATCGACTGTGAATTTCATATTTTGATTCAGTGGGATGCCATTAGCACAACGTTTAGTAAAGGTGATCCCTAGTGTACTGGAGTCCCAAGCAGACTGCCAGAATTGTGGACTAACCTCAGAGAAGGCTGGAGCCTAAAATGACAGGTAACTGCTGCAGAGTTGCAGTTGACAGCATTGAGAATTGCATGCCAGAAGAGGATTTCCCTCTTTCCTTTAGAAACATGAGTTTATCAGATGGTTTATCTACCTTTGCAGTAAGTGCAGGAAACTACAGGCCAGTAAGTCATGATGATAAAATTAATACTAAAAAAAAATACAACTACTAATTTGCTGCATTGTCTTTCCATTATGAGGTTATGTCATACATGGAGTTAGACAAGCATTAGCTTTGCATGGGAAATTTATTACTAGTTGTTTGCTTGTTTTTAAGCTGTAAGGTGAGCATTTACATTAATGTATTGTGCTGTAACTTAGCTAGTAAACCACCCACGAGGTCACCTATCACTTCAACCTATTCCTCACTTAGCCAAAAGGTTAATGTATGCAGTCTGCTCTTAAAAGCCTGGATTCTTTTATGGTAATTGCAAATGCCATCAGTATGAAATGTGTAGCATGCTTCTAAATCAAAATAATGACACATAGCCAGTGTTCCAACAGAACTGTTTCTCTACCCAGCCCGTTATTCCAGCTGAAGCTGTCGTGTAGAAGATAATGGACAATGAAGAATTGAGCCCATAATCCAGTAGCCAGTGCAAAACAGTGCACTGAGGCAAGTCAAAGAGCATGCTTCCATGTACAGAATTATCCATCAGTCACAAAACAGGTGAGTCAGTAGCCATTAGCATTGTTCAACATGCTGTGACTGAAGAGGAAGAAAATCAAGCTGATGCTAATTGTATCTTATTTCAATCAATCATTTCAGTTCATAACTATTTTTATATATATATATTAGAAAGTCATATGAAAAACCACCACACACTTGCATGACTAAACACTATTTTTAGCTTCTGTCAGTCTCCCCAACAAATTTCAAACGTGTTGCTCAATTAGTCCCGATTTGAAAAGGAGATCGTGTTGCAGTTATCCCTTGTCCTTATCATGTCCTTAAAGTCAGCAGTCAGGTAAAGAGGAAAACCACAGATCAGTGCCCTGGAGGAAGGGCAGGCAGGGTGCAGCTGGTGTCCTGCACCTTCACCAGCAGCAAAACAGGGGCCAAACTGGCATAACTCAGGAGTGAGTTATGGCTCTGATCCTTACACTGTAAAGAAGAGCTGAGATATCACAGTAAAGAGAATAGCACTGTTTAAAGATAAAACCACAGATCTGTAGGAAAGCAGGCTTCATTGCCTCTGCTGCAACAACCTGTTTAAAGGCTCAAGACTCTTAAAGGGTTCTGTGTGTAGAGCTGTCAATGTGATTAGGGGGTAATATGGATAAAAAGAATGGAGCATCAGTGCCTGGCAGAGCCATTCCTCCCAACCATTCAGGCATACAATCCTATTTTAGCAGTAAATGCCTCATATAACTGAATTGCAACTATTGCTTTCAAAAAGGTAAGACTGTTACCACAATTATTTAGTATAGCTTATTCATACAGATAAAATACATACCCTTACTCTGCCTTTGGGACTGATTTGTGTGTGCATATGCTTGTTATGTCAAGTTCAGCAGGGCTTTTAAAAAGTTATAAATCACAAGTGAGTTCACAGCATTGTTACATATTACAATGAGAAAACTAATTTAAACCATTTCAAGGTACTGAATAAATTCAGTTTATTGACCCATTAGAGAAGACACAAGCACAGCATAACTTCCATGTCTTTTTTGATTTTTCACAAGTGTAGTCAATACTTGCTTGTTTGCTTTTCAAAATGCATCTAACAACATCCATCTTGTTTGAATAGGTGTGTAAAAAACCTGTTCCGTTAGCCAGAAGGACTATCACAATAATTTATTTTCAAATCTGACCTCCAGCTAGCAAACAATAGTGATTAAATACACTTAATTCATATACTATTAACATTTAATATTGTCTTCCCAGCACTCTTTAAATTCAGTTTATTTTCAGTATCTCATAAACTCTTTTCCCCCAGATTTTTACAATGTGTGATTAATTTGATGAGGTGCTGAGCACCAGTTCATCAGCAGTTCATTCTATGATCTGCATTTGTTAATGGCCCACACATTTCAGACTTGACCCTTGGTAGCTAAGTATGGGTCAGCACTTTGAGAGGGAAAGCAATGTCCAGCATTGGACAAACTGATTTATGATAAAAGCCTTTACTGACCATCATTAAAATCTATGTCTGCCTTAAGATCCTGCTAATAAATGGAGCCACCAGCATTAGCTGATTGTGTGTCATAGGCCCTAAGCTGCATATTGCTTTTGTGCTCAAGAGCTTTCCCATCTGCTCTCTTGGACATTTCAGTCTGTATCTGTGTACTATGCAGCACACTAGGTCCCAGTAACTATCTGTTGGGTCAGTCCATTGTGTTCTCCTAGTTGTATTTACTTTTATTTGATATCACTGTATTGTACAGCTTCATAACAAATGGAAAATTCCAAATTATCAGAGATCCAGGTGTGTGACATTCTGTAAGCACTAAATGCACCTTGCTAAAGGCACAAAGGTTTTAAAATGTCAAGACAGATCTTCCACTAGCATGAGGCTGCTTCATTAAGTCACAGGCCAATTTTACTTGTATTTACTTGTATATTTACTTGTATTTACTTGTATTATTTAGAATAAGTAAAGAAGCAAATCTATTGTATACACTTTCCTAGCTTTAACTCACTTTTGGAAAGCCTGGCTCTGTGTTAGTGAAAGTAAGATCTCTGTCTGATTTGCTTTGGCAAATATAAGCAGGTACATTATTCTAGCTCCAAAAGGAGCTGTAAAGGTTTAAATTACACACAATAAACATTTCTTGCTTTAGGCATATGCACAGGGCATTTATAACCAGGCACATCACATTCTCTAGCAAATAATTTTTAAGAATGTATATTCTGACAAAGTAATTGTCACATATTTTATGTTCTGTGCAGAGCAATCTTGACAAATTCATTTTGTCATCAACTACTCATGCCTGGGATTAACAAGAAAATGGTACCAAGATTGAACATTTGTCTTCATAACTCAAGGCATTTCCATTTCTTGCTCCTGTGAAGGTGATCACATCACTTATGTTACAGAGGGTGTCTGAGCAATATGTACACATAATGAATAAACAGCTCCCTTTGAAATCATGGAAATGAGGTGGGTGTGTTCTGCCTGCCTTTTTGCTTTCATACAACAGCTGTAAACTATTGAGCATGCTGAAGTTTTTACTTTCAGAGCAGCTCAGAGGTGCTTGGCACAGACAGGTAAAGTAGGGCAAGGGTATGCTTCAAACTGAAAAGGACAAGGTTGATGGACAAAGCAGAAATTGAGGATTTATTTGATTTGAGATGTCATTATAAAAGTGCTTAGTAATTCTCTGCTGCCATTTCTACTCCAAAATTGCAGTGCAATCAGTTGGCACCTTTACCCTTCTTACTACTCTTTGTGTAGAACTGGCTGTAACACAAGGAAAAAAATCAATAGGGCATACCAAGGAAAATGATGCATTGGTTAGAAAACAGCAAATTATGCCCTATAGGGAAGAAGAAATGGAAGATTATCTGCTTTATTTTTTTTTTTGTTAAGTCACACTCATAGAAGATGAGGGTGTAGTCTGTGGTGCATCCATCAAGCTGTATGGTTAAGTTTAGACAAACCAAGTGATTTAAAATACAGTTCACATCTGACTGGTAAATATTCTCAATTGTACTAGGAATATCTTATCAGATCAGATAAGATCTGATCACCAGATTTAAACATGCCTAAATGACCAGGTCTTCCATATGAGTTTTTGATTCACTAGAATTTCTAGGACTGAACTTACTTATGGTATATTATCAAATGAAGCATTTTCTTTGTTGTTGCAACTGTCCATTTAAATATTCTATGAAAATGAAAACACTTTAGAAGATAGAAAAAGAATATTTTAAATCAAAGCTAAGCACTGTGGTAGTAATAGTCTTCTTGATAAGATGCAAAACACACCCATGATGTATCTGTCACCAGTATATTTCACACTTAAATACATTATAATTTCATTAAAGATTTCCAATGACAAAGTTTAATAGACTAGAAGTAAAACAATAATAGAGTACATGTAGAGTACAAGTTAGGGTAAAAATCAAGACAATGACCTGTGACACAGGTAACTGAAGTAAGTGCTAAGCTTCAGCACACTTTTTTTAATAGGTTTCAGGCCTATTTCAACCACAGAGAAACCTGAAAGACACATCAAGGCTTTTGGAAGAGATATACAAACTACAGAAGGTACTTTATTTTGATTATCTCCCTGAAGTGGCTAAATACAAATCATTACATCATTAATGGATCTAATGGATGAAAACTTCCATGTCCAGAGACATTCAGTTAAGGCAGTAGTTGGTGATACTGTTGTTCAAAGAATGGTCCAAAATGTGTCTAGATAACAGTGGACTAAAATCCTGCTTTCATTACCTTTATTTAGAAATCAAGTCAGACATGGATAAATACACACTTTCACCAACAGGAAGGACACAAGAGCGCTCTACAGCCACAAAGAGAGGTACAGGCCAGTTTCATGCAGACTGTTTATACGATAAAGCAGTGAAAGCTTTTCTGATGTTGGCAATAAATGCAGAAAAATTGTTAGTTTCTCTCAGTTTGAGCTGTAGCTCTGCAATAGAGTCCAGAGGAGGAGTACAGGAAGTCACTAAAATGATACAAATTTGCAAAAGATTAGACTACAATTAAAAAAAATAAATCAGTATCAGTGTTTTTCCACATTTATGAAATACTAATGTAGTTTGTTATCATTTTGTGGTTTAGCTTCCACCTGCATTATTTTTATTTTCTTTCAGCAAAGAGAAAACCTCAAAGAACATACAATGTTTTTTCACTTCCTGACCTCCCACTCAGTGCTGTGCTCCTACCTGAGTTGTACAGCAATCCCCAAGAATCCATAGCCTGCTCAAAAACTGAAACACATTTTGTTGCTCTGCAGGCAAACAGATTGTAAACTGAAGTAGCCCAGCATGTGATAGACTTTTAACTTGAACAGTTTAAATCTGAATTAGTAAACCCAGAAATCTGTTCAGCTCATACCTAGAGGCATGGCAGAGCCCTGGTAGCATCTGTCTAGAAGCTATCCAGCACTCAAATTTCATAACTGAAGTAAGATCCATGTAGCCAAACCAGCTTTGAAATCAAAAAGGCTGTGCCCTTACAGAAGGGGAATGGTGGATTTCAAGTTTTATTCTTTCACCTATGTCACTCTTTTTCTGCCCTCTAGGTTTCTGGAACAAGCTGAAACATGCCTGTCAGCATACACACTCCCTGCAGCAGAAACAAACTCCACAAATGGAGGGCAGTGAAGACAGGCAGTTGTATTTTCATGTAAGTTAACGAGACAAACTTAAAGAAACAATATTACCACTGCAAGATATTTCATTCAGAAATTGGAAGATAAAAGATTTCAACTAAATTGCACTTTGCTCCTCTCCTCCTTTTTTCAAATAGAGGCATCAGATTCAGTCCTCTTATACAATTATCCAAAATTCACATACCTTCATAGTCCCCTTGTTCATTTATGGAAAGGGTGCACACATATGGCTTGTCAGGATCTTTGTGGTCGATGTGCCTGAATATAAACTGTAACTGCTCATCTAAAATAAACAAAACCAGAATTAATTAGTACCATTAAGCTCTGCTGCAGAGTCACAATGATGACTAAAAATCACAACACAAAGTCAGTTCCAATTAATGCTCTTAGAACACTGACAAATGATGCAAACCTGGTCTCTTTGCAAGACAAATGCAGTTTAGCCTATTCTGCCACTTGAGGGAGGATTGCAGTAGCTGGGCTAAGCCAGCTGATCAGGTGTAAGCAGTGTGTTCCTCACTGCACAGTCCAACAAGAAGCACATTGTATCAGTGCACACAGGAACTGTGGAAACGACAGAAACCTACCGTGAATTCTCCGCATCTCCAAGCCAAGGTGCTCTTGAAACAGTGATTTAATCTTGCTCACTTGTTCCACTTTCTCCTTGGTAGCTTTATTTTTAGAAGATTTAACTAGAATTTTAAAATCCATCGTAAGTATCAAAGGCAAAACAAGCACATAAAAAACATTTAGAACAGCAGAAAAGCCATAAAGAGCAAGTGTTGAAAACAACCTCTCCCTCAATTAAGAAAATTTACTTATTATTCTTTTCTTATTTACTTTCCATTTTCTTCATCAACTCTTCTTTAAGCTTTTGGATGCTGTCAGTCAAGTTCTTCTGCTGCTCTTCTTCTTGACTTAGGTTTGATTTTACTTCTGTCAACTGCTCTTCCTTTTCTGCTACATATTTGCTCTGCTCGAGAATCTCTGAAATGAGGCAAGAAACTATGAACATAAACAATTGATTAAGTATGTCCCTGCTATTTCAAACTTAAGTAGTTTGAAATTATTTATATGAATAAAACACAAGTGGAATCCATGCTACCTTAGCTGCAGAGAGAAGTCAGCTTAACTATACCAGGAGCATCAAATGAAAGCTTAAAGTGAAAGTTATTCCTAAGAGAAGCTGCAAAAAATGGAGCTGCTCTGATACTTTAATCAGATGAAATTTCTTTCTGGTGCCAGCACTATATACATCTTCAAAGCAAGAACATAGTGGCTTCTGACAGGAAGCTAAGAATGGCAACACTGACTGATAGGAGAATTGCAATATTTTTTACCCAATATTCTGAAGTTTACAAAATTCAGATGAGTTAACCCTAGACTGATGAGCTGACAGTATTCTCTTACTAATATAGAAAAGGCATAAATAACCTCACAATAGTTAGCTTTACTAAGCAATTTAATTTACTTTTCCTACTGCAGTCAGAAATTCTGATACTTTATTGTTTTAAGTACTTACACTCTATGCAGAAAACTTTTATATTTTTGCATCATCCAAATTTTTCAACAAACTGCTTTTGACTTGAAATTTACGTTGTAAATTTACGTTGTAAATTTACACTGTAATCAACTGAATGTTTGGGTTTAATTCTATCTTCATTCTGCTGTTATTACTTACCTTTTTAAATGTGAAGTTAAACATACTATTCAGTTGTATTAAGTTAATTATACAGAGGTTGGACACAATAAATAACTGTACCATTGTTATACTCCTGAATTTTGTCAATCATCAGGTCCTCTTCTTTCAGCTTCTTGGACCATTTCTCTGTAATGGAAAGTTACTTCAGTTATCTGAAGAAGTTTGATAACTTGCAAAGAGCAGAGTTAATAGGAGCATAGAGCCTTTTTACCTGAAAGAGCTTCTATAGTCTCTTTGCACAAAGCTCTCAGTGCTGAAGTCTGATTGATCTGTTCAGTGCCGTAACTGATTTTAAACTGGATCCAAAACTCTTTCATATCTCTTTCAAAGAGCGTTATTTCATCTTCTGTCTGTGGATTGCCCATGGCGCTGTAGCAAACCTGAAAGCGACCAGATGCAGCGTCAGGACACAGGAGGAGGCGGTGGCTGCCGGAGAACCTCACAGCACGAACGCTCAGGGCTGCCTTCACCGCCCCGCGTTCTGCTTGAAACCTCTTCGCGCCAGCCGCTTTCGTTGTTACCGTGGGCTCGGAGGGAGCCGCGTTTCGTTCGCAACTCTCCCAGCGCCCGGCTGCTGCGCCAGGGGAGGCCCTGCGCGGCACCGACGGCCGCTCCGCGGGTCCCGGCTGCCCCTTCCCCTCCCCTCGCCTCCCCTCACCTCGCCTCCTCCNCGCCGTGAGGGAGCGGCCGCCGTGAGGGAGAGGCCGCCGGGGCGGGGCGGGGCCGGCGCCGTGAGGGAGCGGCAGCCGCGACTCCCGCCCCTTCCCCTCGGAGATGCTGCCTGGAGTTGAGGCGCTTTTTCGGGGTCCGCCGGTAGCGGCGGCGGGGCTGCCTGCAGGGCCGGTGTAGGGAGACGGCCTGCTGCGTGTTGAACAGCCGGCTCACTTGCGCTCCTCTGAAGCCACAGCTTGTTTCCAGTGTCTGGTTTAGTCACGGAACACACTTGCGGTAACCGGTCCTAAATTTTGTGATTTTCCGAATTGCCTTTTAATTCGCCCGGCCTGGATTCTCTCAAGAGTGTGATGAAGCTCGTTCTGACAGGAGACTGACCTGTAGGGGAAATTGGAATCCTTTTTGGTATGAGCCAAACCATCGTACAGTAGCCCTGGGTGTACCCAGTCAAACATTACCATAAACCTCTGTCATAGTGAATTTGCTCTTTATGACAGTGTGACTGCTTTATATTCAGTTGTTTATATTCCCTTTTAGCTCTTGATAAGCACTAGTTTGTGATCCAAGGTAGAAGCTTTCAGTTGATTATGAAAGCTGCTTTTAATAATTTTGTTACCATGACTAATGAATTACTCCTAATTTTAGTTTATGCCAGTGCTATTTAGATAATCTGAGAATAATGTATATTTAGCATGACTTTGAGGATTGCTGTCTAAAAGTATTAATTATTATCTTCCACCTGCTGGATGCATAGTAAAGTCTGAGCTGGGACCACCAACTATTAGTTGCATTACTCTTGTACAAACTTCTTGCATCAACACTTCTACCCCAGTTTTCCTGTCTCATTTGACTTGGACACGCTGTTCTCCAGATTTCAGTTTCCTCAGCATTGTTCCTAAAGCTAATAGACCCCTGCTTCTTACCTGCTTCACACTTAAATGTGTTGAAGTTGGGCTGGTCCAAGAATGATTACCTAGCCATGTATGAATTTGGGCATGGACCTATACCTTATGGGTTTTTTTTTGTTTAGGAGCATTTCTCACCTAGCCAAGTATGTGCTGTTAGTATAAAGTTCCAGTGTTGCCCCTGACATCATTTGCCTTTATTATCTGAAGTCATAACTTTGTGAATGCACAATTTTCCCAGGCCCTGGAGTTTAGTAAAAACAGGTGAAACTAATGTAAACAAGACCTGTTTTCTAATCCATAATCATTTGCTGGGTTCTGCAGCTGGTCTCTTCTGAATCCTTTTGTTAACACAGATAATGGGTTCACCCCACAGTAGCTGGCACTAGCTCAAAAATGCTAGATATCTTTTCTTCATCAGTGAAGTTTTTCTAGATTCCATTAGTCATGTTCCTTTGTTTTACCCACTAAAGACTAAATATAGCCTGTGATATTTCCTGGTAGAATCCATACCTTAACTGATCTTTTTTCTGATTGAGTCAGAGGTTTTGAGAGACATGAACTATACTATAACCCATCTCCAGCCTTTCCCACTACTGTCCCCTGTCAGTTTACCAGGGAAGCACGGTGGTTTTGGCAAGTCCTAGTTTTCTGTTCAAACTGACAGTTTTTGCCAGCTGCAAGCAGGAATATGGCCTCATGGCCCAAACTAGTGCAGGTCAGGTGCTTCTTCAGTCCTTTACTAGGTCTGATTCAAGAGGCTCAGGAGAGAGAAATGCTGGCAGCCGTGACTCTAGCCCAGACAATTGTTCTGAAATGGTTTTTTCTAAATGTCTGTCCTAGCAAGCCACAGTGGATGGAAAAAAGTTGCAACAATGATTTACCCTATTTTTAACACTATGTGTTTGGCTGGAGACAATTAATTGTACTGTGTACACCTTTTCTGCATTTTCCAGCTCTGCATGGGTGTCCTTTTAAGCCCAGGTTATTTGGTTAAACTCAAGGTTCCAAGGGGCACAGCAGCAGCTGGGGTGACAGTTCCCTGCAGTCAAACTGAAGGGCAGAATGTTGCCAACAAAAATCTGCTGCTTTATTTTATTGGTGACACAAAGTCCATCCTGGGCTGTTCCAGTGCTGGGTTAAGAGGCAGCTGAAAAGTCTAGTTCAGGGTTGGAGAGCTACTGCATCTTAGGAGGAAATTCTAAAGGAACACGAAACTGGGGGGCTGGTGCTAATAAACAGACAGCTACCTCTTGTGGCAGGTTTCTGACTCCCTGGGCTGTGGTTGGCATAGGGCTAGTTTTAAGAATTAGAGCAGGCTAGCTTCAGGAATTACAGAATGACAGTGAGACAGAGATCTTACTGGAAAGGGAATTTAAAAAGTGAGTTGGAGATTGTTGCCCTAATGAGTCCGATTCCATTTCTGTCTGCAGTTCATGGAACTTGAAGGAATTTTATCCTCCCTAGGTTGTTTCTAATTTCTAAAAGGTAGATCTTCATACTTAAAATAAGTAAATTCCTTAGATGTGACTTTTTCATAGGCATGCCAGAGTTGTATTCCATGCATGGTCAGTATGATTTATACTGTTGCACATATAAATACAATGTAACATAATTACATTACTGATTTGCATTACTAATGTAATGAGTATTAAGGTCTGGTGGTTACTGTTATAGTGCACAGATTCATTTTGTTGGTTTTGTGTGCTTGCACAGTTGACTTTATAGCAAAGAGTACTGACTATGCTAACTAGGAAAGATCAGATTAAGGTGGCAGAATGAAGAGAAGGAGACTGGGTCATGTTAGCTGTTGCTAAACCTCTGATGGTCAGTCCAACCCTAAGAAAGAGAGAGAGCAAGAGAGCAGAAGCTTCTTGAAATATTCTTCTCTTCCTAATTCAAAAATTGAAGTGTATGTTTTCAGTGTTCCACTTGGAAAATATTCACACCTTAGAAAATACCTGTGAGCTGTTGTATTCAGTGTCTGCTGGTGAATTTACTAAATTGCTTCCTAATCCTTATAGTTGGTCCAGTGTCAGTGGAAATACTGGTGTGGAAATTAATGTTATTGTTCAATTAACTAAACATAATGTACCAAAAAGTCAGGGCCAGTACAAAGGCCTCCATTAACAGTGTTTCAGAAACAGTGTTTGCTTTGATGGCTTTTCCCTCCCTTGCAAACATTTACTTAACAACATCTGTTGACTGTTATGTAATATTTGCTCTAATATGTAGGTGCAAGGGAGTTGTAAACATTTTGTCCTTCCTTCAGTGGATCATCAGAATGACTCTTGTTTTTACATTTTATGTGTGTGTCTATATACACATACATATATGTAAATTCTGGTTTTGTATGTCTTGGAAAACATAATAAATTAAGAAATTATCAATAAATTAAAAAATACATTAACAGATAGCATTTTTTTCTTTGAACTAAGAACTAATTTATGTGAAGGCCGAACCTTGGTTCTCCAGTATCAAAATAAGAGAAAATGTCAATTTGAAACCTTAATTGCTTACTCTTTCTGGCCATTTTGTATAGGTCATTAGTTTTTCTTGCAATTCCACACACTAAAATACAGCATATAGTTTTATTTCATATATTATCTCAAGTGACTTTGGAGCACTAAGGGCATTACAGAAGCATTTTGCAGTGCTCTGCATAGAGGAGTAAGGGAAGGTCTATTGAGGAAGTGTTTTTCCTTTGTCAAACAAGTTATTAAATATAGTATTTCAAGACATGTTTCACCATCTTTGCTTGTTATTACAGCTTGGAAAGTCTTTAGGGGCTCAGACTTTTATTGGTTGTACAGTATGACAGGCAGGACAAAAGATTACTGGCATGTCAGTTATTCATTTCCTCTTGGATGGTGCAGGATCATGAGTGGTTCCAGGCACAGTGAGAACTGTCTCTCCCACAGAAACACACTTACCTGTTCCAAAACTTCCATGGTGTCTGTTTTGTAGATTGTGGATTTGTTGAGGTTTTGCAAACATCCTTTATAAACATGATTCCTCGGGTATCTCTAAGGTGATGATGTAGGAACTTCTGAAACACTCAGAAAGAATGTAGGAGAAAATGAAAGCCTTCTCTCTTGCTGTTAGCTGTTAGTCTTTATCATGTCTAAGGTGCTTATCTTTCTGTCTAAGCATAAGAATCATCAGCAAAATCCTGAAAATTAATATCAGGAGGTCTTCAGCATTTATACTAAAAGAGGTTACTTTACTGAAACATTGCCAAGACATATCTTCAAACATTTTATTTACAAAGTTTCTGGAGAACCAAAGTGTGCTTGAGGGGTTGTGTCTGAAGAAGAGTTCATCCTGAGCAGAGGCATCGCTGTCCCAGTGCATAGATAATATGAGTGGATGGGTTTGAATTTATAAATAAAGCAAACATGCAAAAAGTTATTGCAGTGGTTCCAGCCTGTGTCAGAGGCAATTTTTCAGATACCATTGAGTAACAGTGGTGCCGTTAAAGAGGGACTGTGAAGTGATGTACTTTATTACTTGGTGGACTCCTGAGGTATTAAACTGTATCTTGATGGAAACTTATGTGCTGCAAAATATTTTTTCCTAATAGAACAGTAGTTATTTAGAATTAACCTCATTATAGTTGTTGCTCTTTTAATCAAGTACTGGAAGTCAGATGTCTGTTATTCAGCCGCCAACTGACTTGACGTTTGCACTCGTGTTTGGAGCTAACTGTTCTTGCTAAACTAGGTTGAAAAACAGAGGAAGACCTCAGATTTGCTACATTTTTGTATACTAATCCCAGACATGTCTGAAAGAGTGATTTTTTTTATTGTTATAGTAAGTCTTATCTTTAAAGGCAAGATTTCTAAGCAAGTATGGTCTTGGAGAAGTACGGGGAGAGGGAAAATTAATTCCATCAATTTATTTCTATGATAGTTGCCTTGCTGCACACTCTGAAAAACAGTAAGGTATACAATCTAGAAGAAATAAACCTCCTCAAATATTTTCAGAAAAAAAGCTAGGGAATATTTTTGGTTGAAATATCCTGAAATTTTGAGTTTGGGAGGGTTTCCCTTGAAATCAGATAACACTAGTTGAAGTGAATAATTTTGTCAGTATATAGAAAAATATTGTAATTATTTAGAAGCAGTACATAGAAACTTCTAACTTTAGAGTTTTCTATATGGCTTAATGCAATTGGTAGCAATAATTATATAGGATTTAAATCTGCTAAAAAATTTCTGAAACCAGACTATTAATAGCTAAAGTAAATGGGAGTAGTTAATGTGAGATTGTGTCAAGAAGAGAAATCTTCTGTGTCCATTTAATTGCCATGCCTTATTTGTTGAATCTACTTAATGTTTCCATGTGACTTCCCTGACCACACATCATGAAGGCCTCTTAAGCCATTAAGCCCCTCTTCAGCAAAAACAGTTAAGTAGTTCATATCTTTGTCTCCACAGCTTGTGCAGTTTAGCTTGAAGTGCATGGAAAGAATATTAGGGAAGTGTGCAGTACATATATAGAGCTGCTTTTGTCTTCTGACTCCCAGTGTTTCAGATACACAGATAATAATTGATAGAAGATATGAAGACATCAGAATATAAGAGCCTGATAAAGAGATTGAAGTTTTCCTCTTGCCACTCTGATAATATCAGAAGTTGGTATCATCAGGCTTTTAGTATCCATTTAATCTCTTGTAGAAAAAGTTCTTCTGATGAAGCCACCTAAATGAACATAATATTCTATGCTATGGTTATTACTATGAATATTGATAAATCTGATATGCTAATATATTGTCTGATGTAATCTTTTAAACTCCTGCTATGTGGCAGAATCTATTTACTCTTGGCTGTTTGCTCTGGAGAACTGCTGTGCTTCACTTGGGAGTAGCTGAGGGAAATACTCCTGATTATCTGCCCCCAGCCTTGCTCTGGTTTGTAAAGAAGGTGTCATTTTTGTCAGGCTGGCAGCAAGAAAGGGGGGCTGCGGCAGAGGGGCGTAGGGCTGGACATCATGTAAGCAATGCCCAAGAATGGTGGTATGAAAGATGCCTCAGAGACTGAGCATCATCTGCATTGGGCCCTGGATTAACAGGCCTCTTGTAGGAAGGAAACAATTGGTTTTCAGTATTTGTTGCTTTAAAAATAAATCTAGAACTTAACTGCATTGTTGATATTTGGATGCTGATTGTATTTTCCCTGACTGAAAAAATGTGTTGTGCCAAGTATTAGTTGCAGCACGGTAGCCAAGGTCTATGTCAAAGTGAAATGTGCAGCTTCCATGACAGTTCTGCAAAGATCAGTAATTTGTGTGTTCTTTCTGTCCTTTATACAGGCAACACTTAATGAAGTACACACATTACTGATGTCCATCCTGCAGAGAAATGAACTGTGCAAAAATTTAAGCAAACATGTTCCAACTGTTCATACAAGGGATTGCATGAGTCACACATTGTGTTTCCATAAAACCTTCCCCACAATTTTCTGCTGCTCAGCATGTACTTCACTTAGCTTCCTACAATTAAAATTTGCAAACACAAAGCTTTCCAGTGCTAACAGGCTCATGTGCTTTCTCGGAGCCACGTGTTCTGGGAATGGCTGGCTGCACCACGCCAATATAATATAAAGGCAACGTCAATCACCTTCTCTCACTTTTTAATAGCTCCCCTCCATGATTCTCATTCTCTATCACTAGAAACTTAAGATTAAAGGAACTTTACTATATTTCAAGTACAGTTGAATCCATTATGATGGATCTCCTTCACAGCAATGGAGTGCTTATCATTCAGCATTTACAGAGGGACTACAGGGCTTACCAGGATTTCCTTAATTTTATGTCACATGTTGGTGATCCCCGGAATATATTTTCTATATATTTTCCTCTTTGGTTTCAGCTCAACCAAGTGGTTGGTACTAAAATGATATGGGTGGCAGTCATTGGTGATTGGTTCAACCTCATATTTAAATGGTAAGAAGTTGTATTTGTTTTAAAATTTGGTATTTTTAATAATAGTTAATGTATGTACCTCAAGTTTAGAAAACTTTCTGTGAATAATGTACTAGTTGACTTTCCCTGGTAATTATAAAATAGGAATTCACAATGAAGATATTTAAGATATGTTTGAAATGGCATTGTGATAAGATGAGAAGAACCTGTAGAACTATTATAGAATGGCTTTAGAAATATAGCTCTTCATATTCTTTGTAAGATTATTTTTCATGCTTTGCTGAGGCCTTCTCATGTAAAAATCTTTTCATTAAGTTTCTGCTTCATTTTATTTTATTTTTTGTCAGGATTTTATTTGGCCATCGCCCATACTGGTGGGTGCAAGAAACAATGATTTATCCTAATCAGTCAAGCCCATGCCTTGAACAGTTTCCTATAACATGTGAAACTGGACCAGGTAAGAAATGTTGGAGATTACCTTGGTACATTTAATAGGGATAGTGGCTTCAAGGGGAAGAGAATGGGACTTAGGAAGGTCTTATATGATACACAAATCTCAGAGCTCATGGATAAAATAGCACAAAAACACAAGGAAAAGAGGAAATGGAAGAAATAAAATAGGTATTTGCTATATGACAAGAATATTTCCTTCATTGCCTTTAAAAGATGAAAAGGAGGATATTCTTTAAAAATAACTACTACTAGAATGAACTGGCACAAGAATATTGGAAAGAAATTTTCACAAAACTTGTGAAATACGTTGTTTAATGTGTTGCAAGACAGAGCCCGAGGCTGTTGAGTTTGAGAGCTTGTTCACTGTTGCAAGATATATTCAAACCCAAAAAACTGAGTAGGTGGTTCAGTGTAAATAACAACAGTCTCAGCAATCAGTTGTGTAATGCATCACAAGTGGAAAAGAACCAGAACCAGACACTGGCATTGAATGTCTGTGTGGGAGTATGTGTACAAATATATGGGGAAAAATTATTTTTAAATGTACCTTTTCAATTTTTATGTCTCATTATCTTCTCTGTGGAACTCAAATGCAACAGCACTGAAGCTAAATGAACTTGTGCAATCCTAATGTGTGCAATAAGATGAACTTGCTTTGAGCTAACTGAATTTAGTTTAATTCATTGTGCAAGAACACACTGACTGTGGAAATGATGTGCTTTGCATCTTGTCGATGCCACTGAAAGCTTTTAAGCAATTTGCATAGCTGTGCTTTGTTAACGATATCCTGCATTACATCCCATTGTAATGGTGAACAGGAAGCTTAAGCCCTTGTAAGAGGCAGGGTTTAAGAATGCCTGATCTGTATGTGATCTGCAGTCTCTTTCAAGTTAATTCATTTGGGTCCTAACACAAAATATTAAAGTCCTTCAGAACTGAACGCATTTGGTGCTGTGTAGATCCAAGTGCCCGCTCAGGAGACAGTCAGGGTGTTTCATTTTGATTCATTGAACCAGAAGGAGTTTCCTCTTGTTACTGTCTTTCTGAAAGGTCATTCCTATTTCTCTCCAGTGGGTACAACTGTCATATTGATTCCTTCTTTGCACTTAAAATGACTGCATTTTCTTCCACCTCCAGACTTACCCTGCACCATTAACACTGTCACTGACCTCTTCTCATTAGCAAGAGGAGGTGCAGTCAGTGCAGCTGTTAAGTGCACACAATCATCGTGTGAGCTTTTGTGGTACTTCACACACTTTTAAAATAGCAATTTATATTGAAATATTAGAGAAGCAGCCACAGACATGAGAAAAGCAGATCCAAATACTGTTAGGATAGCCTGAACCCCAAACTCTATGTCTCAGTAAAAGGGAAAGCTGAAGGAACTGTTCATATGACTACATGGCAGACCGTTTAGGACCTGAATTTGGTTTGTACTTCTGGAATTAACTGAACTAAAACCCTGCAGCCATTTTTTCCCTGGTATTTGTAAGGCTTTAAGAACATAAGACTTAAGGTGGAATTTATGCTGTTTTGAGTAGGTAATTTGCAGATGAGCTATGAAATACTATTCCAATGCTGACATTTTCGTAGATGACAACAAAGAGAAGCTTTTCCAATGCTGACATACGTTACTGCTTCCTCGTCAGTGACATTTGTTCCCTTGTGAGGTTTAGGAGTGCACATCTGTTAGGAAATTAACAAGACTTGGTAGAGTGACTCTAAATGTACTGCCAAGCAGAAAAGCAAAAATTAATGCAGGGAGTCAGAAATCATTGTGCTTGTCCTGCCTAGACATTTCTGCTTTGCTGCTTCACTAAAATATTCTTTTACTCTACACACTACTGGATAATGCTGGATCATAACACATTCTTGAGCCAAAATTATTTCTTCTGACAGTGAAATAACCCTGTTCCTTCTCTTTTGTCTCCACAGAAAGCCAAGAGGTAAAGGTCCTGGATTTACAGATTCCAATGATCTAATTTTCTCTTTCCCTGTTTTGATTTGTTGAATGTAAATCTGGTGAACAGGAGAAAGGAAGTGACAGAGTAATTTTAGGAATCACTTCCCTTGCATCATGCCAGCATTCCTTGTTTTCTGGTGATTTTCACAGTTGTAGGGGCTTCTCCATGGCTTCATATTGCTTCCAGTAAAATTAAAATCTTATTTTTTAAATTAAAACAAATTACACATATATTATTATAATCTGGACTAAAAAAAAAAATCACTGTTTTCTCTATATGAGAGAGTGTTCCCTGTTATCACTGTTACTCTCTATATGAGAGAGTGTTCCCTGTTATAGACTACTGTGGGTACAGCAATTAGAGCATCATTTCATGTGCCAGTTTCATTGACAATCTCTTTTTAATCTAGTTAATATTGTACAGCGCCTTAAAATTTATAAAATTAATCAAGTAATAAAGACACAGTTTTTCCTTGCTTCAGATACACTTCTAAATTTATTAGAAAACTACACAAAATGTTAATTACCTGGATTGTAACATTGCTAATGAGACACAGCTCACAATCGTTAACACCATGGTAATTGCAGAAACAGATAAAAGGCAGTTTGGAAGTGCTATCTAAAGTTACACTGGTGCTTTAGTTTAGAATGTTACAAAGAGCTAAATCTCTGTTGCTCCCCTTAATTTTGGGGAGGCTCATTCAAAACTTTTCTCACATGATCCTCGTATATAACTTCTACATTCTGTTCTAGAGCTCTAAGAAAGCCCTAGATGCTTTTTTAAATTTTTAAATCCAGGTAATGGGAAAATACTGTGTTTTCCCATCAAACCAATAAAATGATTAAGCTGTTACCTGTTTGATTTCAGACAAGTACTATGGATTCCCTATAGATGAACCTTCTGAAAAATTCATATGGCAAAAATTAACTTTTGAGAAGTAGTTGACATTCTTTCAGCCTTTGTTAGCCATTTCCTTTCTAAATTATTAGGTGCCTGAGTAACTGCCAGTAGACATTTTCTGTATGAAAAATGTCACAGTCATCATTCTTAAGTTGAATATTTCCTTTTTGTTTGTACTAGGAAGCCCATCTGGACATGCCATGGGATCATCCTGTGTCTGGTATGTAATGGTCACAGCAGCACTTAGCTACACAGTCAGATGGAAAGATAAATCAGCTGTTACCCTTCACAGGTCAGTGTCTTTCCATGATTCCAACTCATTATGTTCAGATACTTCTTTATATACATGCTATGTTTTTAATGGACTTTATTTAAATGAATTTTCACAGTCTGTTCTATTTTGTGAATAAACCAACAACCCTTTATTATGATCTACTTCAGCTGAAGAAAAAGTATATTAAGAAGATTTATCTGTTTGTATAGGCTGGTATTTATCAACTTACAGACATTGCATATAATAGCTCTGAACCAGTCATATTAAAGGTTGTATCAAATCTTCAGTGCTGGAAATTTTAATTCTATAATTGTCACTATGTATTGGATTTTTTTGGTTAGTACATAAATTTACTGCTTTGATGGTCATCCTTCTTAGCCCATTTTAAAGCAAGTGCACATAATGTTGACGAAATTAACTGTAATGTGTTGCTCATTTCTGTGGGAAAGTTCTTCAAATGCTTTGGTGGCTGCTCTTTCCAGGGCTGACAAGGTTGTTTTCACACTATGTGAATTTTGTCCTGAAATAATTGGAATTTTGCATATAGCTATGATTTCATGATGAGAAATATGTTTAAGGTATTAGTGCTAATTTAAGCTGCCATTGACGACTTTCATGGCTTAAACCACAGAAACTTCTGAGACCTGTTCCTGTAACCACTTGATAATGTTTTAGGACTGACTTCTAGTTTTTAATAATCTGATTCTAAACTGCTCTACTTAATAAACCTCTACTGCTAAGAGTAGGAGCCTTACATGATGGGGCTTGGGGTAAATAAATAGATGAAATAGCTTGTCTTAATTTTTAAGTATTTTCATTTTCTCTCTTAGACTAACATGGTCATTCCTCTGGAGTATTTTTTGGATTATCCAGATCAGTGTGTGCATCTCAAGAGTATTCATAGCAACACATTTTCCTCATCAAGTTGTTCTTGGAGTATTTGCTGGTAATGCTGCTATTTTTTCTTTTCTTTTTAACCTGTGTGCAAAATTTTTTACAAATTGAGAGAAAACAAGAGATTTTTAGTAGTTTGACTCACCTTGCAGCCCCAGTGGTGCTCTCCACTCTCTGGAAAATCAGGGATTTGATAATGGTCCAAAGGTAAAATCTGTGAGGCAGAATGTACATGCTGCTTGTGTAATTCACAGTGAAGAGAGTGAGTCTTTGTCCACCTGCCAGTTGATGCTGACTGTGTTGTGTCCACACTGCATCAGACCAGCTCTGACTGCTTTATACCGGCTACATTCGATCTTTAGCTGTGCTGCCTGTGTGGAAGAGATCAGAGAGGAAGTTGCTCCTACACGGCTCTGACCTTTCTGCTCAGGAGGAAGCTATTTGGGTCACTTCAAATGGTGGCCAGGTGCAAAATAGCATGTGTGCAATGTGGACAGGCACAGAGACCAGGGGCAAAATAGAGAAAAAGTAAATAGAGGACAAATTCCTCATGGTGATTTAAGATGCTAAAGTACATTTTTCAGAGTTACTTAAGCATATTTCAAATTGGTATTCAGGGAGTCCCAACTGTGAGCAGTATCTATCTGATTTTAAGGAGGGTGACCAGTGCATTTAGCAGGGGCTTCCCTGCTCATGTTCTCTTTCATGGATGCAGTGCAGCCTGGGCAGCCCTGGCTAACAGCTTTCCCTCTTCACAACCAGGATAAAATGAGTACAAGAGAAGATAAGTGTGTTCTGTGTCTTTTCCTTCAACACTCAAAGCCTGTGTGGGAACTGGTGTTGAATTCTGCATTGCTGGAGCCAGTCTTTGAGTGAGGGACTCTTTTGGAAAAGGAATGTTCCAGTTTACATCTAATGTTTGATAGGTTGTCATCTGGGCGATGCAGTCAGGCCTTAAGGTATGCCTCATGTCAAAACCATGCAGTGCTTGGTATTTATTTTCTTTTTCCAAAGCGGCAGTTTTGAGTGGGAGGAAAGGTTTTGTAATGTACTGCAGAAGTGGTAAACTGTATGTGTATATTTGTATGTAAATATATATATATATACATACATGCACATGTAGGTATTTATTACATAGATATATTCTGTCTTCAAATGTCAAATTCTACAGGGACACTGTAGAAAATACTTCTTCAAAGTAAAAGTATGTTGTTCCCTGTAACACTGAGTTTCTAATCCACAGGCATTCTTGTGGCCGAAGCATTTGAGCATACCCCTGCTATTCAGACAGCAAGCTTGAGAACATACATCAAGACAAACTTGTTTCTTTTCATCTTTGCCCTTGGCTTTTATCTATCCCTCAAGCTTCTTGATATTGACTTGCTGTGGTCTGTTCCAAAGGCCAAGAAATGGTGTGCCAACCCAGACTGGATAAACATCGACACAACTCCATTTGCTGGACTGGTGAGGAACTTAGGTGCTCTCTTTGGTTTAGGTGTTGGAATTAATTCTGAAATGTTCCTCACAAGCTGCAGAGGTGAAAATAGCTGCAAGATAAGTTTCCGCATATTGTGTATAGCTGCTTCTTTAGCTACACTGCAACTGTATAATTTTATTAAGATACCTACTCATACTGAATATTTGTTCTACATTCTCTCTTTTTGTAAGAGTGCAGCTATGCCTCTGACTGTAGTTGCCTTGGTTCCATACTGTGTCCACTCGTTAATGAGGACAACTGAAAAGAAACTTAATTAGGTACAGTTTCAAAATGGTTAAGGATGTGGGAGTGGATGTGAACTGTTCAAGAACCCTCTGCAAAGGCAGTTTTGCTAATTCATTTTAACCAAGGGGATGCCACTGCATCTTTGATGTACTCCTGGTAAGTAACTAGTACATCCAAAATCAGTACACTCAAGAATGACTTTGGCAGCTCAGAAATATTAGTTGCTGATTTTATTCCTAGAAATATTGCAAGCGCACTGCAGTATGGTTAGAAATGGCCCAATACTCTGGGTCATAAGTTTTAAAGTATAGTCAGTCATCTTTGTTTAGCTATATGGTGGTCTTTTAGTTCTGTCCATCTCTAGCTAGATGATGCTTCAAGCATCAGTTGTACATAGTGCTACTCCATAGTTCATTTTTTATATATAGATACTGTGTGTTAAACTGCTACATAATGGTGTGACAGTATCACACCATCTACAACTGTATGGCTGTACCCAGGCACTGGGAAAAAGCCCAGCATAGTTATAAACAAGGCTTTAGATTTAACTTATTGAGCTTCCTGAGCAAACCAGCTTCTGATTAAGTCAGATAAGAAAAAAAAGTTTATTTCCATTAGACTCTGTAGAATATATTTTTGCATTACTGTGTGTTTTTTGTCATTTTTACTTTTTGAAAGTGGTCACATGAATCATAGATGGTACAGATCACACCTTTGATAGTGAAAATGCATAAATATGGTGTAAAAAATATTTGGGTTCTGTACATCTACACAGAGCAACAAATGAAAAATGTTGTCAATAACGAAATTATCTCAGTATATGACCTCAAGAATATCATTCATGCTCCTGTATTGCAAAGGTAATTCTCTGCTGATTCTCTCAGATCAAGTCATAAGCCTGAATCACTGTTAGTAGTTGTGTAAATCTTGAAAATATGGTTGCCAGCTATCACTTCAAGTTTATATTCTTGTTGGCTTTGTTTAACTAAGCACACAAGTAACTAGTATGTCGAATATATGTTTGCTCTATAAAATGGATATTCTAAATAGGCAAAGGGGGGTATTTTCCATTTTTATTCATTATTTGGCATCTATTGTTATATATTCCTTTTCCCTAATGCACAGTCTCTAAGCAATATTTTGCTGATACCACCCCTTGATATTTAATATACAAGCTATACTTATATAGCCTTAGTATGCAAGGCTATAATATGGGTTTAATGAGAGCTGCATGTGTGTGATCTGAAAGCAGTAACGCTTAGAAGATGTAAACATGATATTGCTTCTAGACTTCCAGTTAGGGGGGAGATAATTGAAATTGAAAGAATCTTATTTAATTGGATAAACAAGGTGAATAGTTTGGTGTTGGCCTTTGGGAATGAATAAGATACAAATTACAGAAGCAAATCTGAAACAGGCGTCCTTAATTAAGAGCCTAGTGAGAACTACCTTGACTTAAGAAAATTAGACATCTGCTTTTAATAGTCTGAGGAATATTCTGCTTCATGCATCTCCTGATATCTTTTCTAATGGTTCTCTGAACTTTTTTTCCCACAGCAGCTGCCCTGAAACCACTCTTTTCTATAATTGTGACTCCTTAAGCAAAATGATTAAGTTAATGGGACTAGACACAAGTAATGAAGAACAAAGACAGCTATGACAAAGATTTCAGCTGTGTTCAAGTTGCTGTGTGCTTTGTTATTCCGTGCCAGTGAGATGACCTACAGAGGCATCGCAGAACAGTAGCAGGTTGGTCGAGCTGTTGTTCTGTTCCTGGCTCCTCCTAGCCAGCAGGAGGGGATTCTTTGTGCACAGCTGTCCGAGGTTCTCACAGCAGCATTTGGATTTAGTGGCAACTTTAAGCTGGGAGTTATGGGTAGAGATCACATTTCTAGGCTTCTAATCATGTGAGAATCTTTGTTTCCCAGCACTGACAAAGGATCTTGGTGCCTCTGTTGGAGTAGACACAACCATAAATGTCGAATGACAACTGGCTTTTCTGTAATATTCTTCTTAGCTCTGTACAGACACGTAGGAAGACGTGGGCTCTCACTCACTTTCTTGGAGTGTCCTATTAATTCATTCTGCAACTTCAGTATTTCAGGAAAAAGGACAAAGAACAGCTTCCTGTCTGAACCTCTTATTTTTTCTGCAACTATTATAGCATTACTAAAACAAAGAATGGTGGGAAATCTGAATAAATTTAGTGTAATTTTACCAGTAATTTCAGAATTAACTGGCTGATAATGCAATGGCCATAAGACACTTTCTGAGCAGCTGAATGTGTTGTGGTATGGAGATTTGTGCAACTGCTTGAAGAATCTCCAAAGAGGGCTCCCAAAACTTCAAATAGTTAGCCTTTTACGGAGTGGTGGGGTAAAAAAATTTCAAGATATGATCTTGATATTTTGCTAGAATTAGAATATAAAATCAGAAGCCAGGCATTTAGTTGTTGCAGTGAAATATACCTGCATGTCCCTTACTCAGGTTTCAGTAAATTTATTGCAGTTGAAAATTACAGTTCAAACATTATTTAAATAGACTGTGTGACCTTATTAAGAGCTCAGACTGATGAATATTTAAGCTGTAATTTCAGCAGGCCTTTGCAGCTATTTATATTGTTAATATTTGGAACAGATACAGCACATATACACTTGCAGGATGAGCTAACTACTCAGCCTCGTTTGGGCTACAAACTTTTTGAATTACGGTTTTCCTATGTAATAAAGAGGGTGGAAAGTGTGTGACCAATCCTCTCACTCCCAGTAGTAGGATTCCAGGAGAAATTTAATCTTTTATTCTTGACTTAGAGATGCCCATAATAGCATTAGGATAATGCTATTCCAAAAGTACTTCCATCTCTCTGCAGAAAGATTCTCATGAGCCAGGAGTTATATGGAGTGAAGCTGTCCCTTGCTCCTCATACAAACTAGCTGACAGGTTGTCATTACGTTCAGTTCACAGCACTCTTGCTACTATGCAGCTTTTCTTTTTATCCTCCTCATTCCCTGTTTAGCTGTCTTGGTGGAAGGACACACACGCTGTTCCTACCCAGAGTGGTCTAGTTGGAGCAGGAGCTGTATTTGCAGAGCAGTTACACAGGTGCTATCCCAAAACAGTATCCCAAAACAGGCTCTATCTACCCAGAGGAATAGGGTGCTGGAAAATGCAGCTGCCATGGACCACGCAGAGAAGCATACAGCAAGAGACACCAAATTATGCCATCTACTGGCAAGACTAATAACTCAGGTCTGGCATGAAAGATGTAAGCAAATGCCTTGGAATGGTTTGGGAATATTGTCACCAAGCCCCAGGGCTGGGACACGTTACCTGTGAAGCAGGTGCAGTGGCAAGACCAGTCCAGCTCTGCATGGAGCATTTCATCAAGGTTTGTTGCTCATGCCCAGACACACCATGTAGCACTGCTGCAATCCAGTCCTTTTGTACCAGAGGTCTTTATAATCAACTGGTTGTCAACAGCACACAGGAATAAAGTGGCAGGAGGTGGCACCCAAGAATGTGCAACTGTTTGTGTACGTGGTGAGTGCATTCTGTTGGAGCAGCACCCTTCCCAACACTTAGCTCTTGGTGTTTCCCAGCTGCCTGAAAACAGGATGATGTTACACTGAAGAGCAGTAGTGCAGCGCTCCTGCAGGGAGAGAGCAGGCTCCTGTGCAGACAGGGGCTGATGTCCTTGAGTTGGCCTTCTCAGCAGCTCCATCCTGAACAGCAAACCCTTGTCACAGACATGATCCAGTTACACCGAAATATTTGCTGGCTGCTACAAGATATTCATGCTTAGCTGAAGGGTAAGAGAAGAAATGGTAGAGCACAAGAGCCAGTAAAAAAATACAATTTATTTGTTTAATTTGGGTCACAAAAGTATTGTCCTTTAGGAAAAAGAATTATGAAATAAGTATATATAGTCATTTTAATTTTTAATAAGGAGTCATTCTTTTTCTATGGCCTTAAATACTAATATTAAGTAAATATCATATACATATTTCAGTAGGTTATTGATAGTTACTCTGTCAACAGCTTCGGTCCTGAGCTATCAAACTACTTACTGCTCTGAAAGGTAAAAAGGCTAAAAAGATTAAAGGCAATAATGCATCTTTTTCTTTTACTTTTCAGTTAAGGTTTAAAATACAGACTTCCTTGGAGAAATAGGCATTTCAGTGCTGGCTGTGTGAGTTCAGTAGGCTGTGTGGCAGTAATTCTCTTAATGGAGTCGTACAAAAGTTGAAATTGAGTTTTGCTGCCTGGAATTAAGGGATGTATCCTAATAAACTTTTTACCCTCACAGCTCCATTTAAGTACTGGTACTGGTGCAGTATTTTATGAGAAGTCGTGTGACTTCTTATAAAGTGAATGGAAACCTGCCTGCCTACCCCCCTCCGCTCAGCCCAGATGCAGATTTTAGGGCATGGGGAAAGACTTTTCCAGTTAATACTCTTGTTCAAAATCAGTATTTAAATACTGAAACTGTAATCTATACTTTCTGTCTATCTGCTTTGTCTCCAAGATCCCAGTCACTAAAGGAAAGTCTATTATGCTGCAGACAATAACTGATAACGTATTTCAACGAAACTTGCAGGAGGTCTTATAATAGACTGTGACAGATACACACTTCTCCCAAAAGAAGCTCCTTTCTGACCTTTGTAATTTCTGAATATATTGTTGCTCTGTATATCAACTGTATTTAATACAAAGAGCTAATTATGCCTATTTTTTCCACCTTTACTCATCATTGTTTTACCTTCTCAAAAAAAGAACATATCCATCACCATTTCAATAGAAGTGGTTTAAATAACTGATGATTAACTGCAGAATTTTACATTAATTTAACCAAGGCATTTATTCCTGTTCAAAAATCTTTTTGACAGCTGACAAGAGTGATGACTGTTAGCTGGAGAGTGGTGGGCTAGGAAATGATCCTCACCAGCTTCTGTTCCTTCCTCTGTTTGCTTTCCTTACTTTTGTAGAGCTGCCTTCTTTGTAAGTACTGACTGGTTTGTTGAAGGGGCATGGCTGTGTCAGTGCTGCATGTGCACACGAGGGAAGCCCAGCCTCCCTCAACAGCACCGCTGCCGTGTGTGGTACAGTGGGTGAAAGAGTGGGGCTGCTGCATGCACAGGAGGGGCCTCTGCTGTAATCGTCTGCAAACCAAACATTAGGATGGATTTGATCCCTTCCAATGTACAGCATCATTTGAGGGGTTGTTTTCTCTCATTCAGCTTACCTAGAGAAAGGGCAGTTTCCAGAACACCAGAGCAGAGTCTTCCTTGATTGCTAGTTGAGGCACAACAGGACTGTGCAGTCTGACTGCAGGTCATGGCAACTCCCCACATCACCAGAAAAGATCTTTCCTATTTTCAGGCTCTTTTTCCCTTATCAGTGGACTAAGCTACTTCCTGAATGCATCAGCCGGTGCTTAGTCCCCTGCACGTGCTGGACAAGTGTGCTTGATGCAGACAGCTACATACATTCAGGGTTCCACAGATCTCACAGTATTGTAGAGCACCCTGTAGAACAATGGAGCACCAAAATACACATACCTACCACAAAGCATTTGCTTACAGAAATCTTTCAAATTTGGAATCACAGTAATTCAGCTAATTGGGGCTCCAGTAGTAACAAGCTTCCAGTAGGCTCCTTCCATGGCCATCAGTTCCTCATGAGTGCCCTTTTCAATGACGAGTCCTTGTGACATCACTGCGATGATGTCGGCGTTCTGGATGGTGGACAGGCGGTGGGCGATGACGATGCAGGTGCGCCCTTCTCTGGCTTTATCCAGCGCTGCCTGCACGGTCTAAAGGCAACAGGCAAAGTGTCAGAGTGAAAATGTGCAAACTGAACAGGGCTCAGAGCTGGAGGAACCCAGTTGCTTCAGATTAATTAACCATATTGTGCAACACTTGTAAAAGGGACAGTGAGACTAAATCAGAGGTTCTGATATTGATGTGCTTAGCTGGGTCATTTACCAGCAGTACAAACAAGGGACAGCTAAACAGAGACAGCAGTAGAAATTAAGGAAGGCCTTCACTCTGCTGACATGCTAAATGTCAACTGAAGGCTCTGAAATCCAGACAATTAATATCCACATTTCTGAGAAAGTGCTGCCTCTCATGGGCAGTTTAAGAGCACTTGGAGCTGTTGGAGCTGGCTGCTTTTCCTTACAGCTGTACCTCCTGCACTTCCTGGAAAGATCATTAAAGATGAAAGTGCTGAATTCATAATGTGGAATAACATGCAGTCATGTTGTGGAGTACATATATATATATAAATATATCATATATATATATAATTTCTATAGAACAGAAAAGGTATTGGATGTTGTAGGCCATTGTGTTAACTTTCCCTTATTGCTTATTACTGTGCGTTTACCTTTTCACTTTCCGTGTCTAAGGCAGATGTAGCTTCATCCAGTAATAAAATTTTAGGGTCTCGTATGATGGCCCTTGCTATGGCAATGCGTTGCTTTTGCCCACGAGACAGCTGGGATCCTTGAGCACCAACATTAGTTTCATATTTCTGAAAAATACACAAAAGGCATATTTTATTCAGGTATAAGTTAACACACGAGTACATAGCAGGAAGAGGCATGAAAGGAAGCATAGGAGGGAGGCAAGAAAGCCAACCACTGCTGACCACTTGTAGAACCTGAGAATGCAGAAACACTATACACCAGTAAACGTGTCTGGGGTGAGATTTCCAAGCTGTACTTTGTCTGCACGTGGCCTCAAGGCCCAGGCAGCACAATTATGAGCCTGGAAGAAAAATGTGGTAGCAAGATGTTGGCTGATTTGTCTGAGGCAAAAAGAATTCTCCCTGCCCTACATTTGGGAGAAGAGGCTAAAAGTGATATAAGGGCTTTCTAGAAGAGTGCTTTGTTTGGGTGCCTAAATTGTATCCATACCTTGTATGCTCTTTTTATATTTATATTATTTCAGTGCATTTAAATACTTCTTAAGTGTACATAAGCAGCCAGCTTCAAACATTTTTGTCTAAGTAGCATGTCCTACTCACAAGGCAAATCTCCCACAGCTGGGAACAGGATTTATGTGTTTGCCTACTGTGTAAAAATTCAGTAGCAACTCACACCCAGACTCTCAGGAACACAACAAATGGTCACAGCATCCTCTTTGCTCTTACTGTCACAGCTGTAAAAGGACATGAAAGGTACACGTGTGTAGCAGCTTTAACTGGTTTCAGAGCAACTCCTGCTGCAATGAAGGCCGAGCAGCCAAGGCCTTGCAGGTACTTACATTAGGCAGAGACATGACAAAGTCATGCAGTTGAGCCTTCTGGGCTGCTTCTATGACTTTTTCCATCGTCGCCTCTTTTGTGTTACTGCCATATTTGATATTATCGGCAATGCTGCAGTCAAATAGCACAGGCTCCTGCGACACTATTCCAATTTTTGATCTAAGAAACTGGACATTTATGTTCTTAGAGTCATGTCCATCTATTAACTACGAGGAAATGGGAGAAAACTTGAAACATCACTACAAAACAAGTTTGCAACATCCAAATAGTTATAGCAAAATTAATGATTTAACCATATCATTAAAACACAAACACAACTGATTTAAAGTGATTGGTTGAATTGCTTATATTTGACTCCTTTGTGCATGGTGTGTATTTTGTGGTATGGCTTTGATCCATACCACAAAATACACTGTACCGTTTGCTCAGCCTTGAACCCTAGTAACCTTAATTGTTTAAGGTGAGGCATAGGCTTTATTGCCTTTCTGACATAGTAATCATCATACAGTTTTTTTCCTGAGAAAGAGAAATCAATCTAGATGAGTATTTACATGAGGAAAACATAAAAAAGGTTTTTAAGCTATCAGTAATTGAGTAAATAGAAGTTAAATCTAGACAAGTTCCAGGCTCTTTGTTGCTCCATTCAGACTTGATTTTTGCTTGTGCTCTCACAAAGCACACATTTGCATGTTTCATAGAGAAGCTACCAAGGCAAATGCCTATGGCCTGCATAATGCATGAGGGTGCACCTGAGGCAAGTAGTTCTCAGATCTTGTCTGAATATGTCTGAGATAATACTTGGGAATTGTCCAAATAGTCCACATCTGTCCTTTCAAGAAGGAGCTGAAGCATCAAACTGCACATGTATGAGCCACCACTGCTAGGCTGCACAGTAGAACACAGGCAGAAGGCCCTTGGAGCATTGCTGAAAACCCGAGTACAGAAACATTTTCTTTGCTTACCACACTTCCTTTCTCAGGGTCATAAAAACGCTCCAGAAGCTGGACACTGGTGCTCTTACCACAGCCACTACTTCCAACAAATGCCAAAGTCTGTCCAGGCTTAACAGATATAGAGAGTCCTTTCAGGACCTGAATATCAGGCCGAGAAGGGTATGTGAATTTACAGTTAAGAAATTCAATGCTTCCCTTGAAATCATCCTGGTGAAAAAAAAAAGGAGAAAGATGTTACAGTGAGCTCGAGCTCAACACTGAATTCTAAAGTACAAAACAACTCTTCCTCAGATCCACTCTTGCATCTTTTGCTTAAAATGGGACCTTTGTCCTTATGAAATTATTGCAGGAAAAGGGAAAATACCATACTGGAGTGCTAGGGATGAAGCTATTAGTCATAACACTATTTCTCTGCTTATGCTTCCCTGCATGGCACTGGTCAGAGGCATCAATTGGAAATGGCATTACCTTGCAAATGGGCAAGTTTTTAATTTTAATATAGACACTGCATATAAAATAAAGAATTCCAGTTTTCTGAGTCTGACTTTTCAATTCACCAGAAACTGAGCTTTTTCATTTTGTCTGACTCAACAATTCTTTGCCTCCTCATGAACACCCCCTACCAATTTGACATGATTGGAAAAACCTCCAGTATAAAACAGAAGTAGTCAGGTTTGTCATGAACTGTAAAGCAGGAAATAAGAGCTTGCACTTCTGTGAGTCATCCAAATCAGTTCCATTCCAATTTACAGGAGTTTTACGCTGACCAATGCATAATGGCCAACTTTATAGTACTCCTGCTGTCTAGTACAGAGCTTGCTTCCAAAAGAGCAAAGAGAAATAAAAATTTTACAATCAGCATAACCTTCATGTAAAGCATTGATCCTCATTAACTCCTAAATCATTAGTGCAACATCCATGCATGTAGTGAGCTGAATCAGAACACAAATTGCTCATCTCCACTCTTACCCATTTTTCCCCTTTTTCACTGTAAACACTGATTTTCGGAAGCCGATCAACCAGTTGGAAAAAGCGGGCAGCAGATGTTTTGGCTTTGGCATAGTTGGGGGTATAGGAAGAAGCTCTTCCCAAAGCAGTTCCACTGGTGACAATAGCAGAGATCACCCTGTGGGGAAGGGGGACATGGTCATTCTTGGGAAGCCGTCAGGAAAGTGAACACCACACTGAGTCCAGTACTTTTAGAGATCTGTTTGTGGCTCCGGGCAGGCTCTCACCTGAACACAAAGCTGTAATGGAGTCCTTCAGTGTCAACGAGAAACCCCCCGTACCGGTAAGAGACGGAGTTGGCAATGAACACAATGCTCTGGGCAAAGCCAAAGCAGACTCCGTACACGTGGGCTTTTTTGATTGCGGCTCTGTAGGGCAAATCCAGGTGCTTCTCAAAATTTTCAATAAACATTTTCTCTTTTCCTATCCCAGCTACTGTTCTGATGTTAGAGAGAGCTTCACTGGCAATCTGGAAGAGAAAAAAAACCCAAACCAAACCAAATCAAACAAACTAGTAAAAGCTCCTAATTTTTACTTGGAAAAGTAGAGTGTGGTCCCACAAGTGCATGCTTCTTTCATGAACTCAGGACACTGATGCAATGTATCAGTTCATTCACACATGATACAAGCTGGCCAAAACATCAGCCAGCCTAAAGAGAATCTTTCCTACAAGCAATTACCTACTGATGTCTTCGAGAGCCGTGCTCTGTCTGTTCCACTGGAGCTGTAACTGTAAGCACTCTTAAGGAACCAGTCCCATGCTCTCATTTGTGACTTATTTCACATAATGTTAATAAATGTGACATCCACAATAGGAAAGATGGTTTTAGGAACTTCTTTGATTGCATGGATTTATTAATTAAATATTCAATTGTTTCAATTTATTCAATTGTTTTATTTTTGTTACTTTTAGCAATTGTCAGAGAAAGAGTTAAAAGGGATGCCATCTTCAACTTCTGTTTCATAAATTAAACCCACTTGAATTTACTAAGTTTCCTCACCTGCTCACCCTCCCTCCCTCCCTCCCTCTCTGATGTCTAAAAGGCTGATGAGATGGAACATATAAATCATCAGTGACCCAATTTCCAAGATTTTTACCTTGTACATAGGCAAAGTGTAAGCAAATGCTTGCCTATGAACATAGAAAAATGCAACACAGGAAATGATGAGATAATCCCCACATAAACTTCTGTGGAACTTTAATTAATTGTAGGCTTCATATTGTAATTTATTGCCAGTTAAAATTTGGGTTTATGTCTCAAAAAAAGAGTACCACAGTTTCATCTACAGAAGTAAATTGGTCCTAATTTCACCCTTTTAATCTCAATTTATTTTATCAGGAAATTATTTTAAAATGCTGTAGTTTGCTTGGACTTTGATAGTAGATTCATAATATAACACATTCCTTTGGGAAGCAATTGTGGTATTTAGCTTGTAAATGTTTTTACCACATAGGAAAAATATGAATGTAGATAATCAGAAATCCAGTGTTGGGGGATTTTTTTCCTGGCCAAAATTAAAAGTCAGTGTTTGCATTATCATTCCATGTGAAGGAGCAGTTAATAGGCACTGTGAATTGGATTGTGCAGACTGGGCTTTTCCATGTTTAGCATGGCTGATGAGCAATCACTCTGGAAGGACTTGGTGTTTTTAGCATTTGGAGCAGTGCTGGGAAATAAATTAGAAAATAACACCAGACACAATCAGTCATCATCAATACTGCTGAAGCATTGAGTGTGTTCTTCATCACAGCCTTTGGGTTGTTCTACTGAGTAAGAGCTGATGTCTTGACTCATTAGTGAAGTTTCTCTCCTTGTCGAGAAGTATTTTTGATTTATGACTCCTGTAAATAATTAACCATTCTGGGTGCAGGCAATTGGTCAGGTCCTAATTCTTAAGATGGGAAGGGCTAAGAGCTTAATTCTTAAGCTGGTACAACCCTCCAAAGGAACAACTGTCCTGTCTAAAATCCACATCCTGATTTGGGATTCAGTGCCAGATTCTCAGGTGAGAGTATTTCTAGGTGAAAAACTATCACTGCTTTCTGAGAACAGCATAATCACAGGGTATCAACAAATGGGTGTTTAAATAAAATCCAACAAAGGTGAACCAGACTGCTGAGAGATCTGTGTCACCACTTCAATAACTTTTGCAAGGTCAGTCACATTCCATGCAGCAAGTGCTTTTGCAATTAGGGAGTTCCCAGTGCTGTTTCAATGGTTTAACAAGCTGAAATATTGCAGTTTATTCATAAAGCATTGCCAGTTTCATGACATTTAAATTACCGATGGTCCCTAAAGACTGATTTTTCATCTACCCGTGACTGCAAATATGAATTATTCTTTAAACAGCATTACCCGTCCAGTAGCTTCCAATGCTTTCTTGTCCTGCGAGGCAAATCCTGTCAGCATTTTAGCCTGCACAGCTCCAGATAAAGCCAAAAATGGCAGGAAACACATTATTACCAAACTCAGCTTCCAGCTGAAGTAGAAGGCAATGATCATGGCCACCCCGATGTTAGTAAAGGAATTGACAATCATTCCTATCTGCGATCCGGTTGCCTTTGAAGAAAAGAAACAGACTTGGTTGATTTGTACTTCAAAAACAAATTAAACAAATCTTCCTATAAAATTTTAGAGAACTGTATATTAAAATAAGGCACTAACAGCTACTGACTGCACTGGAATTTAGCCAGACTGGATATACCATTTCCAATTAATTGTATCAAGAGGAGGACTGCAAATATTCCTTTGCTCCACCAAATTTTCCATTGAGAATTCAGTAGGTTGTTGCTACTGATTGTGAGAAAGATAATCTAACTATTGAAATCAGTTGCTGTTGTTCCCCGGAGAATCACTTATCTGAATACATTGTTTAGCCTCTACATTTATCCATATAGATACAAATAGTCAAAAAGACCCTTTTGTAACTTAGCTGTTAACAACAAAGCCTCAGCTGTGCTAAAATCAGTCAGCAACATCACTGAAAAGGGATGAAACAAAGTTGTATTTCTGGCTATCCCTTGATTAGGGAAAAAAATTAAATACAGCTTTGACATCATCTTTATCGAATGCATTTGTCTGCTCCTTATGTACTTCAACAATGCTATTCTTTTTAATAGACTTGATTTATTTACTCAAAAGCAATTTTCTTTCATAGCAGTAACAGCACCCTAAATAGGAACTATATTGCTATGTATTAGAATAAAAATGTGTGTTTGATATCCTTGATGATTTTCAGTCAAACTCATTTGCAGTGTATGAACTTGGCAGCACAAAATGCTCATCATCTACTCCTCTTCTGACCTGCAGCAAGGCCCGTGTCAGGCAGTGAAAGGTGCCAGGCAGTGCTGCTCAAGGTAGCTCTGTTTTTCCCCACCCACTGCAAGCTGTGTCTTGAATGGCTGTGCCCCACTGCTCTGCCTGTGCTTCGAACAAAGATGTCCCTTAGAGGCTATTAAATGTTTCAGTCAGAGGTTTACAAGTTTATTCATTTCAATTAAAATATGCCCTGTAAGTGCCTGTTAGGTTTGTAGCTGGTTTCTCTGATTCTGTAGAAATTACTGTTTACAGGGTTTTGGAAACCTGTTCTCTAAAACCCCTGTTAATAGTATTTGAAAACTAAATTACAATCTTCAGTCAGGCTGAAACATGACAATTTTTGCAACAGAAGAAATCTGTACATCTCCTTCCTTGTTTCTAGAAAATTGTTTGCATTGGAGCCCAGTAAAATGACATCTGACTCACTTCTACCAGAGGATCAGTTCAGATAGGTAACAGATAGAGCTCAGCATGATTTAATCTGCAGCCACTAAGGAACACAATGCATGCAATTAGTGTCTCACTTTCCCAAATACTGAAACTGGCTGCAGGATTCCCAGCTGGAGAAGCAGCCAGTACTGCAGATGGTTTTTTCAAGTGGATTGTCGATCAAAATTGCCACAAAATGCACAATACCATGCTGAAAACTGGAAAACCTGGTTATTAATGACTGTCATTAACATACTATTTTGACATGGTTTTGAAATAAACACTTCAGCATTGTGGCAAAAAGCTAATTCATCTCTAGAAAAAAAAAATCAAATTTCTGCACAGGGTGTTCCTTCCCATTCCATCGTTGGTTAGTATTCTATTAATTTTTGTGTTCTTGTTTGTACTTTGAGGATATGCCATAAACTACTCTTAGTTCCACAGTGGCAGTCTGTGATGAATAGAAATAACTTAACTGGCTTACCAAAAACTGATCTGTACTGATCTGGCTCATTGCATGGTAGCTAATTTCTTTGACAACAGGCCAAAATAGGCCTTCAATCAGTGTTTGTAGTAAAATGGTTCCCAAGGTGCCAGGTCTTACCCCTTGGACCTGCGAGGCGTCTGTTGCAAGTCTTGTAGTCAAAGCACCGGGGCTGTTCTTCCGGTCATCAAACCAACCAATGTCTTGCCCGAGCATAGACTGGAAACCAATTTTCCTTAAGCGTCTCGTAAGCAGCTCACCAGACTTGGCCAAGGTGTATCCCTGGGGTGCATGAGAATAAACAAAGATTGTACAGAGGGAGATACCCCCCAAGAAAGGGTACAAAACCAAACATATGTATTGCTAAATTGGACTGCTATTACCTGTAGAAACTGTGTGAAAAATGAAATAACTCCAACTAAGACAAAGAGCACACAGACATCATTGATCTGTTTTCTTTGGTTTTCTTCGTCAAGAATGGAGAAGGTCTTTGAAAAGAAATAAATAGAAATGTTAGTTTTGCTGTGAGTGAACTTTGTTCTTGACTCCCAATTCCAAAGTGCAGAAATCCACCCTACAACCAAAGCCAGAACACAGAGTTCTCCCTCACCCCCTGTGAAGGTCCAATTCCTTGTTTTTCCTGAGGTGAGCCTGGATTAAAATATAATGGATTTTACTCCTGTTAAACAGAAGTTCAGTATACTTGGTGTCTGCACACACTACTCCTATTTGTGGCCCATCCCTGGTTATAATTAACCACTCACTCCCCACTGTAAACAACAATAACCAGAGAATAGCAATGTAATAAACAGCATAGCAACAAAGCAACAGTGCAGCAGCATCTTACCTCCTCTCTGCTCTGTGCCAATTGCAACTTTATTGGGCTGTATAAAGTCTGTAAATACTTATACCCCCGTGTGACCCCCTGCACAACACTTAGAGATGTTGTAGTTGCCATAGGTAGGCTCCATGAGGAACGTACGATTTTCCTGAAGGAGTGTGGATACAAGCCATTAACTTACTGCTGGGCACTTGAGAAAAAGCATTAATGCTTAAAGGGGAGCCCCTCCACTCCATTCAGTACCAATCTCCATTAATGTCTGGTCTTTTTCAACACCTGCCAATGTTGTGGGCTGCTGCTGAAGAGGTGGTCCAAATTTATCCTCCAGCAATTCCTTTCAATCAGAGAAGTTTACCTATCTGAAGTTCTTTATCTGAACTATTTCTCCTGTTTCCAGATAGAGATCAGAATTCACATTTGTACTTCTCCACTAATCTTAAATTAATTCTCACTGGATTTTGCAGGTAAAGTTACTATAAATTGTCCAATCTCTCAATGTTATCTCCAAGGTGTAATTAAAAATAACTTACACATTTAACTTCTGCCTATATCAAAACCAGCCTAAATTCTACTAGGTGAGTATTTAACAGTTGAAAGAGACGGAATTTTCATTACAGCTACAAAATATAGAAATTACATTGAAATAAACTTAAGTACTAGTCTTAAAAGGTCAACCCATGTTATTTTTTGTCTGAAATGAGCCATATCTCAAAACACAGAAAGGAATTAGAGTGTGAATTTAAGAAAAAGAAATAGCTGTTCTCTAGTGGGAATTTCACTTCAAGTATTTTAACTTTGAAGATCAGTCCCTTGGCAACAAAATAAATCCTGCAGATTCCAAAACAATAATATCATAATAGCCCTTAGTATTTCAAGCTAAGAGCTGTTCCAACACAATGCTGTCATATCAGTAGCAGGTATATTACTGTCTTAGATGAATCTTTGTTTTAAAGAAAAAAAAATCACCAGGTAATTTTTAATCTGTCATAGTAAGAACAAAATATACAATGATCTACGGCTGCTTCTATCCCCTTAATGAAATCCACCATACATTCAGTAATTCATGTTTGATCCCAAACTGAACAGGTTGTTGAGCAGATTTCATCTGTCTTTGTAATTTATGGATTTAGGAGAGATACCACTGTTCTGGTTTTGTTTGTTGGGTTTTTGTTTGCATTATTTTGATTTTGTTGGGTTTTTTTTCTGTCGGAAATATTCTAGCTAAATACTTGGACAGAACGAGATACAAGGTGCACTCAATAAACTGTCCTATGAGGATTCTGGATTTTAGAATTGCTGTGGTATTTTGATGGTATTTTCTGTGTCATCATGGTGTGCTGTATCTAGACATGAAAGGGAAAGTGCAGTTCATAATAGTGGTCATGCCAGAAGCAGAGCTAGCCTAAAATATAGCCAGGGGAATAACTAACAACTCATTGTGAATATTCCTTCATGTGGATGTCATGCAATTGCAGCACTGTGGTTCTTTTCTGTATGAAAAAATGTCAGTAACATCTCTGTTGAAATTAACAGGAGTTCTAATGAGTACAATTAGTAAACAGTATGATAAACACAGTATATGATGGATCATGGTGAATATGTAGTTATGAACTAGGAAGAAAAACACTCCCCTCCAGATACTGATGGCTTTTTCACAAGTGTCCTGAGTGTTGTCTCTGCGCAGTCATCCAGAAACACTGGGATGGCCCCATACATGGGTTGAACTTAATATTTCTTCCTTTCACACTGAAATTGTTCTCTCTTGTCAAACAAATAAATGTCAAACACAAGACTGAGCATTGCAAACAGATACAAATGCTTTCCCTAGGACCCTACAGTGAGTCCCAGTAAGTATTTATGCTTGTTGTAAAGAAAAATTTGTCCATTGCTTCTGTGGCTAGGTGGTGGGCAAGATTTCATTTCAAGAAAGTCAAAGGCAGCATGGTTTCTGATTTCAGGAGGCTGGATCCATATCCATGCGTATGAAAGCTGCTCATGAAAAGGGAGAATGCTGTGAACTTTTGCGTTAATATTCAATCCATATCACCCACATTCAAAGTGGTTCCCCTGCTTTCTCTTATGCAGGAAATATGGAAGGCCTTCCCACTTCCTGTACCCAGGCTCTCCATTGCACCTAGACAAAGGCTGAGAGAACTACAATGTCTGCCACACACCTTGAGTATTTCTGATGAAGACAATTATTGGTCAGCCTGAGATTCTGCTTGCAAGCTATAAATTCAAGGAAGAATAGGCTTAAGAAAAGAATGGGCTGAAGTATATGCTGACACTCTCCCTAAACTGAGAGCAAAACCAATTTATAGTCTTGAAGAAGGAAATGTGGATAACAATCATCAGGAAGAAAGCTTGGTATTGCAAATAGAGGATTTTTTTCACCCCTTACAAACCTGTCATGTAAAACTCAACTATCCCATTCTGCAGCTATCCTAACATGGTCAGTTATGGTTTTAATCTGTGTTCTTTATTAAAAAAATAACGCTGATCATGGCAACATGCAGCATGGACAATAGCAGCAGGTTTATAAAAGACAGATTTGTTGCTGAGGTGTCCATGTTCAGATCATGTAAGTCTCAGCAGTTTTACTGTGGACTGTCTTTTATCTGGAGCCATGGACTCCATGCCAGATAGGAGTAAAAGCACATCTTTCAGTTGAGTTTCACTGGAAAGGATCCATACTCTGAGACAATTCCACAGGGAGAGCCAAAGCATAAGTAAAAGAAACTACAGAAAACTTTGTTCAAAAGGTACAGACACAGTATTATCCAGTTCCTCATAGACATTTGGGACTAATTTCTGAAAACCTTCAGGGCAGACTTAGCTAAATTTATCCTTTCACTTCATAGCTGTGGGGATTTTTCCCTCACTTCCCCAGCATATTTGTCCCAGAGTACAAGCCCACGTGTCTGACACAACATTGCAGATATTTGGACAGATCTGAAAGCAGATGTATATTCCATCTGCCTGACTGCCTGGGCACCAGGCAGAAATATTTTAAATTTATGAATAATAAACCACAGATACTGGACTTCCCTCATGTTCCTTATGGCTTGCTTTTTCTTGCAGCCTCTCTCCTTTGATAGACTGAGGCCTTCAAAAGTAGGAATTCATCCTTGGCAATGAAGGTATTTAATATGTTGCAGGATGACATCCACCCCAGAGCTCCCAGGGTCTAGAAGACTCCTCTCCAAAGGAACCAAAGGTTAGATTCTCTGTGGAATGCATAGAGCAGTGTCTCACCTGCTGTCTAGTGAAAGCCACAGTCCTTGACATGAGGTCTAGACACTCAAAAAGTATCTGGCGGTGGCACACCTATGCCCAAGGGCCAAGTACATCGGGCAGAAGTGCTAAGTGGATCAACAGGGCCTGGAACATCCTTTACCCTCCTGCTCATGGGATCTTACTTAACAAATGTCAAACTGCAAGTAAATGTGATTCAAAGTCCTAAGCAGCTTCCCAGAGAGAAATGTCTAAGCCAAAACAATATCCTCAAAAACCAAACAACAAAAGGTCAAACTTTCTTCTGATAGATTGCTGGCACTGCTCTTAGAATCCTTTTCTACCAGGAGCTCAAATGCTGGGGCATTCATTCATTCATTGACTTTTTCCTGCCTGTAAGGTTTTTGACTTCCAGTATCTGTCTGCCTTTGAGGGCATATATTTTTGCACCCATGTGTACCTACCATGACCTAAGTGAGTGGAAGCACAAGTTTTATCCTATATCAGATAGGTACCAAACCCACAAAAAAAACAGTGGCATTCTCATTTTTCCCCACTGAATGTGTTGTTACTTTACTTAATAAGATACAGCATGAACAGATGGGCTTTCTCTAGCCTAATTCTTGAAAATTTAGGACACTTTCCTAGGCACCAGTTACAGCAGCACTGAATATCTTCAGGCAGCCCTCCAGTTTCTCACCAACTTGGCAAGCATTTCCCCGGAAAGCTTTTATACAAAAGGGAAAGCATCCTTTTTCTATCACTGCAAGTTTTTGAAGAAATAAACACTCATGGCTGAACTTGACAAGTTTCAAGAGAGGCTGTGGATTTTGACACTATTGTATGCTTTAGTGAATGTTAAGGTTTAAAGCATATTCCTTCTTCCTGCTTCCAAACCTGTTGATGCAAGCCTACTCTTTGCTGGTGGCTGTGAACCCAGTAACAATTATCTACCCCTCCCTGGGCATTCTGCAGGGAGCAGGTAGCAAAAAGGTGCCTGAAATATGTAAACAAAAAGGTGAATTTTTTTTTTTAGATCTGATGCAAAGCTTTCTCAAAGTCTGTACAATAAAATTCTGCAGAGAAGGACCTTTGCATGTGTCTCTCTCCACTGTACCTGCATGTGAGGTACATTCTGTCTCATCTAAAATAAACTGTATGCAATTATAGAAACCCATTCCCAACAGTTCCTGGAAAATGAACAAAAGAGATAATGAAGAACACATGACAAATGCTGATAAGCCTACCCTTTCAAAGAGCTCTGATGATAGTGTGATGACAGTGATATAAATATCTCTACTGAATAATTGTTTATAGGCAAGAAGGTTAAACCCATTAACTTGATGAGATCTAAAGATTTGCCAAAACATGTCAAGTTGTGCATCATATATTCAGTCTCCTCTATTTCAGAGCTAAAATACACTTTAAAATTTTACCATAACATACCCCAAGAATCTGACTGAATAACAAAGCGTAGAGTGGATTGACGGCTCCATTCACAGCTGCTGCCAGAGATCCAAGCACCAGGTATGGCCATTCAGAGGCATTGTATTTCAGAATTCTGGTAAATGGTACAGGCTTGGCATCTTCCTCCACATCAGATTCCTAAAAAAACAGGTTGGATTTCTTAAGTAAATGCATTCCATCACTGATGCTCTCCCTTTGACAGTGAGATAAAATAGTTAGCCTAGTTTGTTAAAGTAGGCATCCTGTGCCCAAACAGCTGCTCTAGCTTTAGACAGGAGGGGCAGAGACAGCTGCTGTCTGAAGCTCTTTTGTGGCCCTAATGAGTCAAGTTTACTTAACAAGAGGGTTAAATAAACAACGACCTTTACCATCCCTGGGGAAAAGGAGATTCGTACCTTCTGCAGCTCTAATTGTTCCAGCTGCAGAGGTCATTTAGAACCTGTTTAAGATATTCTGCCACTGAAACTCAGGCTATTCTCTTTCAGCTGTCTCAAGACGAGGTGTGATGAAATACCCAGTGCCAAAACTTAAATTCCCTCCTCACAAGCAGCTTTTTATCTGTCACTCATTCAATCTCTTAAATATTATTTTTAAGTATTGTGAGTGACCACACTGATGAGACTGCATCAAATTAACAGGTATGTGATATAACTAAAATGAGAGCTCTCAGAGTGATAGCTGGATTCAGGCTTTTTACATGCTAATTATGCCTCCCTTCTGTGAAACATCCTCAGACTATATGCTGAATTCCCATAATTATGCCCAGTAAGGGCAGAATATTCATCATCAAATCATAACTTACGCTGCAGTTTGATATGTGCACAATTTTTATAACATTTCATCTCCCTCAATTCATATGACTAGAAAGTACCAGACAAGAGAGATACTCTGAAGACCTATCTTTTGGAAATATGCAGGGAGGAGTGGGTGGAAACATCTTGTATTTTCTCTTTTTTCTGAGCTGGTGCCAGAGTGACAGCACTCAAGCTCTCTATTTATCCATAGAATAGGCTTGGCAATAGCAAGAAGAGTAACTTCTAACTGCTGCTCTCTGTGCTGAGCAACTGCAGCCTTGCAAATTGGTGCAGGGAGCTTCATAAGCACTTTGAAAACCCACTGTGCACATTCCGATACTCTGTGTAATTGTAAGGCATGTTGGCCTTTATCTTCTATGCCAGTTGATTGCACGAAGACACTGACAGCAAAAGGAATTCTGGGTTAGTTTGCAGTGAGGGTGTCTCTCTGCTCAAGTTTCCAGATGATTTTTAGATGAAAGTGAATTTATTTTTTACTGACAAAGAAGCAGTGCCATTTGTATCACTGAGTGCATATTAATTACATTTCACAGACTGAGCAGTTTGCTTTTTGTCACTTAATTTAGCTTTTATGAATATACATTTTCCAACTAAATCTACAACATACATCAATTTATCAACAGGTAGATAACAAATAGCAAAATTTCTCTGCTACAAATGTTATATAGACCAATAATCAAAACAGCCATCAAAATGCAGCCTAGGGTTTACACAGAGATAAGAATTGAAGCTGTGGTTTTGTTTAAAGACAAAAAATGATCCATCCAAGATGTAGCTGCTGAGAACTCCTAAGCTACAAGCACATAGCTACAGGTGATCATTTATGAGCAGTGTAACCTAGTCAGTTGAAAATTTCCTAATGAACTATTGGACCTGACCTTTTCTGCTCTTCCATCATCTTCTCCATAAGGTGTAAGATAGGTAGACTCTGCAGGATCTCCTCTAATAGACAGTGGAGGGTCAGGGACCACATTAGAGAGCTGGGATCTTGAGCGCTGCCGAAGTGAAGATCTGCAAAGAAAACAGAAATGGCCTGTCCTTCACAGCTTAGTAAAAACAATAATTGCTTGCAAACAGGTACAGTTTTCATATCAGCTAAATCAGAATGCATTGAAGCAATTCACAGGAATCCCACAAACTTTTTCTTTCTTGAATATGTTATCTCAACTTCTTGGGAAGAAAATATCTCACCAACAGGGACAAATACTTTTCAAAATCATATTCTACTCACATCACTCAGACATCGTCTTTGATGTACCATGTACTGTGTATTTGTTAAGTAAAACTGTGGTGTGTCCTACTACATTTGCACAAGTTATTAAGACACCAAGTCAAATCACTGTTACCACTACCAGTAATTCAGTCCAGCAAAACAGGATGCTGAAAAAAACTACCTCTCTCTCTGACAAAACATAAGTCTGTAATGTAGGAGATGTATTCATTTGCACATGCCTGACACGGGCTTGCCTGGAAGAAGTGATAAATGTCTAGCTATAAGACAGCCTGGCTGTAAAATGCTTTAACTTTCATCAAGTAGAAGCCATAATAAAAATGTCCTTGTAGATTGCATTGATTTCTCAAGTAATTGCACAGCAAGTAATTTTTCAAATGACTGGACTCAAAAGTGCGTTAGATATTACAAATAAGGTCGTATGTTAGTAATATGAAACCAGAACATCAACAGAGCAGATCAAAATTGGAGAGAAGGTACTACAGATAGAAAGGAGTAAAATTAAGAGCCTTGCTCTTTATCCCTGGACTTCAATCAGTAACATTATTACTCAAGCTATTTCTTTCCAAGAGAATTCTATCTCAGTGAAAAGCTTGCAGCCCTTCAACCCTCTTTTACACAGCACACAGAAAAGTGATTTATTAGCACTGTTGGGATAGTGGGATGAAGTAGAAACATTGAGAGTAGTCTGGAAACATTGAGATTTACAACTATTTTTAAGACTCACCGCAAACTGGCCTGATAGCTTCCCCTGCTGAATGACTGGACATTCTCAAGATTTGCTTCAACCACCTCATTCTCTGCTGCTGCAAAATACAGTATATAGAGCTCTGCAGTAAGTGCTAAAATTAAATATAACCTAAGTACACTGTGGCTGTGCAAAAAAGTACATAGTCTCCAAGTCATAAATGGAGTAGAAGGCAACCTTTTTACTCAACCTACATGTTTCACAAGCTTTATATTTGTATTTGACATGATGAAGTTAACTGAATATTAGCCCAAGGACAATCTCGCTTCAGATGTGACTCCTAAAGCTTTTTTACCTATTTTAACTCTGCAATTGGTCTCTTATTTCAAGATAATCCTATCCAATGTATGCTTCACAAAAATACAACAGATCATTCTATTAGACCTTAATTTCCAGAAGCTTTGATTCAAACCTGCCTCTAGCAAAAAATAGAGGATGATTTCAGCATACTCAGTAATGTGCCTGAATTCCAAATGCAGCTGAACTGGACTTTTGGCACTCAGTTGAGCTATAAAATGGTGGATATATCAGGTCAGAACTAATGTGTCAGGACAAACTTACATTAGGAAGGTCTTTCAGTGTGTATGCAGCAGAACCACTTTGGCCAGGGCTATCAGTGTATTATTTTTATGAATTATAAAATTCAGCCATAAAAGCAGAAGGAAAAAAGCAGCTAGTAGCCCTTATTAAAAGAAAAAAAAATTTAAAATCTGCATTCTCTGGGATGTTACATGATTTTATAAAAGAAACCAAAATGCTTACTTTCTGTTTCTTCTTCGTTGGGTTCTGTGTCTCCTTTGCTTTGCAAGGTCACCAACATGAAATAAACCCCTTTCCTCTTCAAGAGCTCCTCATGAGTTCCTCTCTCTACAGCCCTGCCGTGCTCAAACCCGACGATGACGTCGGCGGCTTTGATGGCTGACAGGCGGTGAGCGATGGAGATCGCGGTGCGGCCGACGCGAGCCTGAAGGAGACAACAACAGCCCCACTCCCAGCACAGCACACTGAAATGCTGGGAATGAGCTGTGCAAGATACAGGCTCATTAAATTAACTGGAGTCCTTCTAGTGGGTTCAGCTCACTTTGGCTTTAGCTCCATCCACAGCCCACAGAGGACCATCTGTTTCTAGGCAAAAGGAGCTATAGGGTTCTGTTGATGTCCCAAGGTAAAAAAAACTTATTCTCAGTCCATAATACTAAAGTTCTACATGTACTTGTGAAACAGTTATTAAGAAATGCTTCTCACTGATTTGTTGCAATTCAGTAGCACCCTCTGCAGAGTGCATTATAAATAATTTCTGCCCTTTTGAGTCTGATTTTTGCTATAATATAGCAAACCTTATGAAGTGCTTCTTGGACAATCGCTTCACTTTCATTATCCAGTGCTGACGTAGCCATATCCAGGAGCAGGATTTTGGGGTTTCGCACCAAAGCTCGAGCAATAGCTATCCTCTGTTTTTGACCTCCACTCATCTGGCTTCCACTCTCTCCAACATGAGTGTCAAATTGCTATGTGAAGGGAAAAAGTGAAAATTAAACACCTAAGAAAAAAAAAACCTATTAAGCTTCTACTGAAGGTACAATGTCTCTCAGATTTGTCCTTGGAGTAGACTTTAAACAAAAGCATTGTTAGTGCAGCAGATTCAAAGAGAAACTGGTGAAATAACTTTTTTCATAATGTACAAGGTCATTTTGCCTGAACTGGGTTTTCCAACCCCATGCCAAAAGTATGCACTGGTTAAAAAGGTGAGATATTCTGGTTCAGCTCAAAACAACTATATCAGCAAAAAGCTGAAATGGCAAGGAATCACCCACCTACTCTCCATCAGATGACTCACAAGCAAACTTTTCACAGAGCTGGCCTTGTCTGCTGATGACCTGTGACTCATGAACACTGTGTCTGTGATTCATGGATACCATACTCTGGTGGCATCAAGTTCAGGTAGAGAATTAAATAACCACATAAAGTCTGGCATATTGAGAGACAGGATAATTATATTCACTTAGAGCCAAATCATTTTTATTCCTGCATTTCCATGAAAAAAATAGGGGCCTTTAAACAGCCTTTCAGTGAATAGTTTCCTGGAAGCCTGGAAATGCATAGATGAAGGATAAAGACAATGTACTAATTAATATTAGTTAATGGTACTTGAATCATGTCAATAACATTCACTGTTGTAACATGTCGTTTTCAGAAGCTACTTGGCAAAATAACATTCTAGAAAAGTAGAAAGCTGGGTACTGTCCAATTTGGGCTTTGTAAGGAGGAATGATTGAAGCTCTGTCATCATTAAGGAAGAAACTGGAGAAGAAGGAACCTCCAGCTGGGTTACAGAGCTAGTACAAGGAGGTGAGGTTGTGAACAGCAGTACAGATAGCTCAAGTAACAAATGCTGGCTAGTGAGAGGCTGGGCTCTACAGTGCTTTTGGCCCAAACAGAAACAGATCTCCAAAGCATGAAAAATACAAATTTTTAAATCATGCTATGATTATTACCATGATATTGAATGTTGTGTAAATGAATCCTGGAACTAATTCTTCTCAGGGTTGTATTTTGATGGGGAGTTTGCTTGGTTTTGTAACTTGGTGGCATACATGTAGTAAGACCTAAATAACTGTAGTCAAAGGAATTGTTATTGCTTCCTGTCTGTATTAATCTTCTGCCTTTCCACTTGAGCACAAATTGCTACAGGCTAGGAGGGACAAAAGGAGAAAAAGCTTGTTTTTTCTTATCAGATCCTGCCAAACTCTTTCCAAGGCAGAGCATACCTGTGGTAAGTCCATGATGAAATTGTAAGCATTGGCCTGTTTGGCTGCTTTGATTATGTCTTCCATGGTAGCCTCATCGCGCCCATAGCGAATGTTCTCTGCAATCGTGGTGGCAAAGAGCACTGGCTCTTGTTCAACCACGCCAATCTGCGAGCGCAGCCACTGGATATTCAGGGAACGAATGTCATGGCCATCCAGGGTGATCTACAATCAGAACATGGGCACAAAATTAGGAAAAAAGTCAGGGACATTATCCCCTCTACTTCAGAGACAAAGAAAGATGCAGTGGAAATGAAGGGCTTGTGATACTGTGTTTCTACGACCAGCATAAAAATCGGCTTTCAGATACAGAAGGTGGCAAAGCAGTGGCAGTAGTATTGGCCCTTGGAATTTTGCTCTTTGATTTCATTTCCATTTCTGCTTGGCATCAGAAATAAAACCAGGTGAAAAGTAATCATGAAAGTGATGATTATACGTTTACAGTAATTTGCTTCTTTGTTTTTTACATATTCAAATACAGGTCAACATGTAGGTGATTATGTGTTCCTATTTGATATAGCAACACACAAATGGAATGAGATTTTGAATAGATATAATTCATATTCTTAGCCAAGCCATTACTAAGCAGTAATTGCACATACTTAAGTGATATTACAGGTTAATGTTTAAATGTTCAATTCTGTGTTTTTCAGAAAACACTTCTCACTCCTGAATTATCATTTCTATAGGTATAGTTTTTACACAGATTTAGCACTGAATTTTTATTTTCTCTTAATAGTTTGCTCTTTCACATAATTGTTCTTATAAGACTATTAAGCACAGTCTTATAAAAGAAATGTGCAGGAAGATATTTCACTCATTTAAAAAATAATTGGAAAAAAAAAAGAAGAAATTAAAAGGAAGTTAGGAGTCTTCCTTCCCACCTTGAAGAAGAAACCATGCCATTCTTTCAGTTTCTGTGGCCAGAGAAACACACCCTAGGCTGGAATACTCACCATGCCATTAGTGGGGTCATAGAAACGCTGGATGAGCTGTATTGTTGTGCTTTTTCCAGCTCCACTAGCTCCAACCATAGCTGTTGTCTCTCCTGCCTTAATCACCATATTAAGGTTATCCAAAATCTGGATAGGAAAAAAAGAAACAGAATCTATTTTAATTCTCCCACAGTCATACAACCAAGAGAGTATATTCTGTATCTTAAAGTAAAGATTCAAAGCAACTTTACAAAATTCAGGAAAGTATCATGAAGAAAGAGGAGAAAGCAAGCCACATATTTTTATACTGTTTGAAGACTTGGTAGATGCAGAGCACTCATTTCTACAACAGCCAGGCAGATTTTGACCTTTCATTGTTCCTGTTGTTCATCATTAAGAACTAGTAAAGTTAATGACACTAGAGAACTTAGTAAATTATATTCCCTTTAAAGAGTGCATGTATTGTGAATGTATGTTAAAGTATAAATATTAAGAACGTAACGGTGAAATTCTGTAGAAAAATCTGATACAATGTGTGTTCCCATCTTCAGAAGTAACAGCACTCATATGCTTGTCCAATAATATGCTTTTCCCAGGAGAACTTGTCAATTCAAACACAGGAGTAGAGAAATAGTGGGATATACAGCCTACACTCCAGTCCTTTTTCCATTTTAAAGGGTCACATGGTGCATCCCCAGGGTAATGGAAGAGTTTTATAAAATCTCCTTGCACCATTGAGTTTATTACTTTGTGTTCTATCTCGTACACATCGATACAAGAGCATCGTTGATTGTAGAAGAAGCTGTACGCAGGTGAATTTTCCTGAAATTACTGAGAGTTTATGTTCAGCAGCAAGGAATCTGCTGATGTGGCAATGGATATGTCAGAATGGTAAAATAAGCCAAACAGTAAGCAGAAGAACACTTTAATGGAAGAATTATTCAGTCTACTTTTAAACAAAGAGTCTGGGCTTCTGGAAAACAATCTCCACTGAAAATCTAGAAATTGCCAGCAGAACATTTTGCTTGCTTACAATAATGGTGTTCACAGGATGGATAATGAATAATTACCTTTACATCTGGTCTGGATGGATAATTGAATGTTACATTATGAAATTCAATTTCACCTCGTACTTTATCCAGCTTGTAGCCATCTTCTGACATGCAGTCAATGGTGGGTTTCTATGATGAAATTCATTGGGTTATTTATTTGCTGTTAAACAGTCAACAGTGCTGCTGTAGATAAATATTCCCAATACCATACAAAGCCATGGCACTTCTGTTTGAACAGCACTTGGCTGCATGGAGCCAGCTACAGGCTTTGCCCCAGGGATAGCAGGAAAGGGACATGGAATTGAGGGCCAAAGTGATGGGGGAGTTGTCACTGGTGGGTAGCACAAAGGATGCACCCTCTTCCCATTGTAACCTCACTGCAATACCACAACCACCCACTCAGGTAGTTTTTGCTGGAACTTAGTAGCTGACTGACTGAGGCATTTTGACTAAGCTAATTTAGCCAGCTCCTCGGGATAAAATGTCACTTATGTCACGCATAAACATTCTTTGACAGCACTGAACAACCAAGTCATTGCTGAAAATCTGCAGGCCTTGCCACTTGGCAATTAAAACATCCATCCTTGTGCACTCTGTCCTAAGAGCTGAAATACTGAAGTTTTCTTAAGAAGTGCTTTGAGTCTTGCATACTTTTGGCTGGGTCTTGGGTATTTCGGACTGCCAGACATGAGCAGAGAACTAAGAGAAATTTGAGGAATCACAAAGAAATAAATTTTTCTAAGAATAGATTTCTGAAGCATGGAATACAGACAGTGAATTAAACAATAGTAACCATTGTTTGATAATTGAAACGTGCATGATTTTTTAATATAGCCTAACAGACTGAAAGGAAAGTTAAAATGAGATATGTTTATGTTCTAGGATGTTAAGGACAGCTACAAGATTGGTTCCTCTTTAGGAATATAACTTAAATTCAGATACCAATCTATGAAGAAGTTTCACTAATCCTGCAAATGGGAATCTCAACATGAGTAGGTTTAGTGCCAGGGCAGAGCTGTGCTTGTACTGTCTAATCACAAATCTACAAACATGTCAAGCAGATGGATCTAATTTTGTCACCCTTTCTCTAGACAGATGAAATCTGACGTTGGTTTGCTTTTTTTACCCTGTTATGTGACTCAGCCTTATCTTCAATTTTGTGATTAATCCTTACTGTTGCAATTCTTTATGATTTAAAATTTTTTCTCAGAAAAACACATCCCTAATTCATTTCTATTTTCAGTTTATTTTAGAGCTTTAGCTTATGAAGTGTATATGTTTTATCATAATTACAGAAGTCTGAAGGGTTGCTAAAAGTCTGCTAGCATTACCATAGCGTTATGTACAGTGTAGAAGAGAAGCAGCATTTTAATGTGTTTACACAGCTTTCAGCACAATAAAGCTTGTCAGGGAACAGAGGCGATATATACTTTAAGAAATCAACAGTACTTTTCCAACCACTAAATTTATAAAGCTATAGAAAGGAATCCTCATCAAGTAATTCCAGTGGCATCTCAGGGTCTCTCATATAACCTTATTTCAAGTGTCTGTTTAGATAATATTTTGATTAACATTTTATGACAGCTGTATAACCAGTGCCTGTGCCCATTTGGTCCCATTTTGGCTCAGGGTAGCTCTGGGACTGGTGACAGAGGCCACCTTCACCACTAATGCCAATGGAGCCACACCCTTTGATGCCATCTGGAGGCTGGAAGCTATGGGATGGTTGCTGCCAGTTTGGTTGCAGAGTGGCTATTACTGCTTGTCAGTCCACCTTCCATGGGCCAGCACTGCTAAGTAATTGCATGTAAGGAGAAATGGGAACACGGAGCAGCAGTATCTGAGGTAAAGCTTCAGAGCTCAGAACCAGGCCACTTAAATCTGTTCAATGTGTTCTTTCAGCACAGGGGCATCCCACTATAGACTCTTCTATTGCAGTCAGTTTTTCTTTAATCAGACTCATTTTTCCTCATTTGCACAGTAGATAAAACTAGTACAACTTGGGGCTTATTTAGTTATTTTTACACTACAGAGTAACACAGCTTAGAAATGCATTACTTACTTTATCTATTGTCTCAAAAATGTTTGTTGCAGCCCCACGACCAGTGGCAAAGGCTTCCAGACAGGGAGATGCCTGGCCAAGATTTAATGCTCCTACTAAAACACCAAAGAAAACCTGAAGAAGTGGAAAAAGAAGTTAACAAAATATGACATCACATTTTTATTATAGCTTACGGCTTAGACAGGCAAACCAAACTACAGTAGCTTAATGACTTGTCATGCATCTGCTGAACTGCAATGATTCACTATATGAGCACTATTAGCCAACAAGAAAGCAAACAAATGCATTTCAGAAGATATTTTCACTGTCTTTCACAGCTCTGCTTGAGGCTGAAGTAAATCAACTTATATTTGCCTTGTCCTAAAAAAAGTATGCATCTAGCTATTTACTGAGATGCCATGATGTATTTTTAAGCCATCTCTGGGTACCTTTTCCTTGAAACAAGGTCTGCAACACAACATTGGTGGGAAGTAGATTATTTTGGGGATGCCTTTAACCAGTAAGCAAAATTGGAAAGAAGTTTAAAATACTGTATTACAACCTTTGTATATTGCAGCTCCTGTCTCATTCAATACTCACAAAACTTTCTTTTGGAGGAGGTACCAGCTAATAGAGAATACTTTTACTCTGTCTCACAGAGACATGAACTGTAAGGGTTGCTACCAACATTGAATAAGTCACTTTTTAAGGTGAAATTTTTCTATCACGGTGGTGGGTAGTTTCTGCAGGTAGCACATACCCAATGGGTTTACAGTTTTAAGTCCTTTTCTAAGAACCAAAATGAAAAGTTACTCACTAATGACCCTCTTCTGAAAACCCCAGGACTGCCCTTTTGCCTAAGCCTAGGACAACATGAGAGAAAATGAGCAACAGCATCTGCTCTTCCTGGGAAGACTGACAGACAATAAAGGCAGCTGGATACAGTACTGAATATCAGAGGACCCTGAATCCAAGAATTCAGCCTTGGTGTATGGCCTTGCAATCAGAAGCAAGTGAAGCTGTAGCAAATCAACTAAAATACCAGAAGTGTTTGTTCAGAATTTCCTAAGAGCTGCCAATGCTTCATTTCTATGAAAGATTTTTATGAAGGTTCTTAAATATAGACAGGAGCTAAGACTGAAAATGCTGGCAGGGGCTTCAAAAAACAGGACACTGGAAGGTGCTGAACGTAAAGAAGGTAGAGGCTTTTTTATCACTTCTATACCACACATGAGTACCTGCAGAAGAGTGCCAGGTGAATATTCTTCTTCTTCAAGGACAAGTTTAGAGCCATACCAAAAGGCTAATGCGTAACTTAGAAAAATTATAAGCCACATGTAACCAGTGAATAATCCCATTATTATTCCTTTTCGAATTCCCCAGTGCTGAGCAAACACCAAGTTCTTATCGTATCTGTAGAAGGAGAGAAAAATAAAAGGGAGTTAAATGAATTTGAAAGAAATTTCAAAATGAGCAAAGACCAACAAAATGAGGCCCTTTTGAAGACTTAGCAGAATGTCCACATACAGGGTCACAGAATCACTCTGAAGTGAGAGATCACTGCTGAAACCAGCAATGTTCCCAGATCATGAAATCTTTGTGTATTCTAGTGTAATAAGCACAAAAACCCCCACACTCACTGCAGATACCTCATCATGGGCTTTGGAGTTTTAGCAGAGTAACAAAGGATTAAAAATTTGGTCAACACTCCAGAGCACATCCTATAGCCAAGTTATGTTTTCATAGAATTTAAGAGAAATTTGCAGAAACATCACCAAAATATGTCTTGATGAAACTAATTCTCCTACTTAGCTTGAAAGTACTCAAAGTTTTCAGATGTGCTGTAAAAGTGATATATCAGACAGTGTTTAGGGGAAAATTTGATAGAATCTTCCAAGTAAGCATGAACTGAAGATAGTATTGCTGATGATTTATATCACTGATAGACTGAATTATAAAACTAGTTTTTCATACATAACTTGAAACCTAAATTTCTGAAACATACATGCATATAAGTCTCAAAGCTAATAGATGGTCATAGTTGTAGAATATGGAGATTACTTGCTATGAATCTGATGTGCATTACAGCATTACATTGCTTCAGGAACAATCTTACAGTTTGTTCAAACAAACCTTTCAACTTCTTTCTTCTCCCCACCAAAAGCAGCCACTGTTCTGATGGATGAGAGCACTTCATCAGCCACAGCTCCAGCTTTTGCATAAGCCTTTAATTCTCGGCCTGTTAGTTTTGCCACAGCCTACAAAGGCAAAAGCAGTGCCAGTTACACCAGTTCCAAAAGCATAAGCAGTGCCAGTACACCAGTAGTACACCTGTACCTACTTTCTGTAGGTACAGAAAAGGACAGTGATAACAAAGCTGGCTGTCACTCTATCCTGGCTGCTCTGCACTGGGTCACCTCCTGCACTCCAAGCAGGCTTTTATTAGACCTGCTGCGCACTTGAAGGCTTAGGTCTTCTAATACCAGGGCACAGACCTTTGTAGCATATGTTTTACAGCAGCCCTCTGCTCCAAGTACTAGAAAGAGCAGCTGACAACTCCTGCTTTCCCTGCCTTCCTCCCTCTCTCTGCTCTAACTGGGCTGAAGCAGCTTGCAGACTAAGGGTTTGTGCATAGTGGGAGGGAGGGGGAACTTAAGCACCAAGAGCAGCCCTTTAGCCACCATAGCAGACCCCAACTTCAGGAAGAAGAGGTAACTGCAGTGGTGGGGGAGGACAAAAACAGATGTTGCCCACCACTGTCCTTTGTTTCTTAGGCTGAGAGCAAACAGGGCCCTACACAACAGCCAAGAACACACTGGATGCCAAAAGCTTACTTAGACTCAAAAAATTGCTCAAATTAATGGAAGAAAATGTAGTCACTTACAATTCTGCACAGAGATACCACACTGACTTGGAGATGAGATATCATTAGAAAGTGTAATGTGTCATTCTTTGCTTTCTCTTTTCAAATACCCTACCCCATGCATCTATTAACCTCTTTTGAAGACAGGAAACCAGGCTAGATTGACCTCGGGTCTATTTCCTTCATGGTGTAAAGCAGAGACTTGGGCTGGAAAGGCTCATAACAAGGAAATACTTAACAGTAGGTATGTGACTGGAAAGAGATTGGTACGGAGAAATAAGAATGGAAAGGGAGAAAATTACAAACATAAAGGGGAATAAGGTCAGAAAGAAATCGCAAATTAAGGAAAAACATTTGGGTTTTATTTCATTCCCTGCCAAGCTTCTGCTCTCCCACTTCACATGAGTCATTATTCATGTCAGCTACTTGCAGCCAGCACAAGGGGCTAAAGGAGAGCTGGAAGACAAGAAATTTGTCACACTTACATTAGAGGTTTGATAGCAAAATGATAGCAAGCTGTTCTTGATGTGAAAGAAATGAGATTGCCAGAGGGCTAAACCCCAAAAGAATGAAGAGGATGAGCAGGAATTACCCAGCTCTCCTGAGTATGGGAGAGGAGGTGAGAGGGCAGAGGATCCTGCAGTTTTCCTTTTCACTGTCCTTCCTCTGCACAGTGACAGGAAGTTTGTAGGAAGTGGATGGAAAAGGAGAACAGGAACAACTGGGAGAAGGTGCAGCAGCTTCTGGGAGCAGAGACAGTTTGAGGTAAGTTTGAATAATTGTTTTCAACCATTCTATGTCTCTGAAACTTATCACCTGTAGAAGTCACTAATTTACATAGAGAAATCAAGTCCTGTGTCTTGTAGCCATCTAAACCAGGTGTGTAGTAATGGAGTAAAGGCCAGCTTCTGATCTCAGCAACAATACCCATCCACAGCACCCACAAGAAGATATGCTTACACTCCCATTTTAGAAGCAGGATTCATTATTCTGTGAATCAGAATAAACAAAGTGGGAGCAAAGACCAGCTCCCCTCTACCACACCCCTCCCTCCATCCCTTTCCCCTCCCAGTGCTACTGGGACCATAATCTGCCTCTCTTGACTTTAAAGGCGTGTCATTGACTTCACCAATCCTCACAGCTTTCTGTCCTGATCTTTCCTACTCATCATTGCTCAACATGAACCTTTCACAATTCACTTACCAAGCCATAGAGAGCTGCCCCAACCCCAAGCAGAGGGCTGACTGCAATGATAACCAAGGTCAACTTCCAGCCACTCACAAATCCCAGTAGAAATCCACACACAAAGGTGGTTACGCGCTGGATGAAGATTCCCACTTGGTCAGCAATAGCCTCATTAATTTTGTTAACATCACTGGAAAAGAGCAACAACAAGAGCAACAAAAATCAACAGAAGAGCGGTAAGCATAACTTTTGTTTGTGTTGCAGGTCTTGGCCACATTTGGGTTAGTTGCTTTTCACTGGAGAGGGCCCTTCCTCATCCTTATTCTTTCACTATCACCCCATACAAAGACCCTACACTACAGTGAGAAAGTCTGATACCTTTGCAATGGAGAAGGCTTTTAGGCACGAACACTGCAGAAAAGATACTGTCCTTTCACAGGAAAAGTTGTCCTGGCAGCAGAATCATTCACTGGCTGGCTCTTACTACTGTGCCCCAGCTGATTCAGAGGATGGGGCAGGGACATCCCAGCTGGATGCAGCTATAAAGGATAAACAGCATAGCTGATTCCTTACATCATGGGACACTGAGAATGTACCATACTGGAGGGCTGAAGGGACAGGAAAAGGGAGGAGGGCTCTAATTCTCTTCTAGTTCTGCTTTCCACCAGCTTCCAGTTCCTCTCTCCTCTCCACCAGGCACTTTGCTCTTTAAATGCGAGTGGGAAGATCAAAGAGGGCTACTTTATGACCTCTTCATGAGACAGTGGGAAAACATGACAGTTCTATCACATGGAGGACAGTGGTGCAGCAGTTGACATCATTTGGCCCCCACATAGCTTCAGAGTTCATTTGTTCTCTCTTAGGCATTGCCAGCACAGAAAAATTGTCTTGAAGCAAAACAGTCATTGTACTTCTGTCGCTCTTGGCTACTACCTCACCCCTGAGATTAGAACTACTGGGAACTCCTGGAATAAATTATAGCAAGTGGCCTTGAGATTTAAAGTGCAAAGTTATAAGCTTATTGATAAGTCAAGTGAAATATCAGTCCTCTGTTGTAAGAGTGCTGAGTAAAAAAACATGTTTACATTTCTTCTGGTGAATGTTTTTTGCAGTCAGGAAGCTTTTTGTAGGCATAGGAAGATCTTGTTCAAAAACAAGGGAACTGTTATTTATCAGACAAATACATTATTAGCTCCTACTTCCAAAGAAATTCTTCGCAGAGACTAAAGCTTGCCATTTATTCTTCATAAAAAGAACACCAGAGAAAGTAATAGAAATCAATGAGTAAAATAAAATTCCTTCCAACTATAGAAAAATCTTCTGCAAATGTGACTATAATGCAGGCATGACTAAGAACAGGAAGCCATCTACATTCACCATATTCACCCCACAGCTGCCTGCTTGTAACGGTTTTAACAGAAGATTAAGCAAGAGCCACTCTTTCCTTCTAAAAGCTAACAAAAGCAAAACGTGCCCCTAATGTAATTTTCCTTTCTGGGAATTGAGAGAGGGTTCAAATCAACATCTCAGTGAAGGAGAGGAGAGCTGTATTTCTACTAAAAGGTGTTTGTCAAATGCCTGATTATTGGCACTCTGCAGTGTTTGGAAGGAATTCCAAAATGTTTTCTGTAGCATATGGGTTTCTTAAATTACTTACTCAGAAATTCGGGTGTTCAGTTCTCCTACAGATGTACAGTCAAACCAGCCTATATCCATTCGCATTATTTTCCTGAAATAAGCTTTCCTGATTTTCTGTATCTGACGAGCTGCAGACATAACCCAAAAGCAGATCTAGGAAAAGCACAAAACAGCTGATAAATTGCAGCAAAATGTCTTTCTATACCCAACAAATCAGAAAAAGCAGTTTGGCTGGAATAGGAAAGGCTATTGATAAAATTACTATTCAGGTAAAATACATTCTGGCTACATAGCTGTTTTGATCTTTAAATAATCCAACAATTTTATACAGCCTCTGGATCCAACATTTGTCTAGGTTCTGATAGGATGAGAGAAGAGGCAAGTTAAATTACTTATGTAGTAACATGAATGCCATATAGACAAAATTTTTTCTATCTACAACTGTAAGTAGTACAGGGATGGTAGCCATCCTACCTCAGCAAAATTCTTGGATAGTTTTCAGGAAGGAGATGGACAAGTGATTTTTGCAAATATAAAAAGCTTCGAAAGGCATGGACCCTTCAGCAGACTATGCAGGAATCATCCAAGCTTTTGACTCACTTCAGACAAAAGGACTGAACAATTACTACAGAATATGTAGGGCATGATTCTTCTCCAACATTGGTTTTACACTCGTATTGCTCTGTAATACCTCAGTAACAGAAACAGGGCTCAACACCATTGAGATGCCTACTGGGGAACTGCCTGCCCTTCAGCTGTTATTTTTGGTGGGCATGTGGATTCCATAGTAGCCACACTTGAGCAAGTATTGTTTGTGGTGTGGGTAAAATTCATCCTTTTACAAAGGTATGCATGCACAAATCCAAGGAGCTCTCAGACTGTCAGAGCTAACATATTTCAGCAGCAGAATGAGAACTGAAAGCATCTGTTCTGCTCAAATGAGTAGCTAAGCAGTTAAAACTAACATAACAATTATAAACTTAATTATTTAGTTATTTAAACTTTGAAATCAAAATAGAAAACAGAATACTGACTTGGAGGTATCCTAACACAAGTATGGCACAACCAATTCCTGCATAGTATCCTGCAAACCTGGTCATTTCATGTTCAATGTCCAACAGCCTGAAAAAAGGAAAAGGAAAAAAATAAGAAAAAAAGAAGTGACTAATACTGTTTTAAGTTTCTCACAGATTTCTAATCTGGTGTTTCCTCAAGTTAGATTCAGGGCAAGTGGAAGTCAGCTTGTTTTGCTAACAGAGGCACTGTCTCCCAAGACTGAGACTACTGCTAGTGGCTGGTTTCCTTGTTCTGCCCATTGCACAGGGGTAAGGAGCTGGCAGGTACCAAAAAATGCTCCGACATCCTAGTGCAGCCCTGTAGTCTCCAGGAAACCCCCCAGACTGCGCGCTCTGAAACAGCACAGGTGAGAGGGTGTGTCAGAGAAGAGCTGCCCAAGAAATTTCATTAGATGTTGAATGTGCTTGCTTTGTGCCATTACAGGAACTAATAACATTCAGGTTTCAACTGCTTTTTATGGGGAGAAGTGAGGGCTGCTAATGTCAATTCAAATATTACTTTGTACTGTAAACTTGCTAATCTGAAATGATGATTTGTTTTGTTACTTAAGTAGGAGTGCTAAATTACTCCTAATATCAGTGAAGGGCACTGAATTGCTGCTTTGCATTTAATCTACTTTGTAATAGGTTGTTATAGGTTATGCCTTTAGATAACTTCTTAAAAACATTCTGCAGACAGCAAATTTTTTTCCTTTACCCAAAATTTTGTACACTGAGATTTTAAGCCAAAAGAGAACAATATGCACCTGACTTGATCTCTGAGAAAAAACAGTCATGGAAAAAACTCAAGTGCCTGACACAGATATCCAGTTCAATTTTTCATGATAATTAAGATCATGGAGCAGATTGTCCTAGAAACTGTGCCAAGGCACATGATAAATAAAGAGATGACTGGTGACAGCCAACGTGACTTCACCCAGGGCAACTCATGCCTGACAAATTTGGTGGCCTTCTATGACAGGGTTACAGCATTGATGGATGAGGGAAGAGCAACTGACATCATCTACCTGGATTTGTGCAAAGCATTTGATACTATCCTGCATGACATACTTGTCTCTAAACTGGAGAGACATGGTGGATGGACCACTTGGTGGGTAAGGAATTGACTGGATGGTTGCACTCAAAAGTGTTGCAGTCGAGGGCTCAATGTCCAAGTGGAGACCAGTGACAGATGATGTTTCTCAAGGGTTGGTATTGGAACCAGAGCTGTTTCACATCTTTGTCAATGACATGGACAGTGGGTTTGAGGGCACCCTGAGCAGGTCTGCTGATGACACCAAGCTGTGTGGTGCAGTTGGCACACTGGAGAGAAGGGATGCCATCCAGAGGGACTTGGACAGGCTTGAGAGGTGGGACTGTGTGAACCTCATGAAATTCAACAAGGCCAAGTGCAAAATCCTGCAACTCAGTTGGGGCAATCCCAAGCACAAACACAGGCTGGGTGAAGAATGGATCGTGAGCAGCCCTGGGGAGATGACTGGGGGATGTTGATGGACAAAGTTTGACAGGACATAGCAATGTGTGCTCTCAGCCTAGAAAGCCAACCATGGCCTGGGCTGCATCCAGAGCAGTGTGGCCATCAGATCAAGGGAGGGGACTTTGCCTCTCTACTCTGCTGCAGTGACACCTGGAGAGCTGCATCCAGCTCTAGGGGCCCCAACATCAGGAGGGCATGGACCTGCTGCAGCAAGTCAGAGGAAGGGCATGAAGATGGCTGGAGTGGGCTGGAGCAGGCTGAGAGAGTTGGGGTTGTTCAGCCTCAAGAAGAGAAAGCCGTGGGGAGACCTTGGAGTATCTTCCCGTACACTAAGGGAGTCTGCAGGAAAGCAGGAGAGAGACATTTTACAAGGGCATGGAGGGATAGGACAAGGGGCAATAGCTTTAAACTGAAAAAGAGCAGCTTTAGGTTAGAAAGAAATTCTTTACTGCAAGGATGGTGAGACACTGAAACAGGTTACCCAGAGAAGTTGTGGCTGCACATCCCTGGAATTGTTCAAGGCCAATTTGAATGAGGCCTTGAGCAACCTGATCTAGTGGAAGGTGTCCCTGTCCATAGCAAGGGCATTGAAACCAGATGATCGNCATGGACCTGCTGCAGCAAGTCAGAGGAAGGGCATGAAGATGGCTGGAGTGGGCTGGAGCAGGCTGAGAGAGTTGGGGTTGTTCAGCCTCAAGAAGAGAAAGCCGTGGGGAGACCTTGGAGTATCTTCCCGTACACTAAGGGAGTCTGCAGGAAAGCAGGAGAGAGACATTTTACAAGGGCATGGAGGGATAGGACAAGGGGCAATAGCTTTAAACTGAAAAAGAGCAGCTTTAGGTTAGAAAGAAATTCTTTACTGCAAGGATGGTGAGACACTGAAACAGGTTACCCAGAGAAGTTGTGGCTGCACATCCCTGGAATTGTTCAAGGCCAATTTGAATGAGGCCTTGAGCAACCTGATCTAGTGGAAGGTGTCCCTGTCCATAGCAAGGGCATTGAAACCAGATGATCGTTAAAGTCCCTTCTAACCCAAACCAGTCTATGTTCTATGACTATGTCCTGCCTAGTGTGTAGTTGCTGCTTCAGAGGTACAGAGGTCAGTAGCAAATCCTGTATTCTATCTGCCAGCCCATCTCCAAAGGCTGGCTTAGACAGCCTGGAGCAAAATAATTTAGCCCCAGTCACCTACATCTAAGAATGTGAATAGCTTCACATGTTCTCTGAACTCAGAGACCTTTAGACAAGTAACTTTTAATTCCAATTAAGTATGTAATGAAATGTCACTCAGAGATTAGAAAACTCTTGCAGTGATGCACCAAAAAATGATTCTTAGGAAAGGTTACAGGTTCAAATTTGGCCTTAACAGATATTTGTATCTGAATGAATTATCAAGACTCCATCTATTATACTTAATGGAAAGAAATAGGCAGTCTTATGGGGCAGTTCTTTTGATTTGCCTCAGACAACCCCCATAAGATGAATTGCATTCTAGAAATGCTCATTTCTCTCAGTGACAAAAGTTTAGCTAACTTGCTCAGAAGTCAGCAGGCACCTACAGGTAACTAAGTCCTGACCACAATGACCAAAAGTCATTACTGCCTACAGTGTAATCAGAGAAAATCAATTAATGAACTCAGATATGTAACATACATATTTGTTATCAGAACAATCATAATCAAAGAATATTCTTACTGACGACTATAACTGAAAGACCAAGATCCAGGCTGACCTTTTGTCCCTTCAGATAATATCTCCAGCTCAGAAACAGAGCTATGTAACAAAAAGCATGCCTCTTTTCTGCCTTATGAATAGAAAATATAAGATTTAGAAGCTGAACAGGACCTTCAATGGCAATGCATTCTCCAGCAAGCTATGATAATAATGGGAAAGAAGCAAATACATTCGTTACTTACCCACATCTTATTGTGGTGTTCTTTTCATTCTGATAAATAGTACCATTAATCCACATTATGGTGCTGTTTACACATGTCTTGTTTGGGTCTTTAAGCTCTTGCATTTCTATGTCATATTCAATAAATGTGTCTGCCATTGCACCAAACACAAGCAACACAGCTGGTTGGGCTACTCCATGAACAATAGCACAGAAACTACCAGCAACCATCATTAAAATCTCCATAGATGATGAAAATCGAAACTAGAGAGGAAAGAAAAAAAATATGGTCTTTGCTGAGAGGCAGTCTTCATACTGGTTGTATAATGATAAATCATTAATTAGGTGGATCAGATAAAAAAACAGTCTCTTTAAATTTCAGAATTATCTTCAATATAGAAAGAAGACAAATCTCTCTGTCCAATCTAATCTAATTACATCTGTGATTACAGACTCATAAATTATTATGAGCTTCCTTTTAACATGTGAATGAATGTATTATCATATAACATTAATAGCTCAGTATCATTTCACATTATCGTCATTCCAGAAACCAGCTAAGAGATTAAGAATAGTAACTATAACTCATGTATATAGTCTGCTTTGCAGATTTCCTGTGGGGACAGAGAGAGAGTGAAGGGAAGAAAAAGACTTAGGGCATTATGTAGAGCCTCTGAATAGAACTAGCCAATTTCTCAAAAGTCTGAGGTGCTGTGGAAGAAAACTGACTAAATACCTCAGAGCAAGTTCTCAGAGTTTATATTCTAAAAGGCTTTGGCTGAGCCAGGCAGTTGTGGATTGTATAGAAAAAAGCTTTCACACAGGTAGCTCAGCAAAGATACAGTGATTTAAGTTACCTTTGTCATGATTATATGAAGTCTGATTCTCAGGGTGAAGTCAGTGCAAATATATAGATAAAACTGTCCATATAGAATATCAGTATCAAATGCTATACATTTTAAAATAGGAGTGTCAAGAGGAATCATAAGCTGCTGAAGAACCTGTCCAGGTTCTGTAGGTGCTATAATGCGTCTAAGAGAAGGAAAGATGGGAATTTACAGCACATATGGAAAGGGACATTAGGGCAAAGACAAAATAAAGGGAAAACAGTTAACACGAAAGAGAAATAAAAGGTCCTTCTACAAAAAAAGAAGAAAACAAAAAAATCAGAATAAAGCTGTAATACTACCATTGCTTCACAAACCTTGCTCATAAGAAGCCTAGGAATTCCCTTGATTAAAAAAAAAAAGCACAGAGAAAATGCAGATATGTGATATCTGATCTCTCAGCACCTCTGAAGCAAACATACTGTGTTTACCAACTGCACTTTAGGAGTTAAATATCTGTGCAAAACAGGCTACAGAATTCAAACCTCTCTGCTTGCCCTCTGTGGGGACAGACTCTTCTCTCCACCAAACCCAGAGTTGAGCTCCTTAGCCAGGCACAGTGCAAGGGATGTTACTGCACGAGCCTGGTACTACAGTTAGGTCCATCCTAGTTTGGACACATTACAGGCTAACTGCCTGCACTATGTGCAAAACAGAAGGAATAACATCTCTTAGCTGCATGCTGCTGGGTTGGACCACTCTTGACTACATTAATTTTAAAGTTTAGATGAATCCTATGGAATTACATCAAAGGCTAGATGTAACTCATACCATATGGTATTGTGCATCCACAAGTTTCCATTGCTACCAAGTCTTCTAAAACCTGTAGAGCAATTATGAGGGAGCTAAATTATCTGCCAGATTATCACACAGCAAATTTTTGACAGAAATAAGAATGAGCCAAGGTCACCTAGATTCCTGCTGTGCATCTCATTTCCACATATCTACCTGTAGCTTTAATAGAATGCGTTTAATAGACCATTTTGACACCAAACTGACAAGATGACAAGGGGTTCTATTGAATTCCTACTGAATTTTATTGGTAGGATTTCAGGCCAAAAGATTTAATCCTTAAAAGTTTGGCTTAGTCACAGATATACCCGAAAATAACCTTATTGGTTACTGTCACTTATTCTGCAGCACAATACATATGAAATATTTATAGACATTGCTTTCATTACCAGCTGAAAGAAGCCAACACGAACACTTTTTTCTTTCTTCTCTGATGACCTTCAACAACAGAAAACATAAAATTATAAACTTGTATTTTAGTACTCATTTAGGTTTATATCCAAAATATAAAGAATTGAATTTAACTCACTTTTCACTTTTCTTCTCTATAAAAGGTTCTTCATATGCATAGAAATTTCTGGCAAAAAAAAGATAAGATTTTACATTATTACTTTTACTTTCTTGCTTACTTCCCTGAAATTACATTTTGTTTGAGACATTTTGCCCAGGAATTTAAGAGACAAGCTGTTTCTTTCAGATTTCTTTGGAACCAGTGATTTGATGGTTCTTTGAAATTTTAGACAGAGACTAGAATGGAGGTTGTGTTAGAAGCCTCTAAAGGTTTATACTTTGTTCCATAAGCAGCTCCTCAAAACACTGTTCCTATAATGTGGCTTGTGTTTTCTTTGAGATCAGCCAAAGAAAGGCTACTGCCCAAATTGTTGGTTAATCCTTCCTTTAAGACAGAGAAAGTTCCTGTTCCTGTAGCAAGGAATCATGACAAGCTGTGTACATTCAGTGATGAATGAGTAGGGATATTCTATTTGTGGTGAGTTGTTTTGGTTTGGTTTTAATGAAGCAAATTAATTCAAGCTATATTTGTTATAAAATGTTTTCAGAAACCAGATCCTAGAAAGCCTAAAGGAAGCTTTCCTTCAAGTACATATAGATCATATGTGTGATATGTCTGAAAGTCTAACAGAACTTGGGTTTCAAGGTAGAAAGACGTGGTAGACTTTTAATACTGGGCTGGTGCTCCCTTAGGTGGGCAACCTGACCACAGGAAAAAATAAAAGATGCTCTATTTTCCCTGTTCTAGGGGTATCTCCCAGACTGGGTACCCTGTGTCAGAAAGAGCTGGCTCAAATTATAGCACATTGTCCAGCCTGCTATAGAGTTGTCCAAAGTCTAGGAGGGAGGAGGCTCTTAATCCCAATCAGATCTCTGATAATAGCTAAAGGTCAAATTCTCTAAATCATACCAACTTTTAGCTATCCCAAATTCTACATTTAAATCTTAATACCTGAGATAATTTCTTTTGTTTTAAAATCTCACAGTTAAGTTTTAAGAGAAATTAAACAATATTGATTAAAATTCCTGAAAAAGTGATTTCTCAAATTAAAAGCATTGAAGAGAGATAATTTTGAATATCAAAAGCATTTTCAGAAGGAATATCATATTGCTAGCATTTATGTTTTTAAAAGTTGCTAGGACTGCTTTGGTCTACCTGTTTCAGTTTTATCAAATAAGACAGTTCAACCACTAGAAAACAGCTTTAAAAAAAAAATTCCATCAATTTGACCCGAAAACATTAACTTCTTTGAATATTCTTAGAAATATTGATTGTTCCAATCATGTACATGACTTACTCTGGTTTCTTGAAGCTGTTACCTGTGAGGGAAAATAAATGCACAGTTAATGATTATTGTTAAAGTACATAATCTTCTGTAGACATGTGAAACATAAACTCTAGAACTCCATGGGACCTGATCATTCCTGATTTATGAACATCTTATCCCCTCTAATACATATAGCCAGGATGTGGTTTACACTAAGAACATGATTCAGGACATTTGCCAAAAGCCATTTTCACTGCAAACTCTTTGCTGGTATTCAACGAGCTGCCTTGGACAGTGTCTCCTTAAGGATACTAAGCTAATGCTCTCTCCATGCATGCTCCCTGAAAGGAGGAGTGGCAGCTCCTCACTCTTGCCTTCACAACTTAGAGACTGCAAATCCTGTGGAAGGAAGATGGGCAATTGTGGTCTTGGAGGGTAGGATGAACTTGTCACACTGATGTCTACTCTTGAGACACTGTCTAAGGAACCATAGCTTAGAGAAATGGAATCTTGCTCCAAGACATAAATAAGATGTGGGACAATTCCTTAGTCCCAGAAAAGGTCTGGATTCAACCCCCTTTCAAAAGATGTTGTGAAAGACATAATAAAGCACAGCTTGTGTTATCAAGGGAAACCCCAAAGAGGTGTCATCAGAAGGCCTGATGTTGTACATCACGTGAGACGACAATGAATAAAGACTGTTTTATACCTACATCACTATTTGGATAACCCAAGGGCACTGAGCACATGCACTTTGCTCAATTATGATGCATTTGACAGTTTAACATTAAGTTCAGAGCCATGGTTTGCATTTCAAGCAGTGCCTTCCTTTCTTCACATCTAGAGACACATCACAGAGCATGCACAGGGCTCTTTCACAGAGCAGACACAGATGAAGTTTGCACCACAATTCACTGAGGATACAAAGAAGTCTCTGTGACCACAAATTTTGCCTCTATCATTTTTCTACCCAGGGTAAGAAGGCTTTTCCATTACCACCAGGGTTTTGTGTTTCTCAAGAATACAATGTTTGATGGAAACTCTGGGTTTGAGGCTGAGGGAGCAGCTGATGCATCTCCTTTTTGGGGTTAATAAGATAACTTTATTTGGCTTTAGTTAACAATTACTCCAGTGGTTGTATTTTGCTCTCTGTTACTTGGGGATGGTAAAAAAATATTATTTCAGTAAGGGCACATGTATCCCAAGAATCCCAGACTTTTTCCAGGAAAGTTCTAATTTGTAAAATTGCTATTACAAAGGATCATTTAGTGTTAGAAAACCTTTCTTTTGTGAAGAAACAATAAACATCTGGTCATTTGAAGTTTGGCAGCAGGTAGCAACCGTAGTGGTTTGAAGCCATTTCTGGAAGATTTTTTAGGTTTATCAGAAAAGGTTTAGAGAAAGCTTCTTCTAAAGGCTGGTAATGCAAAGTCTTTTGCAAGAAATTAAGGAAATGGCTAGATGGAGGAAAATGGGAGAAGCAAGAGCCCAGTGAAAAAGCTCTCTGAGCTTCTCATGAATTTAGAAAACAAAACAAGCACTCTCCAAATATGAAAAATCCCCAATCTATAAATTTGAAGAGTGAAACAAGAGTATACCAATGCTATTCAAGAGTGCAAGGAATTGCAGGGCAGCTCCTGTGGGCCAGCAGTTTTTAGGCAGGAGAAGAATTTGGAAATATGTTAGTTTGAAAGAAAAAAATAGATGAGTAACAGTTCATACTGTGAGAACTGAAAAAAGTAGAAAAAAAGGATAGAACGTGATTTTTATAGAAAAAAAAATGTAGGGAAGATGAAAGAATTTTTTAACCCAAAAGAAAAAAAGCTATAGTTATCTTTGAATGCCCCCCCACCCCCCACAAAAAAAAAAATTGAAAGAGGAATTAAGGAATTTAAGAAAGAAATTTTACACTTTGGAAAAAGGAGAAAAAAAAAAAAGCAGAGACTCAGTGAAAAGCTGAAAAACATTGGCAAGAATTTGAGCGTTTACTGTTATTATGAGAATACACAAGGAAGAAGTTCCATGAGAGTCAAATGATGAAAAATTGTACTCAAAAAGTTTCCAAATAAATCTGTCTCTTAACTACACTTACAGGTGTGGTGTTCAAGGGCTGATCCAGAGAGGGATAATCCTAACTAATTTGTACAAAAAGGTAATGAAGCAAACCTCACTGGAGATGAGATCAATCAGCAGAATCCATGAGGTTTTAAAGCTTTATCTGCTTTGGGAAAGGAGTTCTAGCAGTTTAACAACCTTAAGCAGAAAAGAGAGTATATTTCCAAGGAAAACAAGAAACTGGAGGGAACCTCACTTGATAGGCAAAAAAAACCCCCAGTTGTCAAAAGAAGAATAGTCTTTTGCCAGTAGATTTTGGCCTTTTGCCAAAATCCTAACAGATAAAAGCAACAAGTGTGTAAAACAGGCAGACAAAAAACAACTCTTCAAACCAGCAAGGTAAGTCTAAGCAATCTGGGAGTTCAAAGTGAGTGCCTGGAAGAGATGAAGTTTTCTGTCCCAAAAGTTGGCCATATCCCCTTAATCTGCATTGCAATTTATCTTCCATTATGGGCTACTGTTTTGCTTTTCTTTGTACCTTGTGATCTGTATAACTATTTAACATCCTCAATTGTTTTTTTGGCTTTTCTTAGGTCTTATAAAGAGAACTCATAATATTTAGCAGTTTCTCTTCATGTTCCTCCTCGACTCTTTCTGCATTTGGACTGACAAAATGGAAAAATGCATATTGCAAAGGAAAAATGGAAAAAAGTAGAAGCTCTGATGAGAAGACAGAATGCAGATCTTCATTCAGAATTAGCTCATAGGAATTCTGCCTAATATATGTATGACTACAAATCTGAGTGTTTGCTGGAAGAAACTATGGAAGACAGCACTTCTTACTTTTGTTTCTTCAGTAGAAGCCTTTTACTTGTACAACAAAGAACTGAGTGTAAACACCAATGTAGATACCTTGAAGTTGTTAGTTTACCTGTAAAGATTGTCCATGAGTAGGGATTATTATATTTTTACAGAAAAGTTGTTTTGGGGGCAAGCATGCCTATGACAGCAGATATGACATAACACCATTCATTCCACAGACTATTTGCTTTGTATTCTGTAGACTGCTTGCTTCACTTAGGCCACCCACCACCTATTTTACATGCTTTACAACATAAGGAGGTAACTGAAGAATAAATTTCTTACATTTCCCATCCAAGTCAAAAGCATAATTATCCTCTCCCAATCTCTTGATGCTACGCAGAACTACTGGGTCAGACATGATGATAATTTACTTCAGTCAAAAGCCCTGAAAAGAGATGGGGTGTGGGGATGGGGAGAGGAAGAGTATCAGCATACGTTTGTCTGTGAATATAAACCAATATTATGTTAAACTCCCACTTTGCCCTCATGATCCCAGGACAGTATCACTGATTACAGCACAAGTTATAACAGGACAGATGTCATGGACTCTGAAACTACAGAGCAGAAAAACACCTCAGAGTGCCCAACTGACCCCTGAGCACAGGGTCTCTGAGGCTTCGGTGCCTCCTGCCTCCCTTGGCAGCTCCTGGCAAACAGCCCTGTCCCCAGGGATGGCCCTGCTGAAGTGAACTACTGCCTCTGAGGGTGGCATCTGGGGGGGAGGTTGGGGGCTGAGACATGAACAGGACAGATCCTGCCTCAGTTACAAGGCAGCAGCAGGACCTGCCCCTGTCTTGTGCTGCCCCAACTGGCAACAGCTGGGAGGATCATGACAGGGGACAACTGGGGCACAAGAAGGGAGAATGGTAGGAGCTCCAGGGCCACACTGACATTTGCAGCATCACCACCAGCTGCACTCCCACAGCTCTTGGCTACCAGAGCTGCTCCTCTGGACAGTTTTATTCCTACAGTCACACTGATGTGCTGAGGAGATATCATACAAGAAAAGAAATAAGACGACAAAATTAATGTCTTTTTGTTAAAGAAGCACTTGTGAGGCAAAAATCTGCCAGGGAAGCCTGGCATCCAAGATGCAACTCAGAGGAAAATGCAGCAGAAGTCATCCCCTTTCATAACCAATGTCATCTCATTCACACCTTTGTTTAACGTGGTATCTCCCAAGGCATAGTTACTACATCTTCTTCCAGTCTTTAAGTATCAACATATGCATCATTATACTTCTGTATAAACCTCTCAGAGCTTCTCATTTTACGCATATTAAGCATTTAGATAGCATAGTTCAATTATCCTTATTTCATTTTAACAAGTGCTTATCAATTTTGTAATTGATTTTTTAAGCCTGAATGCTGATACAGTTTAAAGTAACAGGCAAAGTGGAAAAAAAACCCAGTGATCGATAGACTCAAATAAGAATTCTAGTTGCAAAGATTTGCTAGAGATAAATTTTCTGGAATAAAGTTACTTTTCCAATAAAATTATGACTATCCCACATTTCTGAAAGGAAACATTTTTCCTGCTTTTTCTAAAGCTCAGCACATCAAATACTGTCCTGTTCCATAGACATCATTCATTAGCTTACTTAAACAGATTAGTACAGCAGATTAATGTGCTGTATTAGATTATTAAAATAACTCTCCTCAGGGTCTGAGTGTTTAACAGAGATCACTTAGAACATCTTGAAAAATTCTGCTGCTGATGCCTGCATTTAAAATCAAGATAATAGAAATCTGAGAAAATAGAAGGCAATAGATCATCTCATCTACCCATATGTGTGCAAAACAAAACCTAGTAACAGAGAATAACTCAAACTGCACTCAAGTGAAATAGCATCTCACTCTAGCCAGTTACAGTGCAGTTGCTGGATTTTTGAGAAACAAAAATCTTTGAGGAACTCAAAATCCAGATTTAAATAAGTAATACTTGAAAAATGCTAACAAAGGAACACACCCTGTAAATGAAGTAACATTAGGACCTGATTCAAAGCCCTTTGAAATCTATTTCAAATCACCTCTTTATTTAGATCAGACCTTTATTTAACATAAAGGGGAGTGGAGTGTGGAGAGAAAAAAAATTAAAATCGGCCCTGAAAGCACTATCCTTCATGTTTCTCTAAAGTTAGGTTTCTCACATATTAGTGATAGCATTTATGCAGAAAGACATAAATTGCTTCAAAATAGAACTAGAATGTCTTGTTCTTCAAATGGTCCCATAAAAAAAAATTAAAAGCTAAAAAACCAAACCAAAACGAAACAACCAAACCAAAAAGAACCCCCCAAAAACCCAAATCAAATCAACTCTAACTGTGCACAGGAAATGTAGCACTTAGCTTAAATTGTCCCAAAGGAAAAAAGGAAAAAATACAAATACCTTTCAGTTCAGTAAGTGTCATCTGTTAAGCCTGAAATATTAAACAGGACAAATTTGTTACTTACCCTTGGCTGTGAAAAATCATAGGATCATAAACAAATTGCAAGGACCCTGTTCAATTAGTCAGTGAAGCACCCAACCATTTTCCAGCATATTTTCATTATTTTAACCCATTTGTCAGAACTGAATCTTTCAATTGGGCGCTGGCTGTTTGCACCTGGGTCAGTAACCACGCGGTCACAATGTTTTCAGTTCATTGACATCTAATGGAGTGTTTAAATTTGACTAATGCAATCTCACAACAAAGTCAGGGCACTTGTAAAACAATTATTCATGAGGAGACCAGACAATTCTCTGGAAAACAACTCACAGTTAAATGAACAGGAAAAATTATTATAGCATTTTTTTATCAGCAACTTTATCTGCCAGACAATAATTGTGTGTGCTGTAGTCCTCACATGTTGTTATTCAGCAACATCAGCTGAATACCATGATAATTGCTTCAGAGTTTAAGCTAACTCAAAAGCTCAAAAGCTTTGTTTTCTAACTAAGCTTGCCCCTCTCCACATGGCTTCTAACTTTTTACAATTTTTCCTTTGAAATTTTACAGCCTGGAAGCTCCTGAGTAGTTGTGAATTCTCGCTGGATGCAAAAGCCCTCCATGGGTTTTTCAATAAGGGACACTGAGGAGGACGACAGTGCTATGACCTCAGATAATATCACACATAGATTAGAGGGAAATGGCAAACAGGGTTTAGTTCCTATCTGAAATCAGTTCACACTACAGAGGGTGCTGACTGATAGGACAAGATAGAAACACAGTGTCTTAATCACAGTGACTGTCAGCTCTCCTCAAGTCTTCTGTGCTCTCAAACTTCCCATGATAAAGCCTCATGCCCAAAAGCGTGTCACAATTAAATGTAGCTAACTGGAAATCCAGTTTTCCTTGTTTAGCATCATTACTGTGTTCACAATGACAGCACAACTAAGTGCAAACCTGGCATCTTCTCCAGCTATTTTAACAAAAAGAAGTCTCCATCTATACCACTGTACACAGCACAGCTTTGAGAATAGCACTATTGGAGATAACATCACAGTGATAATAATTTAGTCCACCACAGCACAGAGCCAGAGTAAAACAGTTATTTGCAGTGCAGGGAGTTACAGTTACCTTCATGGTAGTGGAAAGGCTGGAAGAAAAATTATATGATGAGCAGAACTCTATTTCATTCCCCACTGACAGCTTCTTCAGGAGCAACATGGCTAAAAGCAATGCAAGGCCTTTGGGTTTTAGCAGAGTGCACACTTGCACACAAAGCCACCCAGTATTTTCTGACAAAACTTGGCTTGATAAAGACTAAGTTTTTTGATATAATTTTACCTTTACACAAACTACATCACTGCTCTCACTTGAAGAGTTTGCTCATTTAAGCATTCAGAAAATGTGCATAGAGCCTGTTTCAAATTGCTAATGAAGCAGATTAAGGCAGTGATGAATTGGAGCTGAGACCCCATAGGCTACCCCAACCCTTTTGAAGGGCTCTGCTCCCTTGTAAACCTCTGCTTTTCTCAAATCATCTTACAAAAAATCTTGAAGATTAATAAATTCTGACCTAACTTTATGACATCAGCTATAAAAATGAATCTGTGCTGAAAAATCATCCATCTATGCAGAGCAAAGGGAGAATATAAAGCCCATAGAGTCATCTTCCCCTTTTTACAGCTGCTAGTAGAAAAATTAGCCAAATCCACTCTATCGCCTCAAGTCCTTTTGTATTCTGTTTCCTTCTGATGCCCTAGGAAGGGAAACTCAGTTTTTCTTGCTGGAGTCAGCCCTTCAGTGAATGAATAATTAGCCACTGCAGTAAATCAACAGAGAGAGGGACTTCAGTAAATCAGGGAGACTGAGGGCAGATGTTTCCATCCTTGAGTTCTCATAGGGGACACATGGAAAGTCTCTGAAATTTGGTACATTACAGAGACCATTTAGCTCATTAAATATGAGCAATACTGCCAGAATGTCCTCAGTCATGGTCTGAGGAGACAGGAAACATTTTGCTTACAGCTCATATCATTTTAATATCTCTTTGTGCAGGAAGAAAAAGATCACAATTCATTGAGCCAAAAGCAGTAAAATAATTGCTGTTTCCTCAACTTGAGTAGCTGTTTATTCCACCATATTACCACTCCAAATTAAGTTATTCTCTCTTCTATGGATTTTTTCCAACAATTTGTAAGACAAATTGAAGAAAAATAAATCTTACTTATTTCCATACAAATAGTTTTTCAAGAAGAAATGGAAGCCCATGATCTCTTTAGGCACAGATCTTCTCAGCTTAAGATGTAATCTATAAATTACTGATCTTTATTCCAATATTGACAAAAGGTAGTAGCAGAAATCAAATTAAAAATTTCTTTCTAAAGATAGCCAGGAATTTAGCACTGAGTTCTCACAGCAGTGGAGGAGTAGGTGGCCACAGCTTGCCATCAGGTAAATAGACTCAGTCTGCCACTGCAGGTTGAGACTTCAGAAAAACAACTTGTTTCTGTGGTTTGCACTAAAATTTGTTCAGGGGTACAGCAGTCTGGACTGTCTTGTCTGACAGAAGACATTGAGGAGACAGCTCTTATGCTCCACTAATTTATTTTTTAACTATTCATAGCGAAATTTATTTCTGTAACCAGCATACAGTGGACCCAGAGCCAAACACTGGATTTTTCACTTGCAGAGAAAGCACCTCAGACTGTCAGAATGTACAGCAGATCTCGACACTGCAGTACACTTCCACTTCTGCACAATGCTTTGTCTTTATGACCTCTGATAAGCAAACTTTTTTTTAGTTCTTTATTTCTCCCAGTTTGTGAAAACATATTTTGTTATTTTACTGCACATGCTATCACAATTTTTTCACCTAATTAATACAATGATAAAAGTAAAGGGAACTCTAAATAGAGGCAAGTTATAGCTTTCTTTTGGCACCCTGATTTAAGATGAGGGACACTTGAAATAAAGTAGATATAGTTTACAGCTTGAATTATTCGGCAAATGATGTTCACATCTGTTCTTGGAGTGTTATACTCCAAGTAAATACTGGTTATAAAACTCATCTTTAAAAAACTATCACAGTTATAAAGAGGACAAACAACACAGCATGACTTTTGAAAAGAAATGTACTGTCCTATCCAAAGATCTTCAGCAAGTGTCCTTCTTTTTTATACTTAGAAGCAAGAATTTCTCTTTTGACAGCTGGGTATATAATTTTTACTGCAAGCAAAAATCTGCACATTGATAAGAAATCCATTTCTTCCTATTTTTTTCTCCAATCAAACTACATTTCTTAATACTGAGATGGGGAATAGCAGACACTTTCCTGACACAGAAATCAGGAAACTACCTAGGGGCATAAATGGGATGTTTCTGTGAAGGTGAGTTCATCTTGTTATGAAAAGTAAAACATCCAAGTTGTTGTTTGCTGGGAGCAGACACCTCCAGGTGGGAGCCTAGCTCAAAGAAAGAAACAAATTGATTTCTTCTCTTGCAGTCTAAATCGTGATCAGAGACACTAAGTCAGAGTATGTTCATTTCTTAGTCACAAAGACAGACTATACTGAAACTAGAAAGTACTGCCTGGAGTGGGTGCAGCAGAGAGGCCAGGAGGGAGGCAGCAGGGACTGACTTACCTTCAGTAACTTGCCTTTTTCTACAGTTAGCATCTCATCATCTGCTCTTGGAAATTACCAGAAGCAAGACATGCACTTATTTATGCCATTGGTCCTACCCAAGTCTGGCAACCAGTAAGGATTTTTTTCTCCATTCCAAATACTTGTGCAAACAAAAATAGCAGAGATAGCAACAACATTTCTAAAAAAAATCCAAACTAAACCAAAGCAAACACCCCCAAACAAACAAAACACTATAAATTTTAAAAACAAACTAAAACTTTTGTATCAAAATTAGGCAACTTAACATGTTAAAATAAAAAATTCTTTCACAAAATGCCTTTCAGAGTGCCTGCCCCTTGCTTCAGGAAACCAGCCCCACAGGTTACCTGCCCTGTTCTGACAGAAGCTGGCATGTCCATGTGAGCCTGCCTCTCCTCTGTGCTTTCCCAATCACTCTTGAATGCCACCAAACAAATGCCTTTGGGGCTTCTCACAGAATGCCTCTTATCGCTCTCCCTCCCAGAAACTATGGAATTTATTTTTTTTTTCCTTGATAAGGCCTTTGATTTTTGGTTTTTTCATTTTTGGTTTGTGGCCTCTATAAAAAAATGCAGGTAGATCTTCACATTGCAAAGTTGGACCACTGCAGACAGACTGGACCTGTCAGTCTCCCTGGCAGGCTGGAGATAAAACAGACTGTGAAAAGGACTCTAATTGAAAACCTTGTAATTACAGCAATTTTATTAATTTGATATAAAGTTCCCACCCACTGATTAAAGTTCCCAGAGATCAGTTTAAGTCCCATGTTTGTAGACATGTCTGTTGTCATGGCAAAAACAGGTCTTTTCCTTCAGTCCAGCTAAACTGGCTTTTATTTTTGTTTATTGATCAGATTACAGATCAAGCCTGAACTCTGTTTTGTTTATATTGATTTACTAATCTACATTATAGCTGATGTAGGGTGTGATGAAACACACTTCTGCCTCCTTCCCTAGAGGGACAATCCTCAAAGTGTCTCTGCCCTGGGCCCCTGGGTTGCTGCCGTGGTCCTGCACAAGCTTTAGCAGACACGCAGTGCAGCTCTCTGGCATGGCCAAAGTCCCAGGACAGGTAGGGCTGGGTGGGCAGGAGTGGCAGGAAAACAAGGATCCCTCTGTGCCAAGGAGGGCAGGTCCCCACACAGCCTCCAGAAGCAAGCCTGGCCCTGGCTCTGATGAGCAACAGCCCAGGACTACCCAGACTGCAAGAGAGCTGCAGGCAAACAAAGGCTCCAGCAAAGGAATATGGCAACTCCAAGCAGAGTAAGGGATATTATAAAGAAAATGGTAATTTTAGTAAGGTTTGCAAGAGAAGGAAATCCAGCCTCTGTGCTGGGTCTGTTCTGCATATGCCAAGAGAAAAATTTCCTTGACCTAAAAGAACTCTGAAATACCATACCAGGAAGGCAGTTACCTAATCACTTCTTCATACTTTCTTCACTCCTGATGCTGCAGAGGAATTTAAGCAATAAAAACTTGCATCTCTCAGCTGCAACTTCTGCAACATGCTGGGCAACTTCTAGCCAGCACAAGAAGCTGCATTTCACCAGCATGTATATTTATGTAAAGCACCATGAGCAGCCATAGATCTTGCAGAAAAAATGGAGATATCTTGAAACTCCCATGTCAGAGCAGAAAGCAGATGTACAAGCAGAAAATAAAAGCAGTGATCCTGTTCCTATTATTATGCTTAAAAACATGTCAAGTGATTGCAGTTTCCTTTTAAATTAAGCTTAGCCAGAAGAGAATTTGACCATAGTAAGTGCAATTTCATTGCATCTTGCCCTGCAAGAGATGTATTGTCCATAAGTGATCTCTAAAAAGTTACTCCTTAAATCTACTTAAATCTTTTTTTAGTTGATTGCATTAGACATCTCCTGTTTTCTGGGCCAAGAGTGCTCATAGAAAAGTATAACTGTACTTTTTCTCTAAACAGAACTTCATCCATCATCAATAATTACTCACAAATTCACTACTAAGCCAATTGGAGTATAATCCCAGATATGCAGGCTCTTCCCAAATGTATTTTGCAGTCTTGATGTTTTCACACAGCTTGAGCTCCATTTCAGCAAGTGAAGTACTCCAACCTGCACTCTCCCCTTCCTGTGCTCAGGGACCACAGGCAAACTCCCACAGCCTAGTGGTACAAAATTATTGCTTCAGAGGCAAAGAGGCAGCGCTTGCTTCCTTCTTTCCTGAGAGTTTGGCATTGACAACCAAAGGTTTTAGTAAAATAGAACATTTTTTCTGGGTAGCATTACTTCAGTATCCACAGTAATGAGAAAGGTTTGCGGTCCTACTTACTTTGCTTCACTTTTTGTTGCCTATTATATCACCAATTCTCATTTCTGCTCAAGAAAAAAAAGGCAGGAGAGTTTTCCTCAAAATACCATGCCCCATTCTTTTTTCAAGCTTATTTTACTTGACATTTGACAAGCATGTGTTTGTCACCTTCCATGAAAGAATATCTCACTAGAGGGATGTTTTATACATCTCGTTAGTGGTAGATAAATATTTGGGAATGTGCTCAAAAAGTCAGGGTTATCAATACATCATTGTCAGAACAGAAATCCAATTCCTGGAATCTTTGTTGGGACTGTTTGCATTCACATGCTTATCAGGGTTGTGGCTCAAGTGCTCAGCACCTCCCATGCTGTGTTACCCTGCTAGGGAACAAATTAAGTAAATTCCACTTAACAAGCGTGAGTTTGTTTTAAAATTTGAATACCTGTAATAAATGACTTCGAAGTTATCACTCATTCTATCAAAAGCAAAAACTACATGTACACTCTGAACAAATCTGATTGTAACCATTTTGGAATGCTGCTTGTACCATCTGAAAACCAGAAAAATCCCATATGCCAGACCCAACAAGTTGTGCAAGACAAGACGCTGCTGCCATTCCTGGTGCTAATTGATTTCAGTCGGAGCAGTATTGCAGTAGAGCTTGCAAAGGCCCAAGATCCTACTGGGTGGATTCTACTAATAAATTTGAGTCTTAAATCTGGTCTATTATAATGTGCCATAGTACCAATTATACTTATTGCTAAATTCCAATCTCCATTTGGCATTTATCTCTTCATAAAATTGCTGATAACTTGACAAATTGCTTTTATTTGAACTATGCTTGCTTTCAAGCCAGAAGTGATTTTTTACCCCTTGAAAAACTGTGAATAAAATCAGATGGGCAAAAGTATTCATTCACTGAACTCCAAGAGCCGACACAAGCTGGTTTACATTTTTGTGTTTTCCCCTCTCCCCCCAATTTCTGAGGTCAGAAATGTTTTTCAAATCAATCCAGTGGTTTTTTCCCACATCTTCATTTCATTTCTTACAAATTTCCTGTCAGCCAGTTTAGTTGCTCCTTGCTGTACCTGGTCTTACTCTACTGCCCCTTCTTCCACAAAAAACCAACACCACCCCCTGCCCAAAATGCTGTGGCAGGGCAAAGACTATGCAAAGGGTGATGGAAAGCACAACAAAACCTGGACACTGAGAATAAAGCTGAACATTAGAGACATTCTCAAGCAATTCCTCCACATCACTGCCTTCTTAGTCCCTCATGGATTTTCTATGAAGTCTCTCCCAGGCCAATTAATGTAACACATTAGGTTAAAATTTGCTTTGTGACTTTCCTCTCAATTTCCCTGCAGGTCTCTGGGGACTTGTCAGTAATGTTGGGATTACGGGGCCATCAGTGCTTGCAGACTGGATGGATATTGAGCACTTTAGAGAACCAACTGAAGTTAATAAGACTCACAAATATTACAATAAAAATGCTTCCCTTGACAAAAATGAAAGGGAAGGATAGTAAATGCATCCAGTGTTGTGAGTCACCTAGCACTTAGCAGTGGAGGCTAATTTCCTTTGAAAGGATGTAATGACAGCTTAAGGTATAAAACTCACTATAAGAAAAGACCACTCTTTTTCTTTCCTTAGGCTCATGTACTAACTAAAAACTGGTACATGCAGAATAACAGCTGATTTACAATCCTGGAACTTGGCATAAACTTGGAAAACATTACCCACTTTGGACTAATTCTTCTTCTGTCACTTTTGAAATGGTACAAAGTTTGTTGGTCACAGCAGCTTTCCTCAAGCATTACTGCAGTGTAATTGGTACTCTTCCAGACTCACAGCTAACCCATCTTGATGTGCACAGAGGCCTTATTGCAGAGGAAGCTCTACTCAAGGGAACTGAGGACTCTTCACATCATGAAAAGTACACCTAGAAATTTCTCACAGCCATTCATCCCAAAAAAAAACATACCATGGATTTTTGCATGACAGCAACTTCTGTCCAAGCTTTCTTCTCTGAAGTGTTTTCGTTATCACAATTGTTACAAAGATCTAGAAAACACAGCAATCTAATTCTGGGGACTACCAGGGTGGCTTCTTGTAGCAGACAAGTAGCAATTTGTGTGTCTAAAAATATATAGTGCCATTTTAGATACCAGAACACTTACACAGGACTGATAGATACCAGATGGGGCCAGAAGAAACCCTACCATCAGCCAGAGGTCTTCCCTAAAGAAGGGATTTTCTAAGATACATAAATTGTCTTTACATACTTGCATTTAGGCAGCCAGCCAGTCTTTCAGACAAGTCAGATAACTCATGATCTACTGCATTGAGAAAGAGGATCTGAAATGCCCTGTCAGCTACTGTACATGCACATTCTCTCTCTGGGAAGCAGGTAAGATCATTCATACCTCTTTCATTTCTGGATAACAAGCTGAAAGTTCACAATCATGAATAAACCTTGCAGTATCTGTTTGCTGAATGCCGTATAAAGATAGAAGTAAAAGTGTCAGTACAGCAAAAACTTCAACAGTTTAAATAATAATAATGTCTAAAGCAAGTAAATCATTGGGCTGCCTTCAGGCGAGATATGGAAGCTTTTGGAGTAAAGGTGTGTTCAGCCCAGACTGTTCAAAACAGCATTATGTAATCCAGCACAAATTATGAAAGAGAAAGAGGTTATTTGGAGCAAGCTTCTCCCTGATAATGAAATGCAATATGGAAAGAAGTATTCTCAAAAAGGTGATGCAATTTCCAGACATTTTTGTCAAAAGAAGCAATACATTTCTCACTGAGAAAGCCTTGCAAAGTAGCACTATATCTCCTTATAATTCTGACTTTTTGGAAATACTGTGCTTTGAAAAGCTAATCTGAAATGCATCTGCATCAGGTATGACTATCCACACCTGTTTGGTCTACTCAGTTAAAGTTTAATTATTCATGTTGGCATGTAGTTTTTGAGTGAACTCCCAAACAGAAAAACTTTTACCTGCTGATGTAATCAATGTGCCCAATGTGTTTTTTTCTGTCATTATTGTTTGTTTATTTATTTAGAAATCAAACAGAAATCAAGTCCCTTTCTTCTGCTAGCCCCAGTGAGGAAGCTGCCATTCAGGCCTGTCTAACAGACACTTGCCAAGCCTGTTGAAGCAGGAACTGTTTGTCTTTTGATCCTTGGACTTTCTTGTTTCACACAGAGGCTTTCTAGAAGCTAAAGCTCTTTATCTTTTCTCCATCAAGATTATTCAATCAAAAGGGATTTGATTAGGGAAATAAAGAAACTGTGAAATGACACCATCCACTCTGATCTTTGTCTTTAGAAATTAAAGTCTGGTTGGTTTAATTCAGTCCCCGTCAGAGCACAAGTATACCATCAGCTGCTGTGACACACTGTCACTGCAGATGTTAACACTTGTAAGAAAATACAAACAGGATTTGAGACAGGGCACACTAGTTGTAAATACATTATTCAAATTAGAAATGCAGGAAAAAATAACAGTTGCCTAATGTATTACTTTTTGCTGTATGGAGGATCAGATTCTACTGACATTTACTCTCCTGGGACCAGATGCTTCATTTTCTCAAATGCCAGCAGAGAAGCCAGTGACTTGTGGAAAGAAGCAAACCATGGTGTGCTGTGCTATGAGGAGCAAAACCTGACCTGCTCACATGGCTGTATGAGGTAGGTGAAAACATATTTAGACATATGTTTTTAAGGACTAGAAGGGACTTCTCATGGAGGAAGACCAGTAATGTCCACAAGGTCACAACGTCCTGGGAGACTGCATCCACAAAAGCTGGACTTGGTTTGCTTGTTAGAGTCAGCACAATGTGTGCTTTAACCCCTTCACCTGCACAGCAGGAATAACTCTAGCTTCTTGCTTTTCCCTGGAGAACCACATTTCCTTACCCAGTATTATGGTTCAAGTACGGCAATTTTTCCTTTTCAGGATTCAGGGATTTAATTACAAAATACACTTAAGGAATCAATAGGAAATCAGACAGCCAAGGTCTGCTTTCTGCAGAGGAAAGCCTGTCTCATGCCAAGCTAACAGAAAATGATGTATAGAGCTCACATTTTGCTTATGTGATTTCTCTTCCAGTAAGGTCCCTCACATGCTGTGTTCTGAGAGAGTTGGAAGACACTCTGTGTAGAAGGGAACTTATTGGGTAAATTCCCCATTTTAATGTTTTCTGAGATATTAAGCAGGTTCTACCCAGCCTTCTGAAATTACTTTCTGCAGTTCAAAAGCTGAGAAAAACAAACAAAAAACCCCTAGTGGTAGAGAAAGAGAAACTCCTTTCATGCTAGCCACAATAGCAGGACCCCTGACCTGACACTGATTGAGGAATGTTTCCCTGCAACAGGCTTTGCCTGCTGGTGGAGTGCTGCTCTGTGGTCATTTCAACCTCCCTGTAGAGCCTATCATTAGAATCAGGCCAGACAGGGCTCTGCAGTCACTTCTGCCAGGCTTGTCCCAGAGACAAAATTTTTGCCAGCTACCTGTTGAACCCCTGTCTCCAGTAAGATGCACACACCACCTGCACTGCCCCAAGAGTGCTGAAAGTACAATAACAGCCAATACCACAGTTTGTGGCACTCAAGAGTGGCAAAAGAAGCAAGAATTTCCAGGCCCGAGCCAAAGGGAGCAGGGAGAGAAACTGGGGGGGGGAAACAGCTGCCCACCATGCAAAGCAGAAGATGAACTAACAGCTCTGCAGCTCTTGTCAAGGACCAGCCAGACCACATGTCACCAGCCAGCCTGGGACAGCCTGCCATTGCCATCATCCACTCAACTGTATGGGCAAGATCATTTCCAGCTCCATCTTACCACTTTACTTAGTTTCCCCAGTTTTAATTTCCTACTCATTCAGTTAGTTTCAATTCAATTTTCACAAAAAAGCCTATTCATTCATTCATTTTTCTGTTGAGAACAGTCTTTGCCTAAGGCTCCTCACTTACTCCTGGCACTGCACAGCACTGTGAGTGAAGAGATATGAAGAACAGGGAAAAAAAATTCTGCTGCCATGTTTATGCAGTAGTACTCAGAGCTGGATGAGAAGTGCCCACCAAACTCTGGGCCAAAGATTAAGCAAATGAGCCACCCAGCAGTCATATGTTAACATCTGTGCCCATTCAAACCGTAGGGATTCTCTTTGTACAGTTTGTAGTATTTGAGCTTTCATTTGAGAAATGTTGAAATTGGTTTGTTCCTATTATCAAAAAACTGGCCCTGGACTAGTAAAACTAATTTAATCCCTGACAGTTTTCATACATAAAGAGATATCTTAAAAGATTAACTCACATCAACAGTAACTCACTCACATGCAAGAGAAAAGGGGGAGGTCTGAAGCAAGCTCTATTAAATCAACAGAAAGACTTCTGCTGGTTTCAAGACAAAGCACGGATCAGTCCTTTCAATTCAGTAGATTAGTTCTCTTAATGAGCCTTGACAATCCCCCAGGCTCTTTAAATCACTATATATAGCCAGCAATGCTTATACAACATAGGTAGGTGAGGCAGGCACAGAGCATGGCCAGAAGATTAATACCAAGTACACCCCTAAAATAGACAGATCACAGCAGAAGTCATTAGCAGTAGCAGCGAGAGGGGCCCTGCAGATGTGTGTCAATCAGGAAAGTACCACCAGACACAGAACTTACAGTGAGATTTTTTTTTAAACCAACACATGGGTTTTGGCACACAAGTTTGTGAGCAAATTGGGCTGTTTCTATCTTCTGACACTGGAACTAACTGGTGAAGGCAACTCATGAGCACCTGGAGGTATAGACTGAGTTTGCAGATGTCTCCCCAGAATGTGAGTAGATCTTGTGTCTATAGTTGTTATAGTGAGCAGTACCTATTATATGCATTTGCAGGATATCTAAGAGAGTTAAGCATTTGTTTTCTAGTGCACAGAACAAGAGAACATGCAGTCCCTTCCTTTCTAGAGTAATTTTAACAATTGTTGCTTATCTTAGAACTTAGAGGGTCTGAATAAAATGCTAACTCAGAAATGCCCTTCCCAACATGTGGAATCTTTCCCTACTTCAATTTTCAATTACTGGGTCAGTGACCTAAGCTTTTAAATGGTTTTGTTTTCCTGGGGCTTTTACAATGCTGTGGAAACAATATGAAATGCAAGCCATACAAAGAAGATACAGTCATGCTGAAAACTCACTGTACCAGACTACATTCATCTCCCTACAAAATGCTACGCTGTGGAGGTGTATTTCTTTTCAGGTGACATATTAATACATATCTTAAGTTATCTGTTGACCACCAAACCAAATTATCACATTGACATATTTACACAGCATACAAAAAAGCACTCCTTTTCCATGAAACAAAAGTGCAGGAGTAGTTCACCTAAGAGATCTGATGTTTTATGCCTGCCTATTTGTTCCATTAATTAACTGAAAAGTAGATGTTTGTAGCTATGCAAGGGTGACTCTGGAGAGCTACTGGATGATCTTTCAGGGCACTGCCTGATACATCTAAACTTTCCACTGAATGCTACATGAGTGCTCATTCTGAGGAACCACAGTGCCTAAATTCCCCATTGGCAGTTCTTCCTCAGGATGCCTGGCAGGTCACTACCCACTGCAGAGCACTGACTCCTGGAGTTTTCCACTGCCTGCATAGTGGTGGGTGAAGGACACATGGATGCCAGACTTCACCCCACCCTGAAATTCTTTGGCATAAGCAAACTTGCTGTGGGAGTAAATCTGTAACACCCTCCTTCAATATGGGGTCTATGTGCTTCAGTTTCCTTTAGTGCAGAGAAGCAGAGGGATGCTGTATTTTGCAATCATCTAAGAATCTTAGAGGGCTCTCAATGTAGTCATGCTGCTTTTCTCTAAAATCAATTGCTTTTATAATGCCACTTGTGTAGGCACAAGAAGCCAACCTCTATCACACGTGTTCTCAATTTGCCAGGCAAATATCAAAGTTTTGATGGAAAGTAAAATTTGCCTTTAGCTATTTATGGGCTACATTACTAATCCAAGTTCAATATTTATGAAGATATATCAATACTCTTGAAATATCATGCTGACATTTTCTCTGGAAACACACTTTGCCGCTCCATGCAGCTATTTCAAAATTGATATGATCATGGAAGCCAGGTGGCTTTTTTAGAACTTCACAATTATCAAACAAGAGATAGTTTGGATAACATTGTACATTCACAGAATTAGAGGATTTTCTTAAAAGAAAACTTTAACTGAGACTGATTCTCTTGGTCCTGACCCCAGGCTCCTTCCAGCAGTAATGACATCATCTAGCAGAATACATAGTGGCAGAAGGCTCGAGCAGAGCAAAACTTGCCATGTTCAGTCACTGTGTTACTGGAGAAGAAGTACTAGTAGGTGAGAAGAACTAGGCAGTTAGGAATTACAGTAACACTGGCCCAGGGCTCACAGGGAAAAGAAGAGCAGTGGAGACTCCACAGTGCTGCCCTCTCAGCTGTCTCCCCCAGAGCTTTTTGTCTTACAGAGCTTCTGCACTAATTATTGCTACATAAGCACAGTGCCTAACACTAACCAAAGCAATCCCAGGTGTTTTTCTTACAGAAGCTAGGTTGGCATCCTGGCCAAACACTCCAGGACTTATCTACAGAGCCCAGTTTCAAATTTAATTTGCTTTCCAGTAGTGCAAGCTCATTGCCCAATGCTTCTTCCCTGCAGCGCAGCCAAGGAAGGCAGATAAGATTTACAGGTCCTGTTTTCAATTAGGTTAATCATTTGCCCAAAACTCTAATTATTTTGTTTAATTTTGTTGGAAAAAAAGGAAATTTGAGTACTAAAGTTATTGTGTATACATATATATATATATATACTGCACTAGCTTGCTAAATACCTTGCTGTGATACAGTGGCATGGGGTTACCAGAGCCTGTTGATAGCAACTCCTCTCTTTCTTTGTGTCTAGCTCTGCTCCAAATTCTAAATGGGCAGTCAGAGGAAATGTCATTGCCTGGCACTTCATTGCAAATGGACTGGGGAGATCTATGATCAGCTGCTGCAACATTCTGTTTTCAGACTATTTTACATCACAAAAGCCTTCATTAGCCTGAGTGCTTTCACTCAGTTGTAGTGGCACTTTGTCACACTCTCTGAGTCATCTCAGACACCAATACAGTGAAAAATTACAAAGATGATTTCAAAGTGTACACATTCAGGAACACTGCAATCCTTGTCAAATTTAACAGGGATATTCGCAGCAAGAAAGCCAAGCGTCTGGGCAAAGTACCTTAGCTAGAGGGCTGATTACATCAACCTCGAAACAGTGAGATGAGCTGCTAAAATAAGCAGTGCAAACACCCCAAAAATTCAGTGAAAGCCCTCCTGTAAACTGCAGCAGAAGGAGAAGAATGTATGTATTACCTGTATGTATTTGCTTAATGTTTTAAAATCAGAGAGCATTAGTCAACAGCTCAGAAGTTCATATTGATGGCTACTGAGGCACTCACATAATTAAAGATCATTAAGTGGTAATGAATATTGTCACTTGTTATACTTGATTAGCTTTGTAACTGATTTAATTATTTAATGAGAGTTCAACATTCATTCACTATCATATTCTGAGATTCCTTCCATATCTACTTGGTGACGTGATAGAAAAATTTAGGATCAGAATAAATGCAAATCAGTCCATGAACTCAGTAAGAACAGACAGGCTCTAGCAAACAGGCCTAATACATTGAGCTTCCTTTAATATTCATGTTTTGAGATAGCAATAATGTCACACAAAGGTCAGCCTTTAAAAATGTCACATTTTAAAGGTGATAAGTCTGCACATCTACACATATGTAGCTACCTAGAGCCTAGGTGACAGCTTAGAACCTGCAAAAATGTTTCTCTTAACAGGATGTCTGGAATATGCTTATTGGGCATCCCATAAATATTGGCTTTAATGAATTAATTTGGTTTAGTTAATTTGGTAAAAATCAAAATACAAATGGAAAACTAGTAATCAATTATCAAGAATTTAGATTAAAGAACTGTATTCTACATTTATCAAAACATTTTGTAATAAGGAAATAGTATCCTCCTCAACAGAATTAGGAAACCTTGAGTTTCCTCAGTGCTTTCTTTCATTTATTGTTTTTGAGGGCAACATCTCCATGCAGTTCCACACTTCTTTATACACTTCCTATATAGTATGTTCTGCTGTGCTGTGTATCACTGCTAAACTGGCAACAACAGACAGAGGACTTGGGCACTGCCCCAAAGTCTACCTTGTCTAAGGGGCAGAGAGCAAATCACTCACTGTCACACAACAAATTAGTCATCAGACCCACCACTGCAGCTTACACGTCTCTTGGGTCGTTCTTGGGGTCACTCTGCTTCCATATTACAGACTAGAAAAGCAGCCTTGGTAGCCTCATCCAAGTGGTCAAAGAGAGTCATCCTTTTTCTCAGGGGAATGTCTCTCTCTGGTATCAGCACAAATAATGACCAGCGTCCACAAAAAAGAACTTTCAGAACTGATGAGGCCATTCCTTTCAGTCTGAAATGTCCTTAAAGAACAGAGATGACTAGAAAGTTTAGTCAGCAAAGCTTGAAAACTGGAAATCTATTGAAAAGAAAAATAGGGAAGGTTTTGTCAAGGTGTACATTATTCATGGATTCCAGTTGCATTGTGCCACAGCTCCTATTCCTGCTCTCTCCTAACATACAGTATTCTGGAAGGGCTGCAACCAGAAACAAAGCCCCTGACAGGATTGTGTCTCAGGAGGTTGGAGGGTTGGCTGAGAACATTTGTTTCATTGCACTTCTACATCATTAACTTATTTGCTTGCAGCTCTCACTTTCAGACTCACTGCACATAGCAATTTTGGCTTCCATACTTTCTTTTATCATTTACTGGCTCATCAGAGACAGATACAGAGTAAGAAACCTGAATGGAAAGCATGTCTTCATAACAAGCTGTGACACTGGACTTGGAAACTCACTGGCTAAATGGCTTGACAAAAAGGGATTTTGTGTCATTGCTGCATGTGCCACAGAAAAAGGAAGCCAAGAGCTACAGTCCTGCTCTTCACTCTCACTGAAAACAGTGAATCTGAACTTAGCAGACTCCAACAGCATTGCCAGGGCTGTGGTGTTTGTGAGTGAACAGACAGCTGGCAAGGGTAAGTGACAAGACAACTTCTCAAAAAGTTGATTCAATATAACCAAATCTGGTCTAGATAAAAGTTCTGTTGTCTCTCCATTCACTGCAGAAGCATTTTTAATCTTACTAAAGAAACACATTCACTCTTCAGTTCTGTCATTTCTCAGTTCAAAGAAATTCTCTTCAGCAATGCTGCCCATTGCTTTTATCAACAGGGAGCCTAAAAATCTACTTGCTCAGTCCATTAACATCAGGTCTTTCCCAGGTGTGTTTTAAAAACTTTTTTTGGTGAAGTTGAAGAATGTCACTGGAAGCATGGTAGTAACTGGTACCAGAAAATTTTCTTGACAAATTCAACCCACTCAGTTAAAAATAGTTAATTCAGGGCCTCTGCAGCCCTCCTTCTAGTAAACAGAAGAGCGTATTTTTGCATGCCTGAATAAGTCTAACGTTTGCATTGTACACAACAATTGTACTGACTGTAACAGTTAAACACTTGCAATTTCAGCCAGTTTTCTTGGAGTCGTTACATAGGTAGCTCTCACTACCATTATTATACACCTCTGAGCACTCCTGGAAAAGAGGAAGAGCTTACCCTTGGTTACTTAAGAGACTTCAGTGATGGGTTTGGCAAAGGATGTTAAAAAGATCTGCACAGTGAATATATTTCAGCTGTGGCAATACACATTTATCAGCACTGACAGCTCAGACTAAAAGCTACCAAAGTGCACCACAGCACTGTAACTACCAGTTGTAACATGCAGTTATACCAAATATTCAATAGGCTTATTAATTAATTAAGTACCTAAAACAGCAAAACATGTATCTTCTACCAGTAGGACTTTTTCCTCAAAGCTTCTAAAAGGCTTTTGGTCTCATCATGAGTATTCCAGACCATTCTTGAATGCAGAGATTGCGAGCAAGTTTAACAAAAATATTAGCACTTACCTCCTCCAGCAGGCTCTCGCTCTCAGCTGGCAGAAAGCCAAACGTTCTCAGCCCGGACAAGCACTGATAACGCTTTCACCTCTGTGTGTGAGGCTTTATGGAGGCTGAGCACTGGACTTTCAGCCTCTCCCCTCAGGCACAGGCTGTCCTCAGCAAACTCTTGGAAACGTCACTATTTATCTAAAGTTCCTCAAGTAATTTATAAAGGTAGTAAAGCAGTATTATCAATACACAGGACTAAGCTAGTATCTTTAGAAGCTTTGACTAATTCTACACATTTGGTTCAGACCTTTAGACCCCAAAACAGAAAAATCAGTCTCTCCATCCTTATGCAAACTATTTGATTTTCACATGAATACAAATGCATATTAGGAGCCTACATACTTGAGTGGATCTGGATAATAAAGCCCAGCATCGTGGCCCACATCTCCAAACAAAATAATTTCCCATTCATACTTTGTATACCAGGTAACATTTCCTGAAGAGCATAGGTAAAGCAGATCATCCAAGCAAACCCCAAATAACTGTATTCATCTCACTGAAATTTTTGCAGACTGTGTGCTTGATTCCCAATGCACACATGATACTCCAGGGTAAGATATTGTCAAATACTGAAATAAATGGTTTTGCAATCCTCCTAGGGCTTTTTGGTTTGGTGAGCAATGCTGAAGGAACAGCACCTGTAGGACCCACTGACTGGCTGAGGATTGAAGACTTCCATTCAGTCCTGGATGTTAGCCTGCTGGGATTGATTGAAATCACACTCAAGCTTCTGCCACTTCTGAAAAAAGCTGAGGGAAGAGTTGTCAATCTAATTAACGCCAAAGGCCTCATGGCTTTTGTAGGGGGTGGCTACAGTCTGTCCAAATGGGGCATGGAAGCTTTCTCTGACACCTTACGGTGAGTAGCCAGAAAACATACGCATGAATCCAAGAACAGATTCCAGATGTAATGAGGAAGGGTGACTCTGTTTGCCCATCTTGATTCCTGTCTGAAAATCTTGTCAAAAGGGGAAAAGGAAAATAAGAGGACTAGTCACTTTTTTTAGGATTTCAGTCTCCAGTACTATGGATGGACCCAGCAAGGAACCACACTCCGAAAATTTTCATATCCTTGAGAAGTTGTTAGTGTGCAGATTTCAGGCATGTGAATCCACTGCATACATGAGAGTAAATCCACAATACAGCCTGGTCAGACATCCAGTTTCTTGGGCAAGTTGTACTTGCCCATATATTTTGCTCTAATTCTCCACAACAATCTGAGCTGGGCGATTCCAGACAGCAACCACATTACCAAAGGTACTTGTAACTTCAGAAAATTCAGCTGAGCACCTTTTGCCAAAACCAGGTGTACTGTACTGCTTTTAGAAAGCTAAGGCCCAGCCGTGTGAGTCAAGCCTTCATGAGGCAGAAGGACTAAGAAAGCTGGTTTCAAACAATTATGAATACTTGTTTAAGGAAAGTGTATACCCCAAAGAAATAGAAACTAATGGCTAATGCATATGTGGTCCATTCCTTTGTACTCTGTAGTACATGGCTGCCTGGGTCTCTTGAGCTATCCAGCAAGACAGAAATGCTATTTTCACCCCAAAGGAGTTGCATGGCAACTTGAAATTACATACAGGAAATCACACTACAAGGAAACCCACTAACCTTTATTGCATTAACATTTGATAATTTAACCATTAACCATGGGATAAAGTTCTAATCCAATAGAAAAACTTTTCCATTTTTACTTTTTCTCAGACACTTAAATAATCTGCTGTTGCTGTGAACTAAAACGATGCAACAGTATATGAAATTGTCAAAAGTTGTAGTATGATAATACATGACTAAGATGCACCTGGCTGTTGCATCCTTTGAATGAGTCTAACATAAACCACACAGACAGCTGTGAATCTACTTGACACTGCTTTTTTTCCCTCAGCTGTGTGCTCTGCTTTTACAGAACAAGTACACTGCTATGAAGCTAATTTGAACATCTCAAAATAATTTTTATATACAAAGATAAATCAAAGTCTCAAATATTCATGAGACATATTTTCAACTTACTTATGATTCATAGTTGTGCCATAATTCAGTGGTCAAGGAGATTATTGGGGGTTTTTTCTTCTAGGATAGAGATGCGGCATTTTGGAGTGAAAGTAAGCATTGTTGAGCATGGTTTCTTTAAGGCAGAAGAAGTTAATTCAGGTATCATTGAGAAATACCTCTTCAAGCTTTGGAATAGGCTGACTCCGGAGATCAGAGACTCCTATGGAGAAAAATACCTTGTTGAATGTGAGTAGAAAAATGACTGTATGAAAACTCAGGGGGAATAGTACCAACATATATAAATACCTGAACTGAGACTGTAAAGACAACAGAGCCAAGCCCTTTTTAGAGTCGTCCAGGGATAGGACTTGAGGCAATGGGCACATGCTGAAACACAGGATGTTCCTGCTGAACACTTCAGTGTGAGGTTGGCTGAGGACTGGCACAGGTTGCCCACAGCAGCTGTGGAGTCCCCATCTTTGGAGATATTCAAAAGCCATCTGGACATGTCCCGGGCACCTGGTCTACGTGACCCAGCTTAAGTAGTTGGGCTTGGTACCAGAGGTCTCTTCCAACTTCAACCTGTGATTCTGTGAACGTTTACTGGACATCATTAATGCTCGTTAAGAACCCATCACTGACTGTTCTTAACTACGTGTCTGTTAGATGAGGACTGAGCTAATAGTTCACACTAAGACTGGTGAGATAAGAGGTCATGCTACCTTTCTCAGTCCCTCAGCACTAAGAGGTAGAATGCTCAGTGGGAATGAACTGCTATGACCATGTGCTACGTTTATGGCTTAGTGATATCTGAGAAGTTGTGCTGTATCACACTGCACTCACTGTACGGAACATCTGGCTCACAATATGGGCCAGTGAGGTTTTTCCTTATTGGGCTTCTAGGTGTTTTACAGCCTTTATGGTCTCTGCTTTGCTGTAGCTATACTGCTCTCAGCACTTGAGACAGTAGTTTAAAGCAATACTGAAGCTGTAGCCAAACCTTGGATATAAAGAACACTCTCACAGAGACGTTGCATATAAATGCTTTCAGGTTAATTTTTTTTCATTGCAGATACAAAAGCCCAAAGATCATCAGTGAAAAGACTGTGTGACTATGATATTTCTAATGTCATAAAATGCATGGAACATGCCCTGATAGCGAAGTATCCCAGGACACGATACAGAGCTGGATGGGATGCAAAGTTCTTCTGGCTGCTTCTCTCCTATGCCCCAAGCTGTTTGTCTGATATGCTGTTGCGTGTTACTTTTCCAGCTCCAGCAGATGGCAGGAGATCAGCTCATGGAGTTCTAATTCATGTCTAGTATTAAAACAGTATCAGCTTTGTGGAAATAAATATTTATCCTATCAAAACTAGATGTCCTCTTCTTTACCAGTTACTAGACTGCTAAAATTGTTTTCAGATGACACCTTCTCTATCCCTCACCCCACCTTACCTGAAATTCTGAGTTTGCCGGTAGGCTTGTAAATCCAGCATGTTTTTGAAGGCTGCTGCTCAGAAATGGTATCTCTATAGGATCTGCATTCATAAAAGTTTCAGCTACAAAACTAGTTAATACTATTCACACAAGACATGAAGTCAAATAATAACAAAGTCCAGCTATTGCAGCATATTCCAGAAATTACAATTATAGTATCTGGCCAGATGATTATTCAATTCTGCAGAAAAAAAACCACAAGCAATTTTACAGATATGCAGTTCTAGAGAAAATCAAAACTCCACTGCACTATGCAAACACAGTATCAAAATGCATATTTTAACTTTCTTCCTAATATCAATATAGTTTATACGGAAAATACTAAAACCAATGTGCATTCACATTTCTTTCACTGTCAGTGTGTTTTGCAAGTTAAAAGGATTATTATTTCACTTATCAGATGAAATAGGTTATTAGTGTAGGCTATAGCAAGTTCTTTCAGTTGTATAGAGCAAGTTCAGAATGGCAGAACATTAGTTGAGGTTACTGTGCCTCTTGCACACTATTTCTCTCTTCTAAGCTGTTGGCCAGAGGCTCACAAACTGGTGTTCCTAGAGATATTAAAATTGAAGGGGTAAAGGTTTTATTTACTGAAGTGCTGTGCTGGTGATTAATCATTAATGTGCAATTCAATTAAGCTTAAAAAATTACCATGTGAGGTCAGAACTCCAAACATAAGAAAAAAAAGTTTCACCACTCTGTGTAAGAGGGCATGTGTGTGTGTTTGCAATGTGCAAAAAAGGACAGCATGTAAAAGTGTTAGGAACCTTTAAGTATTTCATTGAAGTTCTATTCTCTAGCAAATGGCTTCAAGAAAAAATTTATTTTACTTCATTTCACAATAAATACCTTCAGAGAGAGAAATCTTTCTATTTGGCCTGGCAGCTCTAAAGAGAATGTGTATGAAAAACTTAATGGTATCATTTATCAGCCCTATAGTTGCAGACTGCAGACAGTTGCTGAAATCTCTAAAAATCAGCTTTCTTTGAAACAGAAAGAGTCAAAAATTTAGGAATTGAAGCAGGGACTGTCCTGATAAGGGAAAAAGAATACAAGTGAAAAATGAAGTGATGAGTATAATCTAAAACAACCAAACCTGCATACTACCTATCTACAGAGTAACCCAGGGCCTGTTTTCTTCCATATCTGAAAAGTTAAAATTATTACAGGGGAAAAAAAAAAAGCATTTCTGATACATGGCTGACATATTAGCAGTTTTCTCCAACACTGGTTCCACATCTGTGAGTTGAAAAAGGCTATTCCCAAAACTCACACTACTTTCTCTCATGGTATCCAACTGCAGGCAAGTCTTTTGGAGTGTCAGCCCTGCCTTCTTCCTTTAAAACACCTTGTGAACCCTTTTCTTAAGAATTTGCATCTCAAAGAAATCCTTACAGATGCGTCTGCTGTGTTGCAGACTCCAAGGAATTTTCTACATTAACGCACTCAGAAAAAAATGCTTTTAAACACACATAATGTGCTTCAAGAAAAAAAAAAATCAAAGCATCAAATTCTGACATCAGATATGAAAGTTAATTGAAATAAGGTTTTAATCACTTATGTCCATACTACTTTGATTGTCAGTCTCTCAATAGTAAGAGTTTCCTGTTTCAAAGGCTAGTGTATCGAATGTGTGTAATAGGGCAGTTTTCACCCTTACAGAGATACAATGTCAGTATCAAGACAACATTCCACATGAAGAACTTTAGACAGTTGTGTGAAGCAGTAAGCACTATTTTTATTTTACTTTAGATAAAGCATTGTTGTTTTCATCTCAGAGTGCACTGAAGTCTCCACAACTGAAAAAAGTACATAGAGCCTCAACACAAATTATGGAATAGGAGTGTGATAAAATAATATGTTTATTAGATTTATTCAGCAGCATCATTTTCCAGTTGTTTTTTCTAATCAAAGTATGTTACAAAGTAATTACAAGCATTCTAATTAGAAATAGTATATATTTTGAGAATTTAGATACAAAACAATCAAATAACCAAAGTCTCAATGATTATAACTTCAGGAATCTTTTATATGAGTAGCTAGCCAGGAATGCTAAAGAACATGTTCCTGTAGTTGGAGTTTTCTCAAATGGTTCATGTTGTGGAAACTATCTTGGCTAATTAATAGATGAGCTAAAAAGATCAACAGTATTTTCTGATGGAAGGTTATAGAAAAAAACCAGATAACTACAAAGACTGCATTAGTAGAAATTGTTTCCCTTTCTATTAATATCCACCTCAGGAAATAAATAGTCAATAAAATTAAATTTTCACATTAAAAAAAAAAACCTGAAGAATTTCTGAAATGAACCAAAATTTTCATATTTTGCTGTTTGGAAATAAGCTGTTATAGAAACCTAGCTACTTCATAGTAAAAATTACTTCCAGAGACTCCAGCCAAAAACAGAGGTATTCCATTGATGAACAAGAGAAAAGCTCATTAAGTAATTGTGGCATTAAAATCTAAATACATCCAGTCTTTATAGGAACACTATAAATGGAATTGTGTTAATTGGAACCTGGAGGAAATGTATGTGTCTTATAGATTGAGAGGAAATGATCTCAGGCAATTAAAATATTGTAAGAACAACATTTTGCACAGGTAACTATTCAGCGTAATAATGCTGCATTGACTCTTTCATCTTCTGTTTAATACAAGATACAAAGATACCCATTTTTATATACAGTAGTATATAAAATAGGTGGCAAAGATGCCCAGAGCACCAGTAGAAGTTTTAAAAGGTGCTGTTACAAAAGATATACTCTAAAGACCCTGTAAATCAGTAATCTTCCTATATTTGCGTTATTTGGTTCTCTTTTTTTTTATTTTTAAGCATTTATATTATTAATTTAGCCCTAAATATATGACCAATTCCACACAAATTTCTACTAGCAACATCACTGAACAAGATAATCTTAGAAAAATTTACAAATGTACAATATATTTATAACATTACTTTCAGACAGCTTCAGTGCAAAGATATACATATAGTACATCACGATAATTGTTCATAAAAATAGAAATTGGCATTTGTCAAAAAACAAGGCATAGTTTCAACATACATCTCCAGCCACTGGCTAAAAGATGTATATATTTTTATAAAGCATTTGAATGTGAACCTTACTCTTCTGTTTATAAAAAATATATGTGCAAATGGATGTGTCTAATTTTTCCCTAAATGAGTGACCTAGTTATACCACAGAGTCCTCTTTAACAAGATTGGCGGTGTCTTTAAATGTATCCTCTGTTGCTGTGTAAGCTAGTGGTTGGTCTCTCTTCAGAATAATCTTGGGAGGCAGTGAAGGAGAATGGGTAGGGACACTTTCTGTGTCCTGTTGCTGCTCCTTTTCCATCTGAAACAATAATCATAAAATCAAACCTTATATTCTAATGTACCGTACATCCAACATTAACTTTCAGAAACAGTAAATAAATACTCCTAAAGTCGAATGTCATGGTGCAAATTATTTCTTCAAAACATCACCTGTAACAAAATTAAATACTAATTTCATCTCAGATGATACAGCTGACTAAAAATAATACTAGAAACTTACTCCATATACTGCTACTTCTACTTTAATGCTTAATGTCAGGAGCAGCTGTGCTGTCTGAGCTGAGTCTGCTCAATGGCTCTTTGTGCATGACGTTTGGTAACCTCTCAGAACCACTTCAGTCCTGCCCTAACCTGGACAGGAATTTCTGTGCCGTTCCACATAGCAGCAGAATCTACCAATAATCTTTATCCTATGAAAGCAAGAACAAGTCCAGCAGTACATTAGCTCAAAAATAGAATGATATAATATAAACAATACCTCCGCATATATTGGGTTTTCAAAATTAGTGTTTTGTTTCTTTTTTCTCTTGAAGAAACTCCACTTTGATTCCTGAAACATAAAAATTATTAGAACTTTATACATTTTTCTCAAAATTTCTCTGGAAACTGCCATTACAGTGTTGGATTTCACTTGCATTGACTGCTACCTCAGTGACTTCAGATGGATGTTCTTACATCATCATGTTGCAATTCTAAGCATGGAACTCAAATTTGTTTTCTGCTAGATAATCAGGTTATTTCACCTAAAGAAGTATTCACAAAAGGCTAGGCAATAAAAATTACTAGATTAGATCATGAAAGTCTATCATTCCAGACAAGTATATCAAAGAGGAGAAACCTGTCTTGAAAACAACACAAGGAAAATTTTTGAGGGACGTGACAGTACAATTAGTTGACTGCAGCTTCCCTAAAAACTCCATTTTCCTGATCTGGAGCAGAAAACAAAGAAGGCAGCCTCAGAGCATTTTTATTTCCTACCGGAGGTGCATCTGTACTCTGAGGGGTTTCCTTGGGGCTAGTAGATATTGCAGAGGAATACACAGGATTTTCAAAATTTTCATTTTCCTCACTACCAGCTGCTGCTACCTGTAGGAGAAGAAAGAAAATCAACATTCTTCAAAGAAGAAAAGGTTGTCATAAGGGAAAATGAAAGGTGAAAGTCAAGCCAAAATTTATCTTACAAGTGTTGGCCGAATGACTGTAACTGCACCAGCTGTGCTGGCTCCACCATCTCTGGTTGTATACATTGGGTTTTCAAATGTGATTGGCTGTTTCCCCGACTCCACTGCAAAGTTTTCATTCTATGGAGGGAATAAAACAATAACTGCAGTGGAATAAACACTTCCATACTCCTAGAAATTAATGTGTAGTCAAACTCTTCATCTTGGGTAACAACACGTGTTTACTTTCACATAAGCTTAGACAAAACTAGTATCTGTTACAATCATAACATCAGTTTACTTTTACTCCCTGACTTAGCAGCCTGGAATACTGATTGTTCCAATATTACCCCATTTCCTAGCTGGACAAACACCCACACACACATTTCAATACTTGACTCAATGTATTTTATGATGAGGAAAGACAACGTTCACAAATCATACCTTCAACAGGGAAGAGATATCAAAGGAAGAATAATATCCAAATAAATATTTTAATTTAGAAACCTCAAAATGACATACAAACTAATAAGCAGTAGCTGATATATAAAAGAATTCATTCACTCATTCATTCATTTTGTCCAAGCAAGGAGATTGCTGTATTTGTTGAGAGAAAGCAGTGTGTCCCCTTACTTATGTCCGATGAGTTACATCAGGTAGAAGGATAAATGAAAACAAAACCCCACCCAGACTCACTTGTCCTGCTCTTTGACACAGCCTCATCACAGAACTAGCAAGGAATAGCACAGGAATAGCACAGGAGTAGTTCCTTAAACCTGCCTCATTTTCACAAACCACTGCTTCATGCCACGTGGCTTCATGCCACATGGATTCATGCTTTTTGCTACCAGAAAAGGCTTTTTATAATGCAGTAAACTCTTGTCAGATCCCTCAAACTAACTTGGCTAAGAATAGCCCCACTGAAAAATATCCAGCATCTACTCATGCATACATGACATTAAAATTTTAAGAGGCACATCCCAGAGCTCTTCACTGCTGTACACCAAACCCTTTTGAATTCTTTCCCAGTGAACATAACAATTTTTTGTTTATACTCTGAATACATAGGGAGAACTAACACCATGTAAGCAGAAATAGTCTGGATCCAGACCTGTTACTGGCAATGTATAAACAGCATTGCTTGAAGTTCAGTACGTCCATACTAGGCCAGAAAATGCCAAGTACAGCCAAGTTCTTTGTGCATGAAAAGGATGTGGGGTAATATACAAGACTAAAGCTATTTTTCCAGTATTTACCAAAATGTTCATGGGGATATTTTGTTACACAAGCTGCCTGATTTTAACAAAGACTATGTTTCTGCATCTTGGCAAAGGTCATATATTTTAATAGGAGCTTATCTTCTTTAGCTGTTTCATTTCATATCCATTCACCATCAGTTTAGGGAGTTTCCACTTTATACTTGGCAGCAAGTGCTTACTATTCAAACATACCCATGATCTGTTTCCTACAAGTAAAAACCGTTTGTACCTTGTACATCTTGTGGTAAATGGGAATATATTTTCCATGGAAAATCTGTACAGTACAGGAAATACAGGGATCTGCTATTTCTCAGATGTGCACAACAAAACATGGATGAAGTAGAGTTACATTTTACGATGTCCCCATAATTATTAAACATGATTTGTTTAAACATAAATTAAGAAATCGTCAAATCTATACTGTGTTGCACAAAATAATGAATCCTGTGGTCAGGCTGGAGTTTTACCTCTGAATTCTTTAACATACTATCTGGTTTTGAAAACCACACATTTTAAACTATTTTATGGAACACAAATATCCTAAAAATTTCCCTGTTACAATGCTGCCATTTGTCTACTCATTTTCTTTATATTCCATGAACATGCTGAAAGAGGAAAGAGGGTAATTGACTTAATTTCTGCTATATAAATCTTGGAAAAACTCACATTATTTTAAAGAACATCCTATGTTTGTCCTTGCCTTCAAATGATGTAAAGCTATTTCAGGGAACTATCAATCATTGTTCACGTCTTTTTCTAAAACACATTTATCGTCTCACTATCATTTTATAGATAAAAGGCTCCCTTCTATCAGCTACTAATTACATTAAAAGAACACAATTTTAAAAATTATTTGAGAACTAAACCTTACCATTTGCATTGCTCTGTCTATAGCAGAATCTCCCCCAAAGCCAGAGACTCCTATGTCCATAGTCACATCTGTTCCAGATCGGAAAGTTACCCCATTGCCATTTTCATTAGATTTTACCAGACTGCTTAAACTATATAAACACCCAAACAAAAAAAAAACAGAAACAAACACACAAAAATAAAAAGAAAGTAAAATAAATTATACAGAAAGACAGTTTATAATACGTTTTTTTTCACTTGTTCTTCTAAGCATAATTATCACTTTGAATTTTGGCAGGCTAGGAAGGGCATCAGAAGTTGTATTTCCTTATTAGTTAAATGAGTTTTTTAACCTAGGTTAGCCTGCTCAGAGTCATCTCAATCATGTGTGCTCATGTAGACAAAAAATGATCTCAACGAAATACAATTCCTCAAAATTTACCTACATTTTGACCACTCTTACTTCAGTGTTAATTTAAAGACAAATGCATGGATACACTTGGTTTTTAAAACATGTATCTGAAATTTGACAATATTACTATTCCACCAACACCTATACTGAAGATTTATGCATGCAAATCATGAAGATACCTACAAGACACTGTTTTCATACAAGTGGAAGTTCAATCTGTGTATAGATTTATGACAACCACAAATGCACACTAGATGTTCATGAATAATATTGGAAATAGTCTGAAAGCACATTGTCAGGCTCAAAATAATAAGAGGAGTGAAAGACAGAAATCAGTAACCAAATACAAGACATTCCCACACAGAAGTCTGAGCATGTAACATCCCCAAGGCATCTAACTACAAATCTGCTGCACAGTTAACCCTAGCTACAAATCTGCTGCACAGTTAACCTTTGGTTTCATTTTGTCAAATTTGCCTACCCTGAAGGAAGGCAGAAGTACTGGAATAATCTTTCCATTTGTATGTCCTCACTGGAGCTGGCTTGTGCTAAACTTCTTTCCTACAGCTGGTGCATTGTGTACACACGCCACCAGTTGGCCCTGTAGGCATCAGCTGATTCAATTAAAAAAAGGTAGATCTTAGCTATGATTTCTGTACATGGACAGGTCTCCTATTACAGGCAACAGCTAAGCTATAGCTTGAGTTAACTCTGCTGTTAACTACAAACTCACAGTTTAAAGAGGGATTGAGCAACGGCAGCACTAAGACAAATTGATGGTAGAAATAAATGCAAATGAAGCCTTACATACAAAAAACTGACATCTCCTTTTCACACATTCTTGTAACTTATGTGGGAAGCATTGTTGAACAGTAAAGATCAAGTCAGTACATTAAAATTTCAGCCTGTTCACTATTCTGACAATGCAGAAAGTTTCCATTCAAAAAAGCAGGAAACAGAATTTCAGAGAGTAGCTTGGAGATCTCTTAAAATAAAACCTCTTTGTCCTTCAAAATTTACCTGCACAAAAGTTTTGCCCCAATTTAACTGCATCAACTCATGAATAAATTGGATTAGAATTGTAGAATCATAGAATGGCTTGGGCTGGAAAGGGCCTTAAAAGCCATCTAGTTTCAATTCCCCTGCCATTGGTGGGGCACCTTCCACTAGACCAGGTTACTCAGAGCTCCTTCCAACCCAGCCTTGAACAATGCCAGAGATGGGGCATGCACAACTTCTCTGGGAAACCTGTTCTCATGCCTCACCACTCTCACAAAGAATTACTTCTTAATATCTAATCTAAACTTACTCTCAGTGTGAATCCATTCCCCCCTTGTCCTGTCACTATGTGCCCTTGTAATAAGTCTCTCCCTGTCTTCCTTATAGACTCCCTTCAACTACTAGAAAATCACCATTAGATCACCCCTAAACCTCCTCTTTTCCAGACTGAACAAACCCAATTCTCTCAGCCTTTCTATGTAGGAGACTTGCTCCATCCCTCTAATCATCTTTGTAGTCTTCATCTGCGCTAACTCAGTGTCACTAGTTCAGTGTAATCCTCCAGTGAGGAAGCAGTTATAGCTTCATCCACACTACTGACCACAGTGATTTAATTAGATTGATTTAACAGCTATTACTGGGAAATTGGTGCAAGGACTATGAAGATGTGCCTTTATGCATTTTAAAACACATAATTTGCTTAAAGCTAAAAAAATCTCAAAGCATCATACTCTGACATCTTTTTTAAAACAAATTAATTTTAAATAATTTCAAGTATATTTCCTTCATCTTCCTTTGATTTAAAACATATTTTTGATGACATTTCACAAAGTTGGTTTTCACTGGACAGTATGGCTGTCAGCAGTGTAGGCATTGTCTCAGGTATTGGAAACAGAAGTTCACCATACACGTGCCATATTTTTAAGCAGATGAACATAGCATTGCAGGTAAATACAGCCTTTCAGTGTTAAAAGATGTCTTCAAATCATTTCATGTCAAAGTTTTCTAAAAAATTAAAACATTTAACTATGGTTTTTGTATCTTTTTGAACTGAATATGCAGCTTCAGATCTGATAAACAGTCTTCTATATTGCTCATTATTTAAAAACGAATTTAGAAAGTCAAGCAGTTTTACAGTCATCCTTCATTGCACAATAATGATCAGAGAATGGTATTGCTTGGAATGAAAAATTCACTGGAGTTGCTGCAACACTGCACCTCTCATATTCCTCCCATATTCCAATGGGCACACAGCAAAAAAAATTGATTTTTCAGGAATATTCAGAAATAAAGATACATTTCCAGTTCACACACATTCCTGCTCTGAAAGCCTTCAAAACATACCTTGGTAGTTTGGGAAGAGCTGGTAAAAGGGAGCCTGTTCGTCTGTAGTTAAAAAAGCCTCCAACCGCTAACACTCCAATTATTATGATCAGTATGACTGTCAGCAACACTGCTACTGCTGCTGTCAAAGACAGAAGAATAAGAAAACATTCAAGCAAGCATAGTTCAGTGCAAAAAAAGAGCCCAGAAAATTAGAAGTCTGACCCTGAACAGGTATCATGGTGAGGTATTACATGTTCTTTAGCTCAGATGTCAAGTGCAATATATACTTGAAGCTTACTTGTTCCTGGAGGGACTCCTTTTGACAATCCTATTTCACAATAATTCCCAGTGTATCCATAAGAACATCTGTAAATGTAAGAAGGACAGCTGACTGAATGGCTTTTATTAAGTTTGGGGTCTCAGCTTTATCATTATATTCTGCAGTGTTCATCTACAACCAAGAAATTTTATCTCCATGCTCAGTAATTATATATTGCACTATCTGTGTGTAAATATAGTATGTCTCCTATATTCAGAGAACTAACAGTGAAAATAAAAAGTGCTGAGTCAGAAGGTCTGGTTTCAGTGGAGCATTGGTGGCACCTGCTGGCTATTCCAAGCTGCATTTATTGAGAGTTACTTTTCCATTGTTACAATTTCAGGGTATAGCATTTTACTAGAATCTTCAGAGGTTTGCCTTTCTGGGTTTTTGGTTTTGGGGTTTGTTTGGGGTTTTCTTCCCCAAACTGATGCATTTACATTACTTATTGTTGATATTTTTATGCACGTGCTTTTCTGTAGTTGTTATAAAAATGTTACTGCAGATGTATGACACCTTCTGAAGGGTTCCCAACAGATTTCAAAGAGTTTAATTGTTTTGTGAGACTAAACCAGCACAGTCTGAGCCAGGACTACCCTAACAACATACAGACTTACTTGCATTTGGGAAGACTGCTTTCATCTATATAGCATGTTCCTCCATTCATGCACCTGCAGGCTGGTGGCATTGTGGGAGGGGATTCAATAGCTGCAAAATTCAGAAGTCGCATATGCATTATCAAGACATCCTCAACAAACTAAATAATACCAATAATGCATCTTCTTTGTCTCTACAGATCTCCCATATACAAACTCAGAAGCTGCTTTTCAGAATTTTTGGTTTTGATAGCACATGTGCTTGTTGCTCTTCTGTCTATTTTTTTCTGCTAAATCAGCTTAAATAAATTGAAGCAAAACCTCTTCTCAGAGCATAACAACTTAGTAGAGTGTAGGCATAGTCAGCTCAAGAGTCGTATGCCTGCTCACTTTCTTTTGTTCATGCAATACAGCCCAACAGCACCCTTCAAATCTCTCCCATTCAGAAAGCAGCAATGCTTTCTCTCTTTTGTCCAGATTCTTCCCTTCTACCAGCAGGAAGTTGCACAGAGAAGACCAAACTGGAATGCATTTACTTAGGAAGAAAGGAAATGGATGGAAATGCACATAGAGGAGGAGGATTATTCTAATGCTGAACCAAGTAGAAAAAAAATCATACTAGTCTTGAGTAAGAGCTTAGGATATACTGTCAGGTAAGTGTACTTAACATAGGAAAAGCCCTGGATCTGAGCCATAATTATAGGCTATACAGATTGAGGATGGACTTTGACAGTCCATTTTACACTGATGAGTCAGATCATAGTACTTTTGTCACAAAATTGTTATCAGCCAGAGGAAGGAAATGTGCTGCTACAAAGTTTCTTACAGGTAAAACACCCTACAAGTAAATGGGGTACAAAAATGAGAAATGCAGAGGTTTTACAGGCTGTTTCTTGGTAGCTGCAATAGGGCCAAATAAACCAAATGTATGTACAAAAGCTATGTTTGGTCACAAGCACAGTCTTCTTAATTCTTGAACATTTTATGTAAAGCAGTTTCAGCAAAGAATATCAAATTCAGAGTCCCCAGAACAATAAGCAGCAATTAGTAAATGCACTCAAAACTGTTATTGATGCCTAATTTAAACATATATTGCATACATTCATTCACTATTACATTTTACTAGCACCTCTTTCTGCAGCTCACACCCTGTGGCAATAGGAAAAATCACTAATAATTATTAAGAAAATTTAATTTAGAGGTAACAGAGTGATGACATTTTCTCTTTCAGTGCAAAAATAATATAATTCAGAGAAGATTAACCATAGGAAAGATACCAGACATAATGTTATTAATCACAATACATTAAAGATATGTTCCAAGGACAAGTACAAGGACATCTGGCTACCACCCACACCACTGTAAGTTAAGAATGCAGACTCTCAGCTTGAGAGAAATAGAAATCCTGCAGTGGTATTTTCGTTCTTCTCAGTACAGCCTGAGCAATTCTATTTGATTTGTGCTCCTGGAAGCACTGTGAGGGTTTTGCTGCAATGCAACAACCAAGCATGAAATTCTAATGCCTAAAAGGCTTTACAGAATATGATAATTATTTAGAAGTTATCTCTGTCCACACTCTTGAGTTCTGTAAGTTTTAAGTTTCTATGATACTGATTAAGTAAGAGCTTTTACAGAATTGTAAACAAAATTGTTAACAGTCATTTGTCAGAAATTCTTAGTTCTGAAATTAATGCATTCTGAAAACAAATACTCTGGAATTTCAGAACAAAAATCAAAAAGTAGGACCAGTTTTGTAACTGAGTCTGCTCTAGTTGGATTGACAAACTTGTATCCATTTTACAAATGACATGCAAAGACATTAAAGAAAATGTAAAAGGTGACCACAAATCAGTGATGACTGAGAATAAAAGCCAGATGTCCTGATTTACCAACATCTATTACATCAGTTAGCTTATCCTTCCACACTTCTAATTCAGTAATGCATTTGTATTCCTAAAGAAAAGCTTCTGTTGCTTTGATTTCCAGTTTGACAAATTACTCTACCTGCATCACATTCTGTGCTGCTGCCTTCTAGGAACTGAGTCCCTTGAGGACACGAGCAAGTGTATCCACCTGGTCTCAGCAAGCAGAGGTGGCTGCAGACATCTTTACAAGGATTAGGCACTGAAAAAGTGATAAAGTGATAAAGATTTGAAGAAGCAATGCAGCATATTCCTGAGGTAAGGCAGGGCAATTCCATAGTCAGTTGTGTATCTTGTCAACCCAACACATTTATACAAAAACCTTCTCTCTGCCTTTTCTTATACCCTTACATTCTTAAGGGAGAGAGAATGGCCACTGAGAGCCCATATAGAACCAGGAACAAACTTCTCCAAGTATTAATGATCAGCACTTTGCCAGGATAAATACATATTATGACTGTCCTCATGAGGGAGGGAAAAAAGAGAAGGGACATGGTCATAACTTAGACTTGAAAGACCAGTGGGTGATGTTCCACTGTTGATTTCATTTTGGGTGTGCAGAAAATACTTGTCAGCCTGTATTTCATTTTTAGGTTTTCAGAAACTAATATTATCATTTACTAATAAACACATTATCTATAGATTACTGAGCTCTTTGCAGACATCAATACTAACTTCAATTTCAGAGCAAGAACTGGCTCACTGGGACTGTGATTACCGACCTGATTGATTGTATCTGTGCTGGTGATAGATGCGCACTTGGGTAAGCCACGGATTTACAGTCAGCACTTTCACTTTTTCTCCACTTCCAAATTTATCCTTCTTCCAGACTTCTCCTCGTTCTTTAGCTATCCAATATAAATGGCCTTCAAAAACATCAAGGCTGTATGGACTGCCTACTTCTCAAAGGAACCAAATAAGAGACTGTCAGCAAGCAAATCTCCAGCAGAACAGACAACACTGCTGTTCGTCAGCTTAAATACATTATTTATTGTGTTCATTCTAAGACATATGCAGTCATATATTTATATCCTCATGTGCCTAACCTCTTCATGTCACAGTGCCCACACTTTTAATTAATTAATACTGATTAATAGCATACATAAAAAGCAAGAATCTAGTTTTCCACATTGTCTGCTATTTGAGTCACAAACTGTGCTCAGGGAGTCCAGTTACCAGGCATCGCTGAACCTGGTTTGCCGTTAGTCACTGTATAAAAGAGAAAACACTACCAAGATTTCATGTTTGAAAAGCTCCCAAATGTAGCCCCACTTATGAAGCTCAAGTGCACACATCTTGGTTACTATTAATGGCATAATATGTTCTTACCTCCATGTAGTACAACGGTTCTGTCTGTCCCATCAGATCTCATGGATTCAATTATATTTTCTTTAGAATCACTCCAATAGATCCTATCATTGTTCAGATAATCTATAGAAAGACCAGTTGGCCAGCCAAGGTCTTCAGAGACTAGAGTCTGTCTTTGTTGTCCATCCATCCAGGCACATTCAATCTTTGGCTGCCTTCCCCAGTCAGTCCAATACATGAGCCTGAAAGGACAGAATGAGAAATGGAGATGATTCAGAATTTGGTCACTGTGATTATCCTTTGGAGTTTTATGGAAAAGGTCAGTAATGGAAAAAAAAGCTGTTCAGCAACCTATGTTTTGCAGATTTGTCTGGGAAGGCCACAGAGAGTTCACTGAACAATAAATACTAAAAGAACATCCATCAGTCACAATGAAGCTGTAGCATTCAGGTCACTTCAGGGAGCTACACTGCTGTAGTCCAACTGAGAGAAGCACATATCACACTATTTCATGATCTATCATTTAATCCAGGTGGCAGCAAGCCTAGCTGTTGAATGTACAAGTGCATTTACATTGCTTTTCCCCATGGAGGAGGCTATGACTGTCCTGCTTGGAGCTAGTGAAGAGACATTCCCTGTTTCAATAGTAACAGAGAAATTTAGTGGGCACATAATAATGACTTTTATTTGAACCATCTGGCCTTGTCACCAACACAAGCATCCATGTTAAATCTAATCCTAAAATGCTTTCCCAAGCTCACAAACTTTGCAACATTAGTAAAGGGACGTTCCCAAAAACATTCCCTTAGACTTTCCTGAAAAATTTACCACTGGGGTGTTTTTTGGTTTTGAATAACATAGGAAATAGTTCTGGTAAGTCCTGCAATACTCACCCACGTTTTGGATTGACAGCGATAGCTGCTGGCTGATCCAGTTGAGAAAAAATAAGCCATTTTCTATACCGTCCATCCAACTTTGCCACCTCTATGCGATTAGTCCCCGCATCAGTCCAGTAAAGATGTCTGAGTTACATAGAACACAAAACATTTCAAAAGTAAATAGTTTACACTTGGAAGAGGAATAAAACATATTAAGAAACACTCTACCAAACAGGAACAAAATTAATATAATGAACCTGCATTGATTACTGAACTTGTATAGAATATATGGACCCTAAATATAGGTAAGTTTAGTAAATGTGATCTGTTGGCACACTAGTTTTTTTCCTCTGAAAAAGTTTCTGCAGCTACCTCTGGTCTCTGTCAAATAATCCTCATTGAAGGGCTACTGAAAGCTTTCATGGTTACTTTTAAGCAGCAGAAGATGCTAATAAGCATCTTTAAAGGCTCAGTTTTCCAGGAGACAATGATATTCATTACAAGTAAAAATTTATTTACCATGTAATTTATGCAGCAGCTCTGGAGATATCCAGCTTATTAGTGCACAGCTCCTCTCTAGACTTTTGTTTTCTGACAGAGATACTAATGAATAAACTGTTCCCACATCAGATGAAACTGCTTTTAGTCCTAATAAACAGGGCACTCAGTTTACTCTTCCTTGAATTTTGTTTATCATGTCTTTATCATTTTTTTGACCTTAGATAATAAACAAACTCCTTATTATGCACTCACTAATCACACGGTGCCTTGTGACTGAATAAATTATCTCCTAACGGGCCTGGAATGTGAAAAAATAATGTAATTTCTATTTGGCAGATGAGCAGCAAGACTAAGTGTCTCAAACCATGTGTAACATTTTATATAACGTGCAGATAATTAAATGTGGTTTTTAAAAATACATTTCAACATTGTTCTGAACTCAGTGCAGTGCTATGTTTGAAGTGCTGAAGTTGCTCACCAAGATGAAGCTGAAGCCTCACCAGGACGCTTGTGATACATACCCTCGATGCTTGCTCTGATGACCATATGGATTTGTGAACAGAAATTCAGATACTCCCTTTTGCCATCAGAGACATTTTGTTTTCTAGATGCCTCCAGTTCATGAAGCAAAAAGTAAAATAACCTGCCCAGACCCTAATATATCTATCTCTAAACTGCTGGAAGAAAATATACAATTTTTCACTTTTTCTCATAATTTTGTATTCAAAATCTGGCAATAGCATTCAAAAGATGGACTAATCTCTATAACCTCTGTCCATTCAGCTTCAAACAGAATCCTGAGTATATTTCACAGTGTTCATCTAGAAACATCTGGTTCTTCTCAACATTATACCAAATTAACTACAGCTATGCCTGTCCACCACATTCTGTAACAGTTATACTGCAAGATGAAATGACACCATAAACATCAAACTCCCATGAGTGAGGCCCAGCTTTGTCCCATCTTTTCTCCAAGGTAGTAAACGTAAGGTATGATCTTGTTATTTCTATGATTAAGTTAAAAAAATTACCATGGTTTAGGCTAAAAAAGTCCAGTCAAGTAAATAGGAGAAAAAATTCTGAAACACAATTATAAAAATGTAACCATTTTCTGAGAAAATATATCTATTCATCAAACTTCAGAGCTACTTCTGTTTTGGGATTGCTCATACAGCACAGGGTTGGTAAGGGACAAACAAAAATAAAAGATAAAATTCCAGTGTGGGTTGGGGAGCTTTCCTTCCAAGAGCAAAGAAAGCTTGCTCCCTGGAGCGTACCTAAGTCATTGAAGAAGAATCCATCCGATGTGAAGGCCAGTGTATTATCACTTCATTGATGCCCAACTGATCTGCCAGTTGCAGACAATATGTGATGCAGTCAGCCACATGCATTTAATCTATTAACCTGCTGTCTGGGCAAGGACCACTTACTACATCGTTCTGAACTCCCTTCAGACTAGACTTATTCAGAGACAATTCATAAGAAAGAAAAAAGTGGATTTTGCACACCCTGACCAAATTCACAAACTGACAATTCAAGGTACAGCATTTTCCTAGCTTTTCAGTGTACTTACCTTCCAACCCAGTCAACAGCTAACCCATCAGGACTAACTATGTATTTGAGATTCAAGTCAACTTCCTTTGTTGGATTGTTCCTACTGCTGTCAAACGTGGGGAGATAAGCACGTTTGATGGCTCCAAACTCAGAACCCTGTCCCAGAATGCTGAAGTACACAATACCTTAAAAAATAGATGAGAAATGTCTAGTTAATTACATGTGGGTTGAAAATTCTAATTTTTCTGAAGTTTTTGTGTGCAGTTACCAGTTCCATTTATTTATGAATAAACTAAGAGTTGTCTGTTCAACTAAATTACATTGTGTTAGTGTGTAAATTCTAAAGTCATCCATCATATGCAAGATATACATTTAAAGTCATCTTGAGCTAGATTATTAAAAATATATATCATATTTTTCAAGAGCAGAGGATCTGAGCTCTGAAACCTTTACACATGAGTTTAAGAGTAATTTAGACTCTCATAACCCTAAGGAGCAAGTATGGTCCAGGACAGTGGACCTGTGGAAATAGCAAAACAAGGGAACCTGAGGAAGAAGCAAAAATATAAGTTAATACAGAGATCTATTGACCATTCCTGCTTAGTGTAAGGATTAGTTCTTGCAAAACTTGTGCCAGGTTTGGGAACTGCAGAGACAGAAGGAAAAGAAAGGGGCTATTTAACAACAATCTTCTACTGCAGCATAATCCTTAGAAGATACAATTCTACAGCTAAACTCACACTAAAATGAAAGGAAAGCCAGATCAAAATCTAGATAAACTAAATTAAAGCATTAAAAGAAACCACACTGATGCTGGAGAATGAGTAGAGGGGAGGGGCACATTCAACTGAGACCTGGCCAGTTGATTTAATCTGATTTTGCTTTCCAGTTTAAATTAAACACCCACGCTGCAGAAATGCATCTTTTTAAACCAACCATTGCATGGTTGAGTATTACCATACTCACTCAGGCCTATCCCTTCAGGGTCCCAGTCATAATCCAGAGCTTGGATGCGCTCCTGGTTATCAATATAGTCAGAGTACTGTTCTGATGAGATATTGTACCTTCGAATCCGCACGTTATCTGGCAGCAGCAACAAGGGAGGATTACCTGGGAAACAATAATCAATTTATTTTCATGTATTTCTCACTTTAGAAAAAACAGATGAAAGATGCTTCTAATTAAAACTAAATGGAATTTTCACAAGTTGTATCTGTACAAGAAGCAGAGGGAATGTAGGGCCACTTCTAAAGCTTCAGAGCTATTCAAACATCATGGCTTTGCAAAATTCATAAAAATTGAAATGTTTACCACCAAGGATAGTATTATCTCTTTCATAAATCTTGTGCAGACATAATTCCTTAAAAATTCTTTAACATTACATTGCTGGCATATCACCACATCTCAAAACCAGAATGCCACTACACACTATACGGTTCCACTTTCCCCCTCAAAGTACAGCAAACAATTTTGAAAGTACAAATAAATTGCCAGTTCCTTAAGCCATGACATGTCCAAGTTCTACCCTAAAGTTTTTTTTAATTCTAATGTCTCCATATTCAGATGAATGTTCTCATAACCACAGTTTAATTTTGGATCAGCCTAATAACATCCTATCTGGCCCTCATTTATGAGGGCTGTGAGACTGTACTACAAAGCAGAGTAGAGTTCTAGGTATACATAGAAATAGAACTTAGGCACTACAAATTTCATTGTTACCAGCTACAATTATATTATCTTCTATCACTTAGCCTTCAACACTTTGTGTATCTAGATGCTTCCTGAATAACGCCTGTGAAGAAGGGTATCAAAGAACTGGATTTCTGACACAGGCACAAGGAGGCAGCCAGGCAGAAACTGAAGTGTAAATGTCCTTTTGCACTTCCAGCCTAATGCTCAGCAGTAAATATTTGCTGAACTAGGCCCCTGAACAGATAACCTGGAGACCTCATTGTCTTGTAGCATTCTTCATATTACAAATAATTTTTAGATTTCAAAATCTCCAGTAGCATGTAGGTTTGGTAACAGGCATTCTGTTCTGAAGATTTTACTATTTGACTAGGCACATCATATTTCTATCATTTATCTCTTAAAGCTGTTAGAGCGTAACTACTTTTCTAGATACAGTACTGCTTTTGTTTTTATATAACACTGCTCCATTGTCACCTTTTTTCTATTTTCTTCAACTCTTTATTTTTATTATTACTGATCTATTACTATTATTTTCGGGGTGAACTCTGTCTATTCAAGGACTGCCACACACTGTAGTCACTGCACTGAGGTATGATAAAAAGCCAATGACTGATCTGAAACATTGTCCAAAGTCCTTCTGTTTGTGTGCATCAGTCCATGAACAATGAATGGCAACCCGTCACAAAACTCCTTTGATATATGCCTATTTAATGTAACTTTTTTCTGATGCATTATTTTGTTGAAAAAATTTAAACTTCATGAATAGACAACATTAATTTCCTTCTGATGACAACCACAGGACAACAGGAGGTTTTTTGCAGAAAATTTCAGGAGAAATGAAAGCAGGCATGCAAATCAAGGTATTATTTTTAATGTTTACAATTGGAAGCAGAGATGAATACTTTTATTACTGATTCTGGAATAGGTGGAGTGCACAGATACTATTATCTTATAGAGTAAGGTTTGGTTTTCATCATCTTCTTCTTATAAAAGAGAGGATTACATTCATTAAGTTGCTATATTGCACTTGCTCTTTACAGGTGACAATCAATCTTGCTGTCAGTTAACATACCATCAGCTGCACACTGTTTCCCTTGTTGATCACCCACAGACCTGAAGCCATCTGCACAGAAACATTCATAGCTCCCTTTGGAATTCTTGCAGTCCTGGGTGCACGTTCCAAAGATCTCACACTCATTGATATCTAGACACAAGAAGAGAAAACATTCCTAAAACTTGATTTCTTTCTTGTTTAGTCTTTAGTAGTCTCAGGGGTGACCTCATCACTCTCTACAATTCCCTGAAGGGAGCCTGTAGTGAGGTGGGAGCTGGTCTCTTCTACAGTGCCTGCAGTGAGAGGACCCAAAAAATGGTCTTAAGATGAAACAGGGGAAATTCAGATTAGATATTAGGAGAAAAATCTTTCACTCTTAGGGTGGTTGGGCATGGGACTACATTGCCCAGGGAGGTAGTGGAGTTGCCATGCCTGGAGGTGTTTCAGAGGCATCTGCACCTGGTGCTGGATGATGCTGGTTTAGGGGTTACAATGGTAGTGCTGGGTTCATGGTTGGACTGGATATTCTTAAAGGCCTCTTCCAACCTTGATGATTTTATGCTGGTCATCTTTACTCCATTCAGTGGTAGGTTTGTGCTTTCCCCACATACTCTAAAAGATCAGTGACCTAATAAGTGATCCTTAAAATCAGCAGCTGTTATCAAACAGAACTCTGTATCACTCATCTACGGTTTACCATGTCTTAACTACAGAATGCCAATAACTACATTACTGCAATCCTGCTTAACAAATTTATTTTCAGAGAAACATTTTTGTGTTCAATCAATAAGGCAAGACAAAAGATTACGCATGACTAAAATGAGATGCAAGAGCAAAGTTTTCTTGAAATGCTGAAGCCAAGACACATAGTCCTTAGAAATTATATCAGCAGGAAGGAAAAGGAGGGGTGGCCTTGGATCATGTTTAATAAAACTATACAAATTGTCCACAAGATCTGGGAGAAACAAGCAGAAGTGTTTTCATTAAACCATACTGAAACAGCAGCTGGGAAGGTACTATATAACATGACCACAAACCTTTGAGTAGACTCCTCACCACATTTTACCTGCACAAAGCCCATGACAAAAATACAACACAAGACACGTTTACTGTAGGTCTGTTTAGGAACAGAACACAAGGAGAATATAACCTGCAATAAGTTTGTTTTCAATAAGGAAAGAAACCCCATCAAATTTCTATCCCTCAAATTGCAAAGATATGACAAAGCCTATGTGCTGTAAAGCAAAAACATATCTACAGCCACCAAAAGCTTAAAAGAAGTCTGAACTGTGGAGACAGTTTTTGGTTGAATGAGGCATACATGTTAGAAAACATGATTCAGCAGCAGAACCTTTTAAGAAGCATCTGCTAAATGTATAACAGTCCTGTTAGAATGTGAAAATGAGTGGTCATGTTAGAATGATGAAGTGATAGGTCACTGAACACTTATCAGTGAGAAGACATTTACAAGATTAAAAATACCTTCACAGGAGTTGCGGTTAGTTTCACTGGCCTTGTATCCCGGCCTACAGGAACAGATAAAACCTCCTTCATTCAGGTTGGTACAGTTATGTTCACAGATATTTTCTGCACAAGTTCGCTCTGTTCCAGGATCTGAAAGGGAAAAAAAAACCAAGAAAGAAAGCAAATTATACAATTATAATAAAAAAAATGAAGTGGTAAGGGGGAGGCATAAAAATTTGGTCATTATTCCAACTGAAAATAATTTTCAGGTAGATAAGGTTAGTTTCCTTTCCTTTTTTTCTAACTAAAATTAGAAGACAATGGTAACCACTGGTCAAGAGAGCTGTCAACTAGAAAGTAGAGAACAGGGTCAGGATAAGAGCCATAACCATTAAAGCTCACCTTCCTTAATAGAAATTACATTCTACATTACCACCAATCTGCAGCAACTGCAGAATTTAAGAGATTTGACTAACTCCTAACTTTGCCAACACACCTCTTTCTTATCAGCTGAACAAGAAATATTCTCAATTGATATCATGCCTAACACAGGCCCTACAATATTAATATCTGGAAAATAGAGAGAAGATGACATGTAGTCCAGGCGAAACCTAATCTAAAGCCTACTGAAGTCAGTCCAGGTCATTGCAGAGAATGCACTGCTCTGTAAGACATTCCTATGGTAGAAAAGCCATGTCAGAGATAACAGTCAGTCAGTAACAGATAATGAAAATTATACACTTCTGAAAGTACATATAGAATTCTGTCCATTCTGACATACTCTACATAAGCATAAAATCCTTGAGTGCAAACGGAAACCTGTTATATAAGCAGAAAAGATAAATAGTATGCTTATTGGCAGATCATGAGGAAAAGATAAAGTTGTATGGCAAAACCCTTACATTAAGCTGATTGTCTCCTTTTTACATACACATTCCAGTCCTGATTAAATTTAAACAGCCCAATTTCACATACATGTAGAAGTATAAATTCATTGTACACATACACACACAAATACTCTACTTTCATAGCGGATATTTGATATTGGGAAGGCTCCAAATGTTACCACCTAATCTGTATTCACATTTATCCCCAAAGAGCAAAATAGAGACATCAGAAGTTGTCTGTTTCACACTGTTTCAAAGCCTTCTTATACTTCTATGTTTTCATCAAGTCATCGCATTAGGCTATGTTACCTAAAGACCATTGGGATGGTAATTGAAACAGAGAAATCAGCTGCTTCAAAATATAGGCTTCCAAGTTTTTTGTGTTTTGCAAGTCTGCTGGATTGCAAATCACCAGTGTACCATTTGGCACACTTTCACTTGAGGCCAACACAGCCTGACAAATTGAAATTACAAATGCATGCTCATATTACTACTCTGCAGCTGTCTATATATTGACATAAAATGTTAGGTTTGGTGGGGTTTTCTTGAGATTTCATAGAATACTCTCTCATCTCAAAGTTCAAGTTAAAGCTTTTGCATTTAAATGGATGCTAGTAAATAAATAATAGATAGTTAATAAAAGCTGCACGGAGCATCAGAGAGGTTTGTCAGGTGAAGGACCAGTGGTCCTTAAAGAATTCTGTGTTCATGTCCATAAAAAGGAAAATAGAAGCATCTCAGTATATTTTTTTAACAGGGCTGGAGCAACATGTATCAGTTCAGAGTCTGCCCATGAATAACTCCATAGATTGGTCTATTGCAATTATGGTTGAAATAGATGCATGCTCTTGCCTCTGTAATGCGACCCATTTCAAAACAAGATCAAAACCAAGATCAAACCTTTTTTTTGTGATGCATAAATACTCTAAGCCTAAAAAAGACTGTATCCAGAGCAGTGAATTTCATGGAATGATGGAATCATTCAAGTTGGAAAAGGTCTTTAAGATCATCAGGTTGTACTGTAAACCTAACACTGCCAAGACCCACTAAGCCATGTCTCTAAGTAGCACATCTACCTGTTTTTGGAAGACATGTGCAAAAGAATGAAAACAGAAGTGAATTAAAACAAAATAAACAAAAACAATGAAAGAATGAAAACAGAAAATATTGTCCTCACTAACTGAATAATCCTAGAACAGGCTTATTAAAAAACAATAAGGAAATTCACACAGGCTAATTAAAAAAAGAATACTTCTTAGTATGCTATTCAAGAAAAAACATTCATTGTTTTCAGTTTCAGAAAATTCTATTTCAACAGCATTGTAATTTTGTATTTTACTGATATTATGACTTACTGCAACCCATTTCATCAAAATGGTCTCCACAGTCATCGTAATTGTCACAGACATAATGTAGGGGAATGCAATTTCCATTACTGCACTTGAATTCTTCAGTTGTACAAGGTCTTGGTGTTGGCTCTCTACCTACAATCAAGAAGAGAAACATTACAAAGTACCAATAGACAGCACGATTCCCCATTTCTAATGGGGAAGCTGTTGCCATCTGGTAAAACACTGACAAGTCTACTTTGGAAGTCTGTATGAAGTTAAAACCATAATCAGGATGTAGCATCCTGATTTCTAGTCACATCTCCATGAACTGAAAGAAGTCCCACTCTTTATAAAAAAGACAGAAGGAAAATTCTTTCTGTTAATAGTTGACTAAACTTTGTTTTCAATAGTGCAAACTTATTAATATTCTTTAATTATATCATTTATACAGCTACTGCAGACTTCATGAAATTATGGTGATATTAGTAAACTATTAACTTTTAGAATATTGTACAATAAAGCCAGCAAATAATATCATTAAGTAACCAAAATTATGATTAAACTTGAAAATGTACAGAACAGTCTGTGAGAACTACATAAGATATCTGAGGGCAAAAACTTATCAAATATTAAGAGCTTCTGGAAGGTCTGGGCCTAAATATCAAGACTGTTAATATGTGCCTAACAGTGCCACAACTTCAGGAAGTATCCATTTTATTTTAGAAGTCCCAGCTAGCCATCCAATCCCAATTTTATGATACAGCCAAACTGCTGCTTCTTCTCCTTTTTAATTGGAGTTCATAATAAGACGTACAATAAGCTACTGCTCATAATAAAATACAGTATTGTTTTGAAAATTATGCTCTTTACTTTTCAGGTAAATGTTTGCTGATTTTTGCTACTTGTACAGAGAGCTATAAATACATAGTACCAATAACCATAGTTCAGATTATTTCATAGTGGCGTCTTGTTTTCATTATTTATGGTTAATTTTGACATCTCTTTGGTATTATTAAATATTAGGCACATCAAAATTACTGAATTTGATGCTCAATTTTGTGTAAACATACAGTGTTCCTCCTTCTCGTCACTTCCATCTCCACAGTCATCCTCCTGGTTGCACAGCTCATGACTGTATATACAGCGGTTGTTTTCACACCGGAAACGGAATGGAGATTCACAAGCAATATCCACTGAAAGCACAGAGGTCAATCAGTCACACTTTGATACTTTAGGCCATTGGGTCACTAATTATTCATATCACTTTTCTCTTGGAACATTTATATATGTTTTGTACATTTTGCAAGGTGAGGAGGCATTCAGACAAACTTTTTTCTGCATTTTTTGGTGATTGTATGTTAGGACATTACATATTTTTTTTATCAGAAGACAGTACCTCATTTTTGGCCAAAGACAAATTTTCTAACTACATATAACACTGAGGTTTCTAGGGGTTTTTATGAAGTAAATTTACTGGAAATCCAACAGGTTATTTAAGTGCATAACTGACAAAACCAGTTTAAGTAGCACCTCTAACACCTAATTATTAGACCTCAAGTCAGGACTTCTCAGTCATATTTACAAAGATGTGCTGACAACACTAATAGCTTTGAAAGTTCAGCACCTATGACAATATACATTATCTGAATTAAACTTTCATTTCAAACTAATGTTCTTATTTAACCAACTTGAAAATGTGAAATAATGACCTTATCTCTGATATGCTTCCCCCTACTTTCATAACCACATATACAAAAATCTGCAAAGCAGTGAGAAACTGTCGTGGGGTCCAAATTGGCACAGAAACATTGTCAGAGACTGAAACAAACTTGCATATAAAGCAAAATTCTTAGCACTCATCCCTAATAATTACAATTTATTTTATAATTGATTTATCACATGCAGAGATTAATCATATTGTTCATTTTAATATAATTCCTCTCTCTTACAGCAAAGGTGAAGTTCTTCATCAGAGTCATCTCCACAGTCATTATCCCCATCACATTTCCAGTATGGCTGAATACAGACATGGTTTTTGCATTCAAACAGCATGGGTGGGCAGTATGTACCATTAGGATACCGTGTTGCTGAAGAGAAGAAAATTATTATAACATTTTTGTTTACAAGAAAAATTTCATGTTTTCATGAAAAATATTCAGTCCTGCCCCACATTATTTTTAAAAACACTTCTCTCCATAATAGGAGATACTATATGAGGTGCTTCAAAGATGTACAGCAAGAACAGACTGCAAGGACTGAGGACTTCTTGGCAGCTATATTGTAATTAATTCAGGTTTAAATGAATAGTGAAACAAGTTAGACAAGATTTTGAAAATAAACAAATTAGTTTAACAAATGCTACTTGAATTGGTTACTGACAAATCTAGTTCAACAAGAAATATAACTAACCTCACTGGCACTGAATGTGAATGATTGGAGAAACACATAAGATATCTAATTCCAAAAATATTCACGTTGATATGGCAAAAAACCCCCACTCATATTCTGTAAAAGCTGTGAAAGGAACTGAACTAAATCAAAGAAAACCCAAAAATATTATTCTGCCAACCTATATAAATAAACCATACCCTTGCCCTTTCAATGGCTTCTCATAGACTTTCTTCTCCATTTAAGAACAGCCAAAAGTTGTTTCAGAACCAACAGGTTCTGAAAAACAGCTGCTGTGATGTACATTCCAGGAAGTGGTTACCATCAGAAAAATAAAGAGAGAACTGTGCAGAAGCACTTTCTTATTTAAAGCATAGGTGTTAAAATTAAATACATTGAAAGATGTACAGAACTGTCCTGATACCAACATGAAGAGAAAGGAATTCTCCCAAGTACTGAAGCCTAAAAAGGAACATATAAGTCAGAACCAACACATCAATATCATCCAAAAAGCTGATGTAAGTCAATGCAGATAAAGCACAGAGGGAATATTTTCATTCCAACTGGGAACAATACTTTCTGGGTAAACAGTTTTATTTCCAGGCAAGCTGCAGATATTTTTTTCACAGTAGTTCAATATACCAAAGGGAAATAGAAATGGAAAATATTTTATTTCCTTGGCTTCACTGACACTTCAGGACACTTTACACTACTTTGAGCATTATTAAAAACAATCTCATTACAAACCCTTGGTAGAACTGAAACAGTTTGGATCTTGCAGTGTTCCTGGGATAGTGAAAAATTTTATTCCAATCACACGTGTATCTTCTCCTGGACTTGGTAAACACATTAATTTCCTACCATTAAAAACGTGTTTACAATCATTGTAAGAGACGGCAATCCAATTAACAAGCTAATTCAAAGTATTATGCCTATCCTGAACTTTTACTAACATCACTGAGTGTTGGAGAATTCTATATCTCTAAGGAGTCATGTCCCTTAAAAATAGGTAAAAGTGCAAGTCTTTTTGAAAGTGAGCACAATGAACATCAATTGCAAAGCTTGAAACTCACGACAAGTTGCTTCATCAGAGAAATCAAGGCAGTCTGCATTTCCGTCACATCTGAAGCGCTCTGCAACACAGTGTCCACTATCACATTGGAAATAACCTGGGTGGCAGGTTCTCAGCTCTGAAAAGATTCAGAAGTAACTGTTGAAATGTCTTCTTGTTCAAAGACAGATAAAATATTTATATTTTGAGAACAATCTTCTAAACAAAGCTGGAAAAACCCAGACTATTAAACTTTAGTATTCTCTACTTTTGGTGGAGTAACTAAAGTGACAGGGTGAACATTACTTCTTTAAAGATGCTTCCCTTAAAAGATCATTTTGCAGAATAATTTATCACATTAGAAACAACAGTGTGAAAATGAAAGAGGTAGCATTTGGGTAATACACACCACAGTCACGTTCATCTGAATTGTCTTCACAGTCGTCATCGTGGTCACAGATCCACCGGGAAGGAATGCAGCGCAGATTGTCACAACGGTATTCACTTTCTGTGCACTCACGGGGACCTTCAAAATGAATGTACAAATAGGAAAAGTTCCCCAGATGCAGAGTTAAACATCCACACCTGTCTCACTGAACCATATAAAAGTAATGTGGGCAGATAATGAAGAAAAATCTTTAAAATTAAATGATGTTAAAATATCATTTCCCCCAAGTACTCTTTAAATATGGGCGATATTTTATGTCCCTCTTGACATAGAAGAAAGGAAAATCATTGTAGGCTTTGTTTCAACACAGAATTATACAGAAGCTTTTAATTCAAATAAGATCCACTATTAATGTTTAAGAAACTATATAATACTACATTTGCACACAGGACAAAATTCAAATGTCAATTCTTAGTGGAAAACAGGAAATTTTGTTATTGTGATGACTGTATTTATCAATGTTTTTATGTAACTAGAATGCATCTTTGATATCACTGTGGTATTTCAGCAAATAAAAGACAGGCTACCATATAAAACAAAGAATGGTTGCATTTGAGAGCTGCCTGCCTCATTCTTATAACAAATAGAAAGATATTTAAGTCAAAAGTGGGACTATATAATTACAAACAAAACAAGAACTCACTGCAGTTGTGCTCATCAGAGTTATCTCCACAGTCATCATCTCCATCACACTTCCAGCGCAGTGGGATACACCGATGATTGTCACAACGGAAATCTCCCAAAGGACTGCAAGTCATCTCCTCTGCAGTGTAGACAGTTCACCAACAAAACAGCACACATTAGCATAGTCTTTGCCCAGGTACATTATTACTGAAGGCTTTCAGAAAATCTGGGTGTTTGCAAATTGGAGAAATATTTTAGACACAAAGTTACATTGAAACGATCTTGTCCAAACTCACCACAGCCTTGTTCATCACTATTGTCTCTACAGTCATCATTCCCATTGCACACTGCCCACAATGGTACACAACGGTAGTTGGTTCTACAGCTGAATTGTGTGTGATTGTCACATCGATAAGCAGCTCCCACTGAAAGAGGCAGTTGTCAAAATTAGTTGTGTTACTTGGCCATTAACTGTCCTCCATGCTATTCTGCCTCTCCTAAACTTTTAAAACTCAGAGTGAATTATTTCGACTGAAAAGAGTTATCTGCTAATTTCAGTGTTGTAAAAGAGAAAGCACTAAATGTATCTGATTTTACTGTCTTTTCCAATCTATGCTGCTTGTATTCTGCATATGCTACAAACTCACCACAGGATCAAATCACACTTATTGTGTTTTTCCCTAAACTATTCAGAGCGGGTGACACTGGCAATAGCCCCAAACCTGGGAGCCAGATGAGGCAGCTTGTCCTCAGACGGTAAAACTTGGGCACAAGTTCTTGAAGATGCCCATTAGTTCAGGGAGACATGCTAGAGCATATAGGAAAATCCTGGCTTCAAGAAAGTCAGAGTGAGACAATGTCAGTTTCTGATAATCTGGCCAGCATAAATAAGGTTTCTCCCCTTCAAGAATAAGTAAACAGTAAATTATCACATAGTCTCTATGTTTTCTAACACTCTTTACTACACAAATGCAATTTGCTTGCAGAAAAGACTCCTTTCCAATAAACTTTCATTCTCAAGAAAATTAAGCAATGTGGTTCACTCTGCTTTTGGTGCACTTTAATGTAGGCATCTTACTACAGCTGTGTGCTTACTGCATTCATGGAATGGCTCATCAGAGTTATCACCACAATCATCATCCACATCACACTTCCAGGACTGCGGGATGCAGCGGCCATTGTCACATTTAAATTGGCCTGGGGGACAGGTTCTACTGGTACAGTGAGCAGTGTCTTCATCTGAGTGGTCACCACAGTCATCCTCTCTATCACACTGCCAGGCTTCTGGGATACATCGTTTGTTGGCACACTGCCACTGATGAGTTTCACACTGGTGATTAGCTGAAAGAATACAGAAAGAAATCAGCTGTTAGGAAACTGAAATTTACCGAAATTATCTGCTGTTATTATATTAATTGAGCCCTTATGTTTACATTAACAGTTAAAAACAAAGCCAGAAAAAAAATTAAAATGTCACATATACTTGCCCAGTTATGCAGTTAAGGTACATATTTCTAACATCATGTCACATTCTCCCCAGACATCTTCAGATAAGCTTACTAAGGCTCTACAGTTTTCTAGGAGCAAGACATATACTACCTTCTCCTAAAGCAGAGGAAAGTAAACCCAGCATTCAACATGATTGAGGCAAGATTTCCCACTCACTTCACAGAGGAGCTAAGTGGCATTTTGGCTCTGGCCATGCTATCACCCCAAGACAGTGTGTATTGCCTGATGAGGCTGTTTCTCTATGAATGAATATGTCAGAAAACAGCAGAAGACCATGCTAAGATCAGCTGCACAACCTACAAATGTAAAGCCTCCATTCCCAAAGGGCAAAGCACTGAAAGCTGGTATCAGCAGTGCTGGCAAACTGGGGTAGCTCTCGAAACAGGAGTCAACACTTATCTCTACTTCCAGAATTTCTGTCTCACCGTACTCCACTCTACTACTTTCTTTCACATACGCTGCCAAACTGTTCAAGAGAAAACAGTGTATTATAATTTCCATTGATGTCTACACCAAAGGATTCTGTTCCCATGCACGAGATAATGAGTAAAAGGAATTACAGAGACCTAAACTGATTTTTATTGTACCCAGTATGTTAAAAATCAGTGCATTACATAGCTGCCACATTTCTACTTTTTGAATTCCCCCATGGCACGCTTAAGATCTTAGCTATTTGAAACTCAGTTAAAATTGACATTTAATTTAATTCTGTCATTGTTAGAACCACTTTGGAATGGAAGGCACTGAAATTACAAGTTATGTAACCACACTGCTTTCCTCTTTGTTTTATATTACTTGCTTGCAACTGCCAGAACTACATTATTTACAAAAAGAGAACTAAGGATATGCTTTTTTAAATTAGACATAAGTATGTGGAATAGCATGGGGCTTTAAGGAGATAACATTATTCCACAAGCATAATTATGCTGCATTTCTATAAGGCTGCTATCACATACAGCCCTGGAAAAAAAATCTTCCTGAATGAACTGGACTTTGTGCAATGCATAGGGTGTAACAATTTTGTCCCATCAGGCAAAGTAGAATAGAGGGAAAATTAGCACACCTGTTGACTGACCTGAGCCTTACATTCTCACAATCACCATGGCTTTACTTGAGCAAAACAAAGTGAGCCCTGTTACTAATATTTTATACTTCAGATGGTAATTTACCTCAGTGCAAATCTGTCTTGAAGATATAGAAATTGTTTATGTTTTGATATAGTATGTTTTTGCTCTCCTTTACCCTGCTTGCACTGAGAAAATCAGTGAATTGCTTCAGCAGGTGCAAGACTAGAAAAGGTTGCATCTGTCCATCTCGTCTTTTCATCTTTGAAAAAGGGATAGTGAATATGAAATTTATATTTTGTTACATGCTTTATACTGGTAAAATACTTTAATTTATTTGTTTTAACATACCACAAAGTACAGGATCTTCGTCTGATCTGTCAGGGCAATCTGGCTGGGTATTGCACAAGAAGTGTGAACTTGTGCAGTTGCCATCATTACACTGGAACTGCCCCACAGGACAGTACCGGGGTGGACATGTTGGGGGCTCATCAGAGCCATCTCGACAGTCCCTCTGCCCATCACATTTCCACCAGATGGGAATACACCTACAAAGAGAAAACAATGTGTTCTTTCTTGAGGATATGGCTTTACAGATGTACAACCATGTACAGCACAAAAGACAGTTTTGTCTGACTGTTATTTCTTGAAACATCTAAAAGATCTTGAATTTTATGTCTTCTATTTCATATGTCAAATGCTAACAAAATATGCCAGAATACTGTCACCAGAAATAGATAATAAACAGATGACTGGCAGACAGCATATATTTGGCAGAAACAGATACACTGTAAAAGATGGTAAAAAAAAAAAAAAAAGAGAGAGGGGAAAAAAGGAGAAGGTTACAGGTCTGAGAATTCAACAAGAAATAGTTTCTGGAGACACATGTTTCTAATAACCCAAACTTTGCTACATTTGCAATGCCTATAACAGAAAGAAAAGTAAAAAAGTACTACTTAAAGAACCAGTCTAGAAGTACTTTTCCAAAATGAAAGCCTGTCTTCCTGTCTTTTCCTGATTTTCTTCTGCAATCACATCACAAACGCATAATGAGAGCAGAAGGAATCTCTAATTTCCTGCCCTTTTGAACAGACTAAGCTGTAAAATATATCCTTAAAAACACACAGAAAAAGTGATGGTGAGCAGTGGACGTACCTCTCAGTGTCTGCACAGAGAAACTGGGTGCTAGAGCACATTGGAAGGCAGTGAGCTGTATTGCCGAACTGTATGATCATGAAGTTATCAGGACATTCACAGGAAAACCCCTGACCACCAGCTTTTATTAGGCAAAGATGGGAACAACCGCCATTATTGGTGCCACACGGATTATTAACTGGTAAAATAGAAGAATAAATTATGCCATACTTTGTAAATTCCAGACACAAAGGTTTCAATCTACTATAGATTCCTCTAATACTGTTTTGAAACCTTAAATGTAAGAGATTGAAAACCAAAACCTAGAAAAAGTAGGCATTTCACAAGAGATATACACATGCCATTTCATATACACGAAATGTACGCTATTAAGCCATGATGTTTTAGAAACGAATTTAAAATTATGCATTACCAGTCATTCCTTTTCAAAGGGCAATTTATAAATGTACAGTAGATGCCTACATTTATTCTGTGCATTCTATTCCCCTCAGCAAAGGCAAAAGCTAAGTGCACTCAGGACCCTTTACAACTGGTCCCCAAATAACAGCTGACCCTCTAAACGCAAATTTAATTCTGTGTTCTCACCAAATGGTTGTCTGTATGGATGGTAAACATGGATGTCAAATGGTCTGTGTGTGGTATTCACAAGAACAGTCCTTTCTGATCCATCGTATTTATTTCCTTTTTCAACTGTCCTTGTGTTCCAGTCAGTCCAATATATCGTGTCTTCAAAAATCGTTATTGCAAATGGGTGAGGTAGAGTCCCATCGTATACCGTGTGACGATGATGTCCATCCAGGTCAGAGTACCTCCACAAAGAAGAATTTGTGTAAAACATTCTGATAAATGCTAAAACATCTTTCCATCTTTTCACATATTGTGTATGCTTATGGTATTTCATTATTGGTGACCGGAAACATGCAATGTAGAATTGCAGCTTCTTTATGCCCTAAAGACAGGTCACCATCCTGAGAGAATTCATTTTAGTATATGGAGGAAAGTAAAACAGACTATTTCAGGGAAATAAATGAAATAGAGTAACATCCACTGAAATGTACAGTCTTCCCACAGAAGAACATTAGCTAGAACAATGAAATATTGCACATTTATTGCCTTAAAGCAAGTTATTTCTGTCACAAAAGAGACTGGCTTGCCTAGATGATTCAGATTGCTAATAACGGGACACTGAAGACAAGAATAGGCTTCCTATATTCCTAAATTTTTCCATGTCTTTCTGATTTAGAGCTTCCTCTGGTGAGCCATCTTTGACAAGATTTTACATTTTTACTCTCACCTTGCTATATGGGGAAATTATGAAATACCAGAGAGGAGAGAGAGAAACATACATATAATTAACTTACATTTTTAAAAAGACATTTTTAACACTTTATCATAGAAAAAGCTGGCAGAAGAATTAATATAGAAAAGAATAGAAATAAATACAAATTTAAATGTGCATGTTAATATGAACACTAACATAAATACAAATTATTGGTTTCAAAGTATTTCAATATCATGTATTCCAAAATCACTGAAATAGTCGGAATACTATTACTCATTTTTACTGCTATTTAGGTGGAATTTTCTAGTACTAGAAGCAATGTATAGATTTTTCTTGATTGACAAAACAATCCCATTAGCCAAAAGGAAATTACACATCATATTTATGGACATTCAGATGTCTTCTAAAGGCTTGTATACAATTTATTAGCACAAAATTAGTTTAGTCATTACAGCTCAATTCTTTTCTATAGGCAGAAACAAGAGAATCAAAAATTAGGGACTTTATAGCCTATTTTTCTTTGGTTCAGGTTGTATAACTACATATAGAGAAGTTGCATATTTTAGTACAGAGTATGAACATTTTCACTGTAATTTTTGGACAACTTTCATTGGAACCTAGAATGCAAATATAACAACTCATTTACTGTGTCATCTAATGATCTGTATCATCTACTACTCCAGATGTTTTGACTCTGGTTTTCTACAGATAGCAGGCAGAAATACATTTTCTTTTTATAGCACCTATAAATTCTCACCGCAATCTGACACGAGCAATTATTCAGTTGTTCTAATATTTTCAATGTACATACTCAATATAATTTAGATGGGCATCTGTCCAGTAGAGCTTGTCATTGGTGTAATCTATGGTAAGTCCATTGGGCCACGCTAACTTTGTAGAGATGATCACAGTCTTCTCCTTGCCATCCATACCTGCTCGTCCAATATAGGCTCGATCTGCCCAGTCTGTCCAGTAAATCTGTCTGTTCAAATCAATACTCATAGTTACAACTGTGGAAGTAAATATCAGAAGCCACACCTCAAATATAGTATTTCCCGCCACAGAACTAAAGCAGAAGTTGAGGAAGAAGAAAGTTAATGTATTTCTTAGTTTAACTGCTACAGCAGACAATTGTGCAATACAATTGCCTTCAAAGAGTCAGCCCCAATACCTACCAAACCATACACACTTTTGTCAACCATTTTAGCCTTGCAATCAGAACTTTCTAGTCCATATGGAACCAAATTCCACTTTCAATGGTAGGTGATAGCCATGCATACACACCTACAACAAGCAAGCTACTATTTTTCCTAAGCTGTAACTAAGCACTAATACCACAGAAATCTAAATGCAAGCAGCCAAAATTTCCTTAAGATTTTCAGAATAGTGCAAGATTATTTGCAAAAGAAGGGAAAAGGATTCTTGAAAGATCATACCCATATTTTGGATGAACAACAATTGCTCTGGGATACTGAAAGCAGAAAGTATTGTTGGCATCCACACACCGATCCACCAGTTTTTTCCGGAATCTTCCATCAAGTTCAGAGACATAGAGACAATCTCGGTAGGCATCCACCCAGTACAATTTTCTGAAATATTTTAGAGTTAATTTATTTAATATTATTTTTCCCTTATTTTGTTTCATAGCACCTTTAATTTTTTTCTCCTAGAAGCAATGTATCCACTCTAAAGCAACACATACTTCATTGACATCTCTTCTACATCATGCTCCAGGCTGCCTTTTTCACTCCTGTTGTTCCTGTAACCATGATCAGTGGGTGCCAAATTCAAACTTGCAGGTGCCCAGTTGAGGAATAATATGCCATTTGCCTAAAAATTCCTAAACCACTCTTCCCTTCTTGTCCTACCAACGATGGCCAGGAGCAGAGAAACAGACATGCAGTGCAATGGATTTTGATCAGGGCTGTAAGGCATTGTAGAGAATCCTCAGCTGTTCCATGCCGTCACCTCTGCTCTCATCAAACAGGTAGAAAAGTCCTAAGTAGTTTGACACCCTAATTTAAATTTCATCTAGAATTTTCTAACACTTCTATTGCTTTGCCTGAGAATTACACACAGCTGTAAGCAAAGAAATCATACAAGTAGAAGGGATGGTTTTTAAAAACCTGCATCAAAACAAAGCACTAAATTCATTTAGAACTACAGCAGGGTACTTTGAAATTCTCTGCAGAGCTGGTCAACTCCAGCATCCACAGTGTCATTCCAGAAATAGCCTGACAAATATAATTCTGCCTACACCACCTTAAGTAGTATCATCCCATCAGGGAGGAGGAGACAGTAGTCTTCTCCAACCTGCACCTCATGGCATCCTCTAATCCTCTCCCTGCACTGAAAACAAGGAGAAAAATTCAACTGTTGTACTGTCCTTCAACCTGCCTGAAACACCTAAACAAGAACATACTGAAGACAAAACTAATGGTAGCTGAAATATTTCAAAAGCTGTATTAGAAATGAAGCAGTAGGACCACTTCAGCTAAAATTTGCGTTTTGCTTCCTCACCTCTCCAGGAATCATAAAGCATTTGGGGCTGCTGGCAACATTAATTATCAATAGGTTTAGAGACATGGTGGTTTAAAATTAAAACTGTTATATGGACATATTCATATAAACACTGTCATATAAGTTCAAAAATTGACTTTTTGAACAATTCTTATTGGTTTACAGTCTGATCCATGTTATTTAAACTTTTCATACTTATATTAATGCACTTGGAAAGCAAGATTAAACACAGCAAGACCACTGTCAGAGTGGCCACCACATAACAACAGAGGTTCTCTGGCAGTAAATCAGACTACTTTTTGAAACACAGCAGGCAATTAAAAATTTGCCATAATGAGATATGTTTTCCAATTATCTCACCCACATGCTGGTCTCCTGACAGAAAATTATGTGGATTATGTTGTTTGAGTGTGTCAGTTATAGGTACATTTTTCAAGAGCAAAAGACACATGCTCTTCACATTGGTACAGGAGCTAAATTTCATTAAGGCTTACTATTACTTACTTCACTGGAATCTAGTTACCTGTTACAATATTTTGTTTATGTAAAGTGGAGCCTGCATCCCAATCCCAACAACTGCTACCAAACAATTGACTGATGAGAGAGTAAGTCTGACTGAACCTCAGTATACTACTTATGAGAGTAATTAAAGAAAAGTATTATGTATTAGATGCTGATAAACAATTTCAGAGCAGTTGTATAACACTGCATTCACAATGCAAACTATTTCAGTACTCATCAGGAATTTCATATGGAGTGGGGAGAAACTCCCAAGATGAACTCCTCCACATATCATTTCTTCAGTAGCCCAGAAAGACAAAAAATGTATTTTCTTACCTGCCAACCCAGTCAACAGCGATACCTTCCCCGTTGGGCACATCATCACTTATCACTGCCTCCTTATTTGTTCCATTTAGGAACATTCGTTCAATGATATTCCTCCCCACATCAATCCAGTATAACCTCTTTTCCACCCTGTCAAAGTCCAGTGCCACCACATTTCTCAGTCCTTGCAAAATGAGAGAGTAAGACTGGCCATCTGCTGTGAGATTTCTCAGATAGTAACGGTTGCTAAAAATAAGGTATGGGGAGATATTACTATTTTGCCGGCAACTTTTTCCATCAGGCTCCCGGATATAGCCTGGGGCACACTTACAGATGTAGGAACCAGCTGTGTTCTCACAAATCTGGCTACATACTGATGGAGTTTCATTGCACTCATCAATATCATCACAAGTCCGTTTATCAGACATAAGTTTGTATCCGGGATGACAAGAACAGTAGAAACTTGTCTGTGTGTCTGTACAGTCATGATCACATCCACTGATTGAAGGGTCACTGCATTCATTTACACCTGGGGAAGGAAAGGAGTTCTATTCAAGGAACCAGCTAGCAGAGGAATAGGGCAGTTACTTTCCAATGCACTGTCTCTCCTTGCTACCCCTGAAAATGCTGAATGTGGATGCAGGCTGCTGTAATATAGGAAAAAAGAAAACAACATAATCTAATATAAAATTATTCTACCACCTCTGAAGTCTTTCGAAAACACCCTGAGTGCAAAGTATGGACTATGGTATATTTTAGAAACTCAAGGGCAATGCATAACAATCTATGAAATACATTTTGTTTATATCATTAGGTCATTGTCACAATAAGTTAAAATAGCACATGACTTAATTAAAGCAAAAAAATTTAAAAGAGACCTTTCTTATAATTTTAATTTCTGAGGAACAACCATGGAATAGATATGATTGGAATTAGGAATTGTTTTAACAATTTCTCTTTTGAAAGGTGCCTAAGCTTTTAAAATTAGACAGTACAAATAAGTCTATACATACCACATCCTTTTTCATCACTGTTATCTAAGCAATCATCCAACCGATTGCAGACTTTAACCAGCTCAATGCAGTTTCCATTGTCACATTTAAAATGATGGGGAGAGCAGGTTGCTTCTGGTGTACTACAGAGATGTTCCAGCTCATCAGATTCATCACCACAGTCATTATCTCCATCACAGATGTAGGCTTTGGAAATGCAGCGCCCATTCTGACAAGTAAACTGGTGCTGTTGACACGGTTCATAGATGCATCCTCTTTCATCACTGCTGTCACCACAGTCATTCCGCCTATCACACCTGAAGAAAAATGAACACTCTCTTCAAATATAAGAAGATAATCACTGTCTGCAGGGTAGATGGATAGACACACTCTCCCAATTTCCAAAGAAGGTTAATTGTTCTGGCTCCAATAGAAGAGACTTTCAGAAACTGGAGTCATAATATATAGTCTGATCCTGTGAGTCCTGCTAACATTCTCCATGTGCATTACAGGATGGACAGAATCACCTCAGGAGCAGTTACTAGTGACAATAAGAAGGTTTAAATGCTAATGGTGAGCAATGGGAATATTAACAGAAAATTCTAGAGCATTTTCAAGTCAAATGTAATGCACCAATGCAGAGCAGAGAAATAGTTTCATTACAATATGTAGATCTAATTTCAATTAAATGGTGGGGGAAAGAAGGTTGAATTAGCTCCTTCACAATAAGCAATTCTGCGAATTTCTACAGCTGCTTGGGTAGTCACAAACCTGTATGTGTTACGGATGCACAAGCCATTACTACAGGTAAACTCATTTTCTGTGCAAGATCTTCGTGTGCAGTTCTGGTGTTCATCAAGAGCATCACTGCAGTCAGCATCTCCATCACAGACCCATGCCCGAGGAATGCACCTCCTGAGTGGGGGCCGATTGTTGGCACAAGTGAACTCTGCTGCTGTGCAGTTGCGGTTTGCTGAAGGAAAAGCACCAAGCTAACCAAGTTATACTCTGTGTATGTGACACCTTCCTCCACCACACACACAGGCTGGATATCCACCCATAATCCACAACAGAGCCATGCCCTGCTGCACATGCAGAAATAGATACCACTGTACCTTCTCATGTACAAAACTGCACATTACTCTTCCTGAAGGCTGACTAGGAGACAAAGCATTTCTTAGGCAAAGCTAATGTGCAGAAATCTCCATCTTACTAGATTCTCAAATAAGCTTTTTTCTGGGAGCTGAAGAGTCTCTATTCCCTGTTTTGTTCAAGGTATTCTGTGCTCCAGGGAGCAAGCAGAGGTAGCACCGTAATAGTTAATAAGGGCAAGGACTACAAGTATAACCAGCTGTTCTCAAAAGAATTAAGAAGCAGGACCAGGCTTCATGAACCTCCTTCCCTTTGTTCACCCTTATGAACATATATGCTTATTTTGTTCTCTAGTTTTTAAAGATATTAAGCCACAATTATTAATATGCACAAGATGCAGTGCATTATCACCAGAGAGCATCTCCACTGGAGCTGTTCCAGCTGCCCAGATCATTCATACAACCCAGGTTAATTATATCTCCATTTCAACTCAACAATTCAAAGAGTAATTGCCAAATTAGAACAATGTTTTGTTATGGATTTTTTTTTTTTACCAGTAAAATATTCAATTTCAATTCAATATCATGAAAATTAAGGTAGAGGAAGATTGTACTTCATGCTTAATGGGCACCTTTTATGGGGTAGAAATACTGGCAGTGGGTGAGAGTTTGGGGGTTGGTTGTTTTCTAAAAAATACCTGCAGGACAAACGAAGTGCAGTATCTACTTGCATTAACCACCTACCACAATTATGTCTTTGATCCTCATCACTCATATCCCCACAGTCATTATCACCATCACAGATCCACGTTGCTGGGATACATCTGCCATCATCACATCTGAATTGGTCGCTCGAACAAGTCCGCATTTGGGGCACTTAAAAATGAACACAGTCACTGTGTTTGTTAAACTAACCTGCACTGCCATGAAATCTACTGAGGACTCTATTTCAGGGAGAAGTTTATGACTGTGAAATGTAAAACTGAAGCTGAATTTTAAGGTAGTTATTGTGTAAAATGCAAAACATTTTCTTAAGCTAAAGGCGCAACTCCAATAATGTGCAAAGTTAGCTATCAGCCCCGCTGAAATTACAGAAGAATCTTGCCTTGTGTTATTCTTACTTCTACAGAGAATAATCATATCAAATGTCAGTGACTTCAGTTAGTTCCTTCTCTTCTTCCCTAGAAATCACTGTCCTTTTTTTCACCTCCTACCCTACTCCTCTGCTTATTTCCATCAGTTCCTATTGTACATACAGGATTTGTTTACTGTAATTCTAAGATACCCATATACTGTGTCAACACTGTTCCACTCTGCATCCCACATTCCTTTTTCCCCAAATGTAATACTGCATGCACAATTTCTATACAGCATGACATCTGCTTTTATATCCAAACCAACATTAAAATACTTGCTGTTTCTTGCCGTTTGATTCACTACCATTATAGTCTTATAGAGATAGGAGGTTGTACATAAAGAGTAATCACACTACAAGCAACCAGTTGTTGCAACTAAAGTCTTAATAATCCATTCATAGCTTTAAGTATTTAAGACTCAAATTACTCAGTGACTCAGATTAGAGACAGTGAAAAAACCCCAGAAGATACTTATTTTTCATCTAGTCTGGATTTAAGCTTCTGCTTACAAGACAAACTACTTACTTGCCATAACCCACCATGTTGTATCTTCTGAATGCAGACTTACCACAAGAGGCAGGTTCATCAGAGCCATCAGCACAGTCTATTCCTTGATCACAGTACCAATGAGCAGGAATACAACGCCCCGATGTACAACGGAACTCACTATTTGTGCAAGTTAGAGAGACTGGAAGAAAAAACCTATGCATGACTATTTTTTTTTCTGCTACTTTTACAACTTGTTTTAAGTAGCTTTTGAGTCCATGTTATGCAAAAAGAATTACAGTCTCCAAAAAAGAAAGAGAACAAATTATGTTAGGAAGGATGTCTTTTCTCAGCCTCTCTGGAAAGAGTTCATTGTACAATCTAGCTTGATATTTGTACGCAAAAAAATGGGCTTGATTTTCTCCCTGGGCATATGCATCAACTAGTAGTAGCCAGAATTTGCCCTGGAAATAGGATTGCATGCAGCAACTGTACATAAGTTTTACATTTATACTTGAGATTTGAGCACAGGAAATTGACCACAGTCCAGTATACTCCTTTTTCCAGTGCCCAAACCAGGCATATAGACTAAGTGCTTTACAGAAAATCAAAATGTGCACTAAGGAAGTAACATCTCATGGTAGAGAATTTTCCTCCTAGCAATTGTTCTTCACTTGCTGGTAGGAATCTTTTCTTAATGGCAATGAAGAAAAAACCATGACACTGAATAGTTTCAGCTCAGCATGCTGAAAGTACTCTCTGCACTTCAGCTGAGCCCCTTGATCCTGGCATGTATAGTGGGTTTTGACAATTACTTCAGTAGTTACCACTACTTTCCTATGCCCTCTGATGGTTTCAAAATACCAGAAGGATTCAGTCTGGCCTTTTAACTTGCTCTTCCTTCTGCCTTTAATGATGGAAATCAAAGACAGTTAACTATTGCTCATTAACATCCTGGGGTTTCTTTCATCTCTCATTCTCTCTTTCCCTCTTCCTTGCCCTTCACCACTTCTCAATTCAAGTAATTCAGCAGGGACATAAACAGTAGAAGAGACAAAGCACACCTTTCATGAGCAGGACAAGGCTCACCATATCCACATATTTTTGACTACATGAGTGTCCATGGATAAAAGTAGCCACATTCTGGCTACAAAAATTGAACTCATATTTTAGAAAAACTGTGGCATAGCTAGTTCAAGGTAGGTACCTTTAGGAAAAACAGTGAAAGCAAAAATAATCTACTCAGGCAATACTAAAACCAAATCACTACATGAAAATATCCATTATGTTTTATAAATTGGTCCATAATATATTATATGGGAAAAGTACCTAACTTCTACCTAATAAAAACGTCCTAGCAAAGTTAATCTGGTTTGTAACTAAAGCTGATTAAAACCTAGGCACTTCCATATCCTAACTGGAAGCTACAATGAACAACAAATCATATGGTAAAGTATATATAACCACATGAAAGAGCTAAAAGGAATTTGAGACCATATACAATTTCATTCAGTTAGAAGAAAGTATATTCTAATGTTAAAGTTATGGTAAAAGACTACTCTCTATAATACTTAAATGCCAAACACCTTGTAAAACAACAAAAAAATACAGACCAGAATAAGCAAAAGCAACAATCCTCAAATGCTATATTAAACCTGCAAAAATTTATCAGTTTTTTAATAAGATAAAAGCATTATTTAGATAATTAAGAGCTAATAGCACCATGCATATATAACTTCAGTAGTACAAAAGTAGATGTTTTGAGAACAGTTGGAATGGTATTAGAAGAAAAGAGCAGTGGAATAAATTGCAGAAGTATCAGAGAAGTAACAAAGGCCCTGTTAACTTACCACAGTGAGTAGGACTCTCATCACTCATATCTCCACAGTCGTTATCACCATCACACAAATATGTTCGAGGAATGCAAATGTTTGTGCTTTGACATTTTGTAAAACCAGACTGGCACGTACGCTCCGCTTAAAGGAGGGAAGAAAAAAGCAAAAGTGTTTTAAAAGTATTTTAAATACTGTTATGCTGTATCTCACTAAAAGATAGGTACCGTAGTTAAAAAGAGTCCCACGTCTCTCCCTTGCTAAAGTGATTAATTCATACTGCTCCTGCTATATGGGAGCAGTTAAATTATTGCTTTTATTGACAGAAGTCTTGACAAAAATGTGATTAAAAAACCCACGTGCCAATACTTGAGGATGAGGGAATGAAAACTGATATGCATTCACACTGTGATGCCTACATTTGCAACCAGCTGGTATGAACCAGCTGATCCTCAGACCAAACACAATTGACTAATAGACGAGGAATTTCAAACAGTCAGATTTCTCTGAAAATTTTTTAAAAAACATATATGTTTTAAACAATATATTTTAAAAAAATCAGTGGGTACATAAAATGAAAAAGAATCTAAAATTTTTATCAATTGCTTTAACCTCAGATATAAATTTTCACTGAAGATTTTTATCTTCGGGCATAAACATTATTTTCATGAACTGCAAAAGCAGTCAATATTGAACTAATCACAGTTTACATCTTAAAGAAAACAAACATAACTGGTAACTTTTAGAAGGCACATAATTTTAAACTGTGCCATTATGGGATCATAATATACACTCCTGATTATTAAATATAGTATAATTAATATAGCATGACACAAAATAAAGAGCCACTGTCAAATTCCAGGCTAATCCTGCAAAAATATAAACCCTGCATCCAATTTATCTGAAATAATCCTTTTGAAATCCATGAGATTACTCACAAAAATTACCATTACATACTGCATGAGCATTTGTTGCATCAAGGCAGACTACTTAAAGCAACACTTAGCATGTAATATCTTACGGCATTCCAGAACAGGATTTAGCAATTTGATTTGCTTTAAATAACACTAAACAGTACCTGTAATGCAAATTTTAAAAACTTTTGTCCTTTTTGCTGATTTTGTCAGATTTCTTCACATAAAACCACATTTCTCTCTTCCTTTGTCTAGAGAGTCAGACTCAAACAGGCACTAGGTACTAAGGCTCAACTTACGACAATTCCTCTCATCTGACGTGCCATTGTCGTAACAGTTGTTTACTCCATTGCAGACATACTGAAGGGCAATGCACCTTCCATTATTGCAAGTAAATTCTGTGTGGGAGTCACAGGTTCGGAACAAGCAGCCAAGCTCATCACTGTTATCTCCACAGTCATTGTAGTGATCGCAGCGGTAATGATAAGGTACACATCGCCCATTGCCACAGGTGAAAGCTGTTGGCTGACAAGTATGGAAAGCTGCAGAAAATTAAAAAGAAAAAAAATGTGGATAAAATATCATCTAAGTTCTTTGACAAAGTAACAAGTAAAGTCACAATGTTTTTACCTGCCAGTGCAAACACAGCTGCAAAACGGACTGCATGAAAAGTAAAATACATATTTGAATTAAAAAATTATAAATTTGCTATATATAACAAAAATTCAATACTACAGTGCTTCTGGATTCTAAAGCAAACCACTAGTCATTCAGGCCTCAAATCTGTGAGCAAGCAAGGGACTGTTTCCAAACTACAGCCATAAGATCCATGAGCATAAAGCCATAAAAGTGACAGAGAACACAGAACAGACAAGACAAAGTATAGTTTCTAAAGCGATGATTTGAAATGCTTACCACACACACTCTCCAACTCATCACTGCCATCACCACAATCATTGTCATTGTCGCATTTCCACCGCTCGGAGATACAGTGCCCATTAAGGCATGTGAAGAAACCAGTATCACACCTGGTACCATTATCCACGATACAGTGCTTGTTGTTATTGGCTAAATACCAGTGGCCTTCAGAGGGGCACTGACATTCTGCACCACCTGGACCTAAATTTATGTTTGACAGTTTAAAAAAATAAAAATAGGACACAAAAAAAGGAAATAAATTTAACATTGATGTTTTATATAGGGTTCCATGAAAGTGTTTATAGCTGCAATACTGGAAAAGGCAAAGAAGTTTTCACAATTCCTGTTATGATCTGTTTACTTAGACACTAGTGTGGCGACTTGGCCAGACTTTTATCTCAGTTAAACATATGCAAACCCATTAAAATCCACAAAAGTTACTTCAGAGCTCCTTGGCAGAACTGAGATCAGAATTTGGATTATCTCAGTACTTGTTTGTTGTCCAAATAGCTTTTTAGTGGCAGGAAGATGGCATGTGATGCTTTCAAATATCACAGCCATACCCACTGAGATTTTATTCCTCAAAATCAAAATAGGCGTTCAAAACTTCTTACAACAGACAAACTGTTCTCAAATTTAATGAGAAGTTTGAGTTGTTTTCAGGCAAGACGGATTTTTAATGGTATTTAAGATGCTACAAATGAAATCAAGCACTGAATGAGTTTTCCAAAGTCAAGGATCATAATTTCCAAAATCTACAACACATGAAACAGCTCTGTAACACTTATGTAATAAAAAAATAGCAATAAAAGATTTTCAAAATGCGTTGCAGGAAACATCTGATCAGTATACAGTCAGAGTACATACTCTCAAGATAAGCATATCATGCAGCACTCATTTCATGTCTCATCCAAGAAAAGTTTAAACTCCAGAAAACAATGCTTTGGTTTAAGTTAGAGAAACCCAGAATTTTTACTTGTGAGAATTCTCAGACACAACCCCTAGGTGTGTTGGTGAAATACCATGATCTTAAATGGAAATCATTTTGATTGCATTTAGAAATTAAATAGGTATTAAAAAATTGGGAACACTGTCCCCACATGACTAGAATTGTTACAGTCTAAACTCTAATGCAGGCAACAGTAATAGCTTACAGTCATCAGGCATAACAGCTTACCTGGTGCACAGATGTGACTGCAGCCACCATTAAACTGGTTGCAAGGGTTGATACACTGCTGCTGCTTACTTTTTGCCCAGACATGAATATCCATTGGTCTTTGTGGAAGATTCATGATCATTACAATCTGATCTGAACCATCATATTTGTTAGCTCTATAAATGCTTCGTGTGTTCCAGTCTGTCCAATATATGTGCTGATCAAACAGCGTCATTGCAAATGGATGCAGAGCAGTGCTAACAATTACCTCCCGATTTGTACCGGTGAGAGTGCATCTCTCAATCTTCTGCCTACAATAACAAAGAAATTACTACATCTTAAAAGAAAGAAGTCTTTTAACTTATGCATAAAATCATGCCCTAATTAGTCTGGCAACTGACATTCAGTAGTTCGGTACTGTTCACCAATATCTCCGGTGCTCCTTTAACTAGACCACTTCTATTAACTGGAATTGGAAACAGAAAACTGTATGTTTCATTTGACATCCTGAATTCCTGTTAATATAGACATCCCATCATAAATTCTTTGCCCTCCTGCTTGCAGATAAACCTAAACAACCACCTTCTTCCTAGAAGATACCATAGAGACATAGGACATGGGATTTATTACATTACAGACAACACTCTTCTGATACAGCAAATTAGTGTGAAAAAGAACTTCTATGCTGAGGGAACCAGAGGGGAAAAGTCTGATTGTTGCAGAAGTTTCTCTGAGACCATGGGTGAATTTGAATGTTTAGAAAACTAAACATTTTTAAAAATTTTCCTGCTGATGGAAGAAATTCTGTGGCATAAATTCAAGGTTAGAGCTCTATCTGGCAGGCAACATCAACAATATCAGCCCAAATTCTACAGGTGACAGGCATTAGCCATGGGCAATGAATAGTGTAAAATGTGTACTGGGATTGTATTTGTTGGAGAAGACACTTATGAAAGTCCTGAATTGCATGTAAAATAAACAAACTGACAGCAGATACATGTGTATAAAGCAGAGAACAAAATCTACACTGTGACATAACTTCTTATTGTACAATAGTTTCACATCAATATTAAAACTTGGCATTGCATTGTTATTAAGTAACGCCTAACGTTCTATAATGTCAAGTACCAAATTCAACTGAAATGCTGAAAATTAGCTTAGAAATGAGGAAAAATTAATAATACAGCTATTAAAATATTAACCAAAAGTAAACAAATAAGTGTGTTATCAAGACATACAGATTTGCATCAGCCCAGTACAGCTGCTGTTCTTCATAGTCCAGGGTAAGTCCATTTGGCCACACTAAGTTTGTGCTCACAATAGGTGTTCTGAAATTTCCTCCAAGTGTAGCTCGTTCAATCTTTGCATTTGAACTCCAGTCAGTCCAGTACATATACCTGTCAATAACATGACCATATTTTCATAAAACAAAACTCACAAACTCTGCTTTTGGTGGTATTCCCACCCTGGTGTCTCCCACTGAAGTGTGCATTGCAAAACTACAGGAAAAGATCTCCTATTTTGGCTCACATTGACAATGGAATCTTCTAAAGGGATCACTGGGGTCCACTGGAGTGAAATGCAGAAAACGTTTTCCAGCTCCTACATGAATCCCATAAAATCAATTAATCTGTCTTATCATTCTTAATTATAACACATTATAACTGGTAGTGAAATTTAAAGCATAGTATAATACAGTAATGCCCCCATCCTCTCAGGAAATGTTTTGATACTGAAACAAGAATTCTTCTGAGGCATTCAAGGAATACAGCAGAAAAAGGGTTTGGGTTATAGGAAGTGTCTGGCAGTCTTTGTCAAGGTCTAAATTGTAGTTCCACCTGCAGTCAAAACAAAGTGCAACACTTACCCTCTGCAGGGATCTAACACAATGGCTCTCGGCCTTGGCACCCGGGCGATCACTGTGCGGTTTGATCCATCCACAGCCATGGAGCTGATGGTCTGATTGAGGTAGTCACTGTAGTAAAGTCTGTTGTTGATCCAGTCAAAGGCTATGCCATCTGGAGTCCCCAGGTCTTAGGCACATGCAAGCAAACACACACAAGCTCAGCATGGTTTCCTGGAGATACTGCGACACTCTTCATCTATTATAATTTGGATACCTCAAAGACTTCTTTGAAATGCCATTGGTACGAGTACAAATCTGTCTAGTGCAAATCTGTCCATTTAAAAATCTGGAGTAGTAATACTTGGGAATCAGGCAGTCCTGGGTAAACAGTAGTGTTACAAAGATCTTTTCCTCACATAGATTTAAGTTCTGGTTGCTATTCTTCAAGTAGCAGGAATCCTCCCTCATTCCATTATATTAATTTATTACATATAATTTTAATTTTTTATGTATCATTTTATATACAGAATATCTATCCAGTTTTATATTTCCATTTCATTTGGATCAAGATGAAATAAGAATCTCAGAAAAGGAAAATATGAGGAAGAAAAAAGAGCATTTTATTGGACAACTAAGTGGTCAACCTTGACCTTTAGCATAAAAATGCTGCAGCCCATTTTTTTAAATATCTGATTATTTTTTACCATATTTCAGTGCACTTACCAGATGCAACTACAGTTGGAGAGCCAGTTCCTGAGTAAATACTAACATAACTGATTCTTCCTGTTCCTGAAGGGTAACTTTGTGTAAAATATATTCGGTTGTTTATGCTGTCAAAATCCAGAGCTACAGCAGTTCTTAACACATTGACTGTGCGGAAGGGCGGACTGTGATTTTCAGGATCTAGGTGAATGCTTCTGAGGGCATTCTCAAGAGCAAATATCAGGTAATCATCTGTTGAAATGGAACATCTCTTGCCATCACTGCCTAGTGTTCCAAAGGCACAGCCACATTTCGGTGTCTGAATGTCAGGGAGGGCAAAACAGAGGTGAGAGCAACCTCCATTGTTGTCCAAACAAGGATTGTTGTTGACATCAAGGGGTGAACGTGACTGGAAATTATTGTCGTAAATTGTAACATCCCTTAGCCAATTAATGTTATCCCTTATTACTGTTGGCTGATCAGTATTGCCTGGCTGCTTGCTGGCTTGGAAGACTTTTTTCAGGTTTCGATCCACCCAAATCATGGAATTGCCGAAGATAGTGATACCATATGGAGTTGGATAGCGACTGCCATAACGAACGATTTCAACATCACCACCATCAGGCTGAATTCTTGCAATCATATCTAAGGAATCATCCACCCAGTAAACGTAGCCATTGCTGTGATCTATGGCCAACCCACGAGGTGTGACAATGCCCTCAGACACAAGAACCGTTCTGTTGGTGCAGTCAAGAAATGCACGTTCAATCTTTGGATTTTGCCCATAATCTGCCCAGAAGAGATATCTGTTTTTTGGGTCAACTACTATGTGTCTTGGCATGTCTATGGTAGTTTTCAGCAGCACACGGCGATAAGTTGTGTTTAAACGCAAAACTTCTATAAAAGTCTCTGTCAGGAATGCATTTGTAAAATAAAGATTTCCTGTATACAAAAAACCAAAACAAAACAAATCAGAAAAGCAAAAGGGAAAGTTAATATTAGCATCAATACCTGAGAAACACAAGTTGTTAAAATACCAAACCGCAAAACGAATAGCCATTATAAATATGTTAGTAATTGGAAGCATAAGATATTTGCCTACAATCTGATCAATTAGAAAGAAGACAGCCAAACTGACAGTAGTCAATTATTTTCTAAATCCTCATGGATTGCCATGGGTATCAGTAGTATAGTTGCCTTTTAAAACACACAATTATGAAATCCATGTTATGGCACAAGACTGTATACAGGAACTAAATTAAGTGTTTCCAGCACATGATTATCCTAAAAACTCATCCCAACAAGCCTATCAATCAACTGAAGAACTTTTGCAAAACGTATATACAGTACATACATATACAAAACTAAGGTATTAATAGCAATTGTTGATTAATACTTTCTGAAGAGTTAATATTTGCATTAATCTCTAATGTGTTTAAATAGGAACAGAAAGTGCACATGTGGAAATTACAGTTCAAAGATAAAATACTTCTGCTTTTTAACTTTTCTTTATAACTTATGTGTCCACTGCAATCTGAAGGTAGATGAAAAGTCCTTTCCTATTTACAATGTCATAAGGCAGGTTTTGTGCATTCTTCTCTGGTACATGTTTTCACAATGATAGTGAAAACTACACAGCTACGTACAAACGTACAGACAAGAAGAGAGGCCTAAGACAAATATTAAAGCATCAGGAGAGAAAAGGCTCTATATATCTACTCTGATAAACTTTCACCTTTACATATATATATAAACCTAAGAGCTATTCATTACTTCTTATTTTAAAATCAGTCCACATAAGTTAGAACCATGGTACTTCCATTCAAAATAGCTCCATTAGAATCTGCTTATCTTAGCCTAAAAATATTATAATATGTAAAGAATAACATTCTCCTAAATTCAGCTGTGCTTACCTGCTACCCAGTCAATTGCAATGCCACGGATCCCATTTCGTCCTATTCCATTTGTAACAACATTTCTAAAATAAGAACCATCAGGTTTAATTTTACGTATTGCATTTTGAGAAGAAACTGTACTACTGAAGTCACACCAGTAAATGAAACCAGAAGGCATGTGAACATCCACATGAAGTGCATTTCGTCCTGCAATATTTTGAAAAGTATTAATTAATGATTTTTCATATAAACTAACTTATTTAAAATATGTGTTATGCCAGAAAGAAATGCCAAAATACTAAGCATGACAAGATTTTTTCCTATTATATTATTCACATACCTCTTCCTGCCAGTGGTACCATGGCTTCAGAGTGATCTGACGTCTCTAAACTAAATCCTTTAATTGCAGAGAGCATAGAAACAATTACAAATGAACTGTATGGGGAACAGGTTCTGTTATCAGGATTTAGCTGAAAGCCAGTAGCACAAGCACAGGAGAATAATCCACCAGGTACAGGCAGGCAAAGCTGCTGGCAAACTCCAATATTATTACTGCAGCCATTTGAGGAACCAGCAGAATCTACAAAAGACATACAGGGCAAAATAAAAATCTCAGCTGTATCATCACAAACACCCATGGATATATATCCAAATTCATACACTTGTATAGTACTAACAATCAGCTGACAAAAATAAAGATCCTAATCATTATACATTTTAGCACAGATGTCGTAGCAATTTACTGGTCTCTTATCATCTAAGATCAATGGGGCCAACAATCAGATAAAAGAAATTTGAAGCTAAAGTAACAAAATTTTTTAGTCAACATTACTTTAGTAAAACTACATGAGCCAAATAGATTCCTTAACTAGATGGTAGAGCATGTCTTTACAAAACTAGGCAAAATGCTTCTCACACTTTTCCTGAAAGCCAAATCAAAGCATTTCCTTTGAAAGAGTATACCTTCTGTCTCTACGGAAAGTCTGAGTTCTTGCAAGTTGAATATCCTGAAACATCTCTCTAGCAAATACTCACTGTCTCTGTAATAGACACGTAGGGTCTTCAGTCTTGGGACATTATCTCTCAGCACTACTTTGTTTGCGCCAGTGGCCTTGTCAACTCGTTCAATCACTTCATAATCTCGATCAGTGTAGTACAGAAATGTACCGTACACAGCAACTCCCCAGGGGTGAGAAAGATGAACCACCAGAGTCACACGATTTGTACCATCCATATTGCCTCTCTCAATCTAAGAAATCAGTTTAAAGATTAAGAGTACATTTCTTATAGTAACAGTTCAGTGTTATAATACAAAACTAAAATACAATGCAAGCTACTAAAATCTCTTTTGTACATGAAATCTCTAGGTACAAGGCAGGAAGGAAAGGCAAGCAGTATATGATTTCTGATCTTATACTTTTGATGGTATTTAATAACAACAGCTATCCACATTTTGCTTGGTCTGGCAACTCCAATTTATAAGAGAAAACTGAAGTAACTGAATCACTCATGTGAACCACAGATGCAGAGACAGCTAAAGAAGCAAATATTAAAAAAAAATTCTCCTACCATTCCTGTGCTTGTGACAGCCCAGTATAACTTTTGTTCTTTAATGTCAATAGTAAGGAACTCTACATGGTCCAGGTTGCCAGTGAAGAGAGTTTGTATGGCTGAGCCATCCATGTTTGCACTGGCAATCTTTGCTGGGACTCCACTGTCAGTTCCCTGGTCTGTCCAGTACAACTTCCTGTAATAGACATTATCAGATCTGTCAGCAAAACTGACAAGAGAAATCAGTGGAACAGAGTCACTTGAGCATATGCTTAAAACCAGTTCCTTTGTCAGTCAAATACTGCAGCACATGCTGAACAGAGCTCACGTTGAATCAAATCACAATGCAAAAGAGCTTATTTGGAAAAAGAAAAATGCTTGTTCTCTCAACAAAGAGAAACAGCTGCTACTCTTGAAAGAGCAGAATGCCTCTTAAATAATTTTTGGAAATCCATAACCTAAGCTATATTGTCCCACAATACCATCAGCAGGTAAATGCACTAGAGTATTATGACTATAACAAAGAAGGAGGAGAATAATAATTCTGTTTCACAGATGGCTGCAACATTTCAGAGTGAGTTTGGTTTCAATTTTCAATTAGAACTAGAGAGTCAGAAAAAATCTAGAAGAAACATAAAAAAGGCAAATTGTTCTTTTCGGGAGCAAGCAGCAAAATTATATTTAGTGCTATGTTTTTTAACATGTGACATTTTTCCCAGGTAAGCTCAAGTCAGACATCACAAGATATTTTACAGAAAGATTTCTCTTTATTCTGGGTTCCCATTTTTCACAATCATAATATTCTGAGATTCTTTTTGATTAAAAAAGATATTATACAAGCATACTGTAAATTAAGGAGGATGAACATTATGTAATAATTTAGGAAGCTATGCACTTATTTTTTACAGCTTAAATAGTATAAATAAATTCTGCACAAATATGAAACAAACAAAACCATAATAAATCCAGGATGAAATTTGAAAACCCTAAAAAATAAGAAAAATACAGGCAATATAGTCATGAGCAAATGCAACAGCAGTTCTGGAAATTTACCCTCTTGCTGGATCAACTGCCAAACCAATCGGTGTGCCAGCTCCCAGAGAGGTGCCATCATTGGTAATCAGTGTTTTCCTGTACATTATGTCACCATGCAGCTTCAGGACCTATGCAAATATTGAACTTATCAGACCCTGCATTATAGAACTTACAGTACATTTTCAAATTACAGGAATGAAGCCTAAATCAACAGGGAGTTGAAATTGCAGAAGACTTTCTCAAATACCATGAAGAAAAAGCACATTTCTCTGTACTCTATCTCCCTTCTCTAACATGCACCCCTTGAAGTAGATTCATGCAGCTCAGAACCTGCCTATGATAACAGGGAAGGATTCCAGGTATAAAAAAAGGTTAGTTTCCATTATACCTTCAAGGCCTAAATGGGCTGATCAAATTCTGATTTAGGAAGCATCCCATTTCATTTGCTCAAATTAGCTGCCTTTTAATTTAATAGTAGGCATTTATATTTTGGAACAAGAACACTAATGTCTGGGCTTATTCACAGTCATTACTGTATTATATATTACTCATCATCCATTTTCCTATACTGAATGACAATTTTATCCTTCACATACCTTGAGACTGCTTGTCTCCAGAAAGCTACATAATATGTTATCAAAGCATTTGGGAATGGATCTCACTGTGTTCAATGGCAGCATTCCTTTACTATCAGAGGCATTGCATTGGGATCATTGATTTGAAGTAAGGATAGTAACAACAGCAACTCTAGTCATCAGAGATGTTGTGTGTTAAACACTAGAAGCCTAATGAGTTGTAGGGAGAAACACAAAGTTTGCAGGAAAGATCTATGCACAAATAAAGTTTCCAGAATATACTGCTTTCAACCTTTTTAACTATGTTCAAATTTAAGTTTCTGTTCAAGTTTGTAAAGTATTTTTCTACAGACAGATTGAACTTTAAAATAAATTTAAGTTTTTCACTAAATAAATATTACTAATTTTAACCTGTATACATAGCAGTGAAAAATCCAGGCTCTTATTTTCCAATTGTCCCTCTTAAATAATTACCTCAATTGACTGTGTCCCTGGGTTACTGTAATACAGGTTTGCAGATATCCAGTCTAATGCCAGACCAATAGGAGCACCAATAACAGCTGCTGGAGCAAAAACTGTCCTGTTGGTTCCATCTGACCTCACTCTGTGAATTTCACCCTTGGAAAAAAAAAAAAACAAATGTTAAAAAAATGTCAAGATCAGAAAACACTCTACTATTCCAACTACATTAGCATTTCTTTTATAGTGCAATCTTTTCCAATAGTAGCATGGTTCAAGGAGGGAGAAGACAGAGGCAGAGATAGAGCAGAACCAATAATAAAAAATGGAGCACAGAAACTAGAGAAATATCTTTTTTTCAGAGTGTGAACCATGACTGACAGAGGTGTCAGCTCTGTTTGGGAGCAACAGAAGCCTGAGGCAGGCAGGTCAGGGATCCATTTGGGGGCACAGCCCAGAGGCACACATTTGTCAGGCTTTGTCAAGCCCCACCTAAAGCAGAGCTAACACCCAACACTTGGCCTGCAAAGGGACCTGTGTTAACTTGATGTTAGTAGATCGATCAGCCCTTGACCTCCTACACTACTGTGTATATCAGCTGTATCTGCTGGCTGAGATCTGCCAAAAATATTTTTTCAGACTGCAGGGAAAGATGAAACAGGTTCCCAAGTACTTAAGTAGTTTCTTGGGCAAAGGTTTGCTTAAATAGGTCTGTTTAAATGTTTAATTGAACAAAATATTGTAACTGAAAAGAACAAATATTTAAACAAATTGTAATTTCTTTATGAGTGGCATAGAATACACTTTAAAGTTAGTTATTTTTAACTGTATTTACTTCAAAGATGTAAAATGTAAAGAAAGCAGGTTGGGGGAAAAAGCAAAAATCTTGTGGCTGAAACATAAGTGCGTGTGAATTTTTTCTCTTAAAACATAATTACAGAAATCTCCTTATCTCCCATCAGACTTCTCCAAGACCTAATTACTGCTTTTCTTCACAAAAAGAACTGCTTTTAAGTTTCCAAGAGTGAAAACATCTTGCAGAATCCGTAGTTTCCTATCACATCTGTCTCACCAACTATCATAGATTTTTTTTCCTTTTGAAGTGTCCATCCACAAAAATTATGTATTTTTTTCCTCTTTTTTTTTTTTTTTGTGAGAAGTTAGCCTTTTGGAACACATATAATTTCTTAGATTGTGACCAGTGATAAATGCAATTAGTCAAACAATTATAATTAACTGCTAAAAATTAGTTCAAATTAATTTTTAAATCTATAAGCCTCATATGTGCTACCTGGAAATTATTGTGAGTTCACAACCATTTTCTAATTAAAGAAAAAGATGCCTCTCTATGATGTTACTTCATTAAGTGCTCAGACTAAATGCACATTCATTCATTCTAATTAAGTGTCACTGTGTCCAGTGTAGTGCTCCCCTGGAGAAGTGTTCTGGCTGTGTTTGCAGAATTGACTCCTAAGTCAAGAGAAGAGAGAGCAGACTAAAGCACAGAGGAGCTGAGAGTGTGGGTCTGTCAGTGCTCTCCAGTATTTCCTGTTCATGTCTCTGAGCCAGGAAAAACACTAATCAAATGATTCTGCTGACAAAAATAAGAACTATTTTGCAAAAGAGATGAAGCTTCATTTCTTGTCCTAGGAAAAAAACCAAGCAAATTAAAAGGAAAAAAAGGAAAAAGAAAAAATACACCACAACAAAAAAAAGCCCCACCATTTCATTACTTTCTATTTATCAAAATTCTTACCAGCAATTCAAACATATTTCAGTCCCAAACACTTTTTTAAAATAAAAAGGTCTTAATTTAGTCCACATTTTGAACACAAATACTAACTTACTGGATTTTCAACCCAATAAATCATCTGTTCAGAGTCATCAAAGTCAACATCGACACCATTTTCAACTCCTGCTATTGGAACCATAGCATCATTTGTCTTCTCCTCAGGGTTCAGAGAAATTCCATAAATTATATTATCTCTTACAGCAATAAGGAAAGGGTGTTCAACTGTGAAAACAGAGAGTAATTCAGAGTTGCTTCTGGTCAAGAAAATGGCATTATGATATGGTTTAGATTTTTTTACTGGCTCCTTAATACATATATATGAATTTTGCAGTAAAAAATGAAAAACTGACATGAAAAACCACAAAACACAGCTTCACTGCACCCAACAAAAATTATTCTCCATGCTCCTCTCTGGCAGCTAGAAGTATTTGTCAAATTTAACTTACTACTTCAAGTTTTATACCTATGTAAATCTATAAAATCTGATTATTCCCCATTCTTATGATGGAAAACAGAGCAAATGTACTGAGCTATAGAGATATAAAAACCTGTGTAGCTTCATCAGATTGGCATTAATATAACTTCTGCAATTCTTAAACTTAATACAATTTAAATGAAAAATTGTAATATATATAAAATTAATGTATTGTTATATCAAATATGCACATGTACCATGTTAATCCAATATTTTAATATACACAAATTCCACTGTTTACAAGCCAGCTTGCTACATTACCATCTTTTATATCAACCTGAAATACAGCTTAAAATAAAATAAGTACAAAGGCAAGCTTTCTTCATCTTATATAAAGCTAAAAATAGTTCAATCCTAGAATCAATGCCTTTCCATGCCATAAAGTTGGTAGTATTTAATATGCAAACTAAGATATTTTCTACATACTGTTTTAACTGTATAAATTAAATCTAAATAGAAAAAAAATAAGCCCATATAGTTTCAAAGAATTGTGCATCTCAGAAAGACACTGCTATTTCTCTCCTACAGAACATTTATGTCAATAAAAGGGCCACAGTTATACCTAAGCAGACACAGAGAAATTGCAACATGTGAAAAATAAAGATAATAAATGTCAATAGCTCAATTCAGTGGCAGAATGGGGTCAACCTCCACACGTGCATGTACTTCATCACTGGCATGTTCCATTTCTTTCATCATGATCCCTTTAGAAGCCTGCACATAATCAAACAAGTGCAGATTTCTAAAAGAATCCCTCTTCTTTGTAATAGGTTAAACAAATTCACACTTCATTTCAGATTATATAAATTGGTAATTCCCTTGCTGCTGACTAAGAAAAATGTGAATGCAATCCAGCCCTCTAAAATGCACATTACTAAGTATCAAGCAGGGAAAGAACATGATATTGGCCTTTAAAGTTTAGATAGTTTAAAAAGAAAAGGATCTTTTGACTGGCAGGTTTAGCTCATTTCAAAGATAATTTCTACTTAAATTTCAGCCATTTGAGGCTTCCTATATACAGAGGCGCCAAAGCACACTTAATATCTGTACAATTGATGGTAAATTAATAATGAATGCTTCATCTGACAAAAGCAATGTAGTCAAATTTCTAGTCACAAATTGCCTCCCACTAATTTTAATTTTTGTGGCTTCTTTTTAAATGAAGTGGCTAAATAACTTTTACAAATCACTGAGATCTATGGACTATCCAAAGAAAATTTAGTGGTACTCTTTTCATACGAAGTTTTGTTTGCAAAGGTTAGTTCTGTTACAGCTGCATCACATGTGATTTTAGGCTGTGTATCCAGACCTTCAGCAAACTACTTTTTTACACTGGAGAGGGAAAAGGCTGAAGATGAGAAATTTTGATCTGAATTTCAAAATGCATTAGTTCAGAGAGGTTGAAGAGAGTGCTAAGTAACATGAAGAACATCTCGTCTGATTAGAGGAAACCAAAAGATCATGAATTACTTAGCAAAATACAGGCTGAGAAAGAATGTGATAGTCACTTCAAATATATATAAAACAAAACATACCAATGCTAAAGGAGAACTACTGAACTACTTCAGAAATGGGCATAAAATGAGGAAAGTCTATATTTGAACAGAAAATTAGGTTTCCAAGTATCAAAACTGTGAGGTTCAGTGAATTTTAGGGGCAAGAACCCAGATTAATCTACAACTGGAGCTTGACTGGTAGAAGGTGATATATGATACACAGTCAAGGGCAATAAAGAAATAAACTTCAGTGACCAAGGAAGACCCTTCCAGTACTGCATCCTGACATTCTTACAATTACAAGCCCTGTTTCCAAGATGAGTACTTATAATGGACACAACAATCTGCCAGAGTATGTTTTCATTTTTAATTGATACTAAGTTCCTTCCATATGTATTCCAACAGCCAAATATTCCATGTGGTGAGACATTTTAAAGTGTGGCTTCTTTAAAGTGCTTATATGAAAATTGATTTCACCCATTTTCCCCAAATGAAGGACCTGAATCTCAGTTTCAGTTCTTTCCCAAACCTGTTTCCAAGCCTTTAGACCAAGTATATTCCATGTGTCCTAAATGAAGTGTGTCTTGGAGTAGCCCAAACTGATTTCATGAGCAGCAGCCCACACCTGGGAGAGGGATGCATTAGACAAAATCAGGTCTTTTTTATCATCCCATTATTACTGCCCTACCTCTCATGCAGTTTCTGTTATCAGGAGAAAGGATCCATCCTGAAGGGCAAGCACAGGAAAAAAAAAATGGTCCAGATGAAGAAAGTAAGCAGAGGTGGCTACAGGGGGACGATGCACAGGAATTAATATCTGAAAATAAGAAAAGAACTATTAACAACTATAACAGTATGAGCAACTAGAGAGAATATTCTATCTCATTGCTACTGATAACATCAACCCAGAACTAAGACAGTTCTGCTATTTAATATTAAAATAATGAAATTATTTCTAAGAACCACAAGCAATACAATATACTAGTAACGGGATAAAATTTTCCATGCAAAACCAATACCATTACCATAGTGATCTTTTCAACTTTAATGCATCATAAAAATATCTTTCAAACTCTATTTCAAACTGTTCTTAACTGCATGAGGAAACATGTGGGATTTGCAGTCGTCAATTGTCACAACCCTTCCAAATGGGGGATTTAAATTATTTGCTGAAACTTCTTGGAGAAACTAAAGAGAAAAAAGTCTTGTTCAAAGATAGCGGGAGTTCAAGGCTGAATTCTTTAGATCACTCTGAAACTGTCAATTTAAGGTTGTAAAATTTTTAAAAAAAAACACATTGAAAGTATCTCCTGAGTGCTATTGTTACTATATACTAAAATTCAACCTGGACCTTTCAGACAAGGTTGATGCTAGTAAACTTTTCAGAAAGAATTATTACTGCACAAGAAATTGAATCTAGTATGCCACAGAGAGAAATTTTTAATATTAAAATGCTTTCCAAAAATACTTCAATTGTCTTATAAAAACATTCAGAACAAAGTTCAAGAAAATGGCACATACTACCTCCTTATCAATCTTTTTGGCTAGTCATTATCCTGAAATGCTGCCTAGGTGATTACTTTCCCTAACACCAGACTGAACAGTTGCAAGTCAATAATATGAATTATTTGCTTGTTTTAACCCAACCCATTTGCTGAAAAGACTGATCCTTGGTGTTCCAATGCATGACATTACTGCATGCTTATTTCTGCAATTACCAAGGTTGTTTTGATGAACCTACCATCAGGCTGCTTTACAGGATGGACTGCCACTAGACCCAAAGGCTGGTGAATGTTATAAATCATAACTGTCTGGTTTCCTCCATGCCATTTATTGGCTCGAATTACTCGATTAGTATAGCGGTCGCTCCAGTACACAAAATCTTCAAAGACAGTTAGACCATGTGGATGCTGCAATATCTAAAAAGGCAAGGTTCATTACCAATTTACTTCTGGAGATTTGCATATGTAAAGCTTGCAATGAAGTAACAACAGAGCTGAGCATAATTTTTAAATAAGCAAATAATGAAGCAACTGTCTCAAAAGATATTTTTTAAAAAAAAAAAGAAATATCATCTATTGTCTAAAAACAATACATTAATTAAGAGGAAAATACATTTTTTAAAAAAACAGAATGCTATATAGACCCTGTGAGATGAAGAGAATGAGGAATTAACAAAGCAGTCTAACTATAGGGCAGAACCCACAGATAAAAACCCAACTGTAGATTTTCAAGACCACAAGAGGAAATGTCTAGTGAGAATTACAGACCTGTCAAGAACTTGCATCCTTGATAAGCTCCCCTAAAATTTACCAGAGGATCAAAGAAGGTGGTTTATCTAGATTTCAGATAACCAGGAGTGGAAAGATTGCCTTGGCTCCTATTTCAGACTAATTATCTCTCCAGCCAAAAGTAAAAGCCCCTAGAGTGAATTCTTGAAAACATTCGAGTGGTTATTGATACCAGTTTCTGTGTACCAACTGAACATCTGAACCATTGTGCTGGTACAAGAACAGTGCTAAAGCTGCCAGCAGCACTCCACTGGGAGACAGACTGTAAGAGGGATGGTCCTGATGGAGTCGCTGCACACAGCAAGTCCTGGTAGCACAAAACCCTTCACTGCTGTCAACAACAGTAGCAACAATCGCTCACAAAAGACCAGGACAAGTTTCTCTATATGTGCCTACAGAAAATGCACCACCGATTAACAGCAGCGTCAGGTGTCACCTTCAGACTTCATACATGCAGTCAGAAAGATGAGAACGATCTAAAGCACTAAGTCTACATGCAGCTCCAGACTCTGCTGAAGATCTCCTGAGAGACTGAATAGGATATGCAATTCCTCTTTTTCCAGCAGCAGGAAGCAGATAACATACTTCATATCTGCTTCACTCAAGCATTTTGAAGAAAAATACACCCAAGTCTATGACAATGAAAATATATTTTTAAGTACTATCAGCAGAGACATGGGAAAACAACAGTTCCTTAATAATGTCTTACCAGATCACTTGCAACCACCTGCCGTCTGTTGTTTCCATTGTAATCACAGAAATCAATATAATCAAGATAAGCATCAGCAAAATAGAGCAGTTTGTTTGGATAATCAATGGAAAGTCCATTGGGCCAGTAGATTTTGTTATTAATAATCACTGTGCGCATTTTTCCATCCATGCTGGCTTTTTCAATTCGAGGGTTTTGGCCCCAGTCCGTCCAGAACATTACATGAGCACTGCAAAAAGTAACTCGTGGTTACCAATCTGGAAAAAATCTAGCTGCCTATTGAGAAACATTACATGAAGAGTCATTAGCCAAAAAATAGAAGCAATCTTTCTAAGAACAGTCCTACACAATGATACTGAATCATTTATTTTAGCAATATGCTTTCTTTGGATACTACAGTAATTTCTGTTATGAAAGTTCTTTTAATATTTCTACTGCTTTTTCTATTTGTTGATAACAGCAGCATATAGAAGCTACTGGTGTCACTGGGTTTTATGTTGATTATAATCTGATTCTTTGGTTGCTACATAATAATTTAATAGAGGCTTATACTTTAACAGGTATGCATTGACAATGTTAACAGCACTGAAACTGGCAGTAAACAGAGTTCAAGGCATTGAAGACCTCAAAAAAAGAGTAAAATTTTGTACATGAACAGTAAAATCATCACACCCTATACCTCTTGCAGTCTGAAATGAGGAGGTGCTTTTGTGATAACAATACAATCTAGATAATTATTTTAGACTTGGGGCTATGAAGGTAGGCATATGACATTAAATCACAGATAAGTTTGTGGTACACCACCAACTGAAGTGATACATCATAGTTTTGAATTAATACTTCTTAACAAGGAAGCAAATGCAGAAAAATCTTTTACAGGCAAAAAGCCATCCCGTTGCACTGAAACAGAGCAGCAGATCACCAGTAATCACCTCATGACTTGAAATATTAATCAACTCTGAAAACACACTAAATTGTTTTAAGTTGTCTCTAACATTTGTCATTTACAATTCCATACAATTTGGGAATGTCTCAAATTTTAACAGTCACATCATAAAATAAGCATTTTTATTAAAAAAAAAAAAAAAAAAAAATTAATTCTTC
>VZRX01005862.1:40756-187165 GCA_013398075.1 Notiomystis cincta | reverse complement strand
GCAGCTGCCCGGAGCCACAGCGCCCCCTGCCTGCGGTGACCGGAGCTGCCCTGAGGGGCAAAGCGCCGGCAGCGAGAGAGGGCTGGAACTGGGCTCTGCTTGGGTTTGCTGTCGATGCCATTGTTGTTGTTTGCTTGCCTTGTTATATATATCTATATATACATATGTATATATATCTATTAATAAAGAACTGATATTCCTCTCCCCATATCTTTCCCTGAAAGCTCCTTAATTTCAAAGTTATAATAATTCAGATGGAAGGGGGTCATATTTTCCATTCCAAGGGAGGTTTTTGCCTTCCTTGGCAGACACCTGTCTTTCAAACCAAGACACAAAGCTGGACAATTTTCAGACAGTGCTGTCATTCTTTAGATTGAGGTCAGTGTTTCTCACCTGCTACTTTACAAGTCCTCCCATTGGCTTCTAGAATGTATCCTTCATCACAATAACACCTAACAGACCCTCTCTCATTGTAACAGTGCTGACTACAAAAGCCCGGAGGGTCACATTCATTAATATCTTCACAGGTCTTGGAGTCATTTGCAAGCTGGTATCCAATAGGACAGGTACACTGAGCTCCAAAAGGTCCTTGAATACATTCATGAGTGCAGCCAGCATTATTGTCAGTGCAGCTCTCCTGGTCTGAAGTTGAGTTGGGGAAAGAGATAAGCAAATAGTCAACAAAGGCTTCCTATGATAAATTTAAGTCTTTACAATTGCATTATTAGCCTAAGACTGATGCTAAAACGACTGCAGAACCATCAGTTATGCAGTGTGAGACTGGACTGTGGTCCTTATCCTACATACACAGTGCACATAAAGGCAGGTAATAACATTGTACTGAATCCCATCAAATGAATGCCAAACAGAAGGCTGTCTAAGCACACACATACAACAACTTTTTCAAAAATAGCAAGAAATACATAAAAATTTACTTTACCACTCCAGAACTAAAACTGTATAAGTAATAATTTAAAATAGTTTATGATCATACCTGGCTGGGGTTCATCTGAGAATGTGCATTGATTAAAGGGAAAAAGGAGGAAAGAAGAAAGAAAAAGATTATGTTTAAATCAATTCATAATCAACATAAATACAAATGCTGGCTACACATTAACTTCTTGATTTTAATCATGATTCTTGAAGTTAGAAATTTAAAAGAGAATATTAAGGACTGAATCACATTTCATCTGAATTTAAAGCATACTATGCTTTAGTGAATGTGTTCAGGAGCACAAAGTTCATTCCCATGTAGTATATAAAAATCTAAAGTCAGTGGAAGTTACATTGGAATTCAGAGCACAAGATGGGACATGGCTAATGAATTCCTCAGTCATCATTGGAGCCTCTTTTCACTGAAAGCAAGTTCCACTTAGAAATTTGAGCCGAATTATTGCTTACATTTCTGCTAGAAACATTGTGACATTAAATAGAGCATGTTGGATATTCCATTTCTTTCTGAAGACATAACACATAGTCTGTAGTAGATGCATGAACAGTAACTTACTGCACAGTGGGGATTCATCAGCTCCATTAGGACAATCAGCAGAATTATCACACACTTTGCTGAGATTCACACAGATGCTGTGACCTGGACACTGCCACTGCCAGCTGGGGCACCGGAAAGGCTGAGTCGGACAATCTCTCTCATCGCTCATATCCCGGCAGTCGTTGTCACCATCACAGATCCACGCTCGATACACACAGTTGCCGTTATCACAGCGGAAAAGCGATGGAGGACACGTTCTGGCAGGACATCTGTGATGTTCATCTGAGCCATCTGCACAATCAAGATGGCCATCACATTCCCAGTTATCAGGAACACAGCTGCCATCTGATTGACACTGGAATTCATTCTGGTGGCACATCCCTGGTGGTCTTGTAGCTAGAACAGTGACATTCAACAGTTCAGAAGCTGTTTCAATTTTAGACAGAGAAGCAAAACCACTGTGTTCAGTTCATCTCTTATATAACTAGTTACAATGCTATTAAGAATTGTATTGCTTTTAGATCAGGCCACAGAATCACAGTGAGTCAAGCTACATGACATTTCAAAATGTGACCAATTTAACTCCTACTTTATAATGTGGTCAACAAGACAATTCAACTATTACTATACTTTGAGCAAGCACATATTTATACTTCTGTACCTGTCCAAAGCTACAGAAAATCAGTTTCTGAAATTTTCACCACCCTATGCTGTAACATTTTAACTAATTTAAGTATAAAAAATTACTCAAAAAAAAAGTTTCAATCTAGCTCTCATAAATACCAGGTTTTTCAGATTAATAGACTTAATTTTACTTTAAAATCCTGAGACTGAAATGCCAAGAAAAACAAAATGTTACAGCCAAAAGGAATGCAAACTCTCCTCTTTGCTTGGACAACCTACTCTTGCCAGCACAATCTGCTTAGTCTACTCCAAGATGATTAAAACGGGATGGAGCACCTCTCCTACAAGAAAAGACTAAAAGAATTGAAATTGTTCGGCCTGCAAAAGAGTAAGCTTAGGGGTGACCTAATTGTGGCCTTTCTTATAGGCTCCCTCCAGGTACTGAAAGATGGGGAGAAAACTTTTACAAGGGCATGTAGTTACAGGACAAAGAGGAATGGCTTCAAATGGAAAGAAAACAGATCCAGATTAGATATTAGGAATAAACTCCTCACTGTGAGGAGGGTGAGGCACTGGAACAGGTGCCTCTCTTTCCAGAGAAGTTGTGGATGCCCTCTCCCTGGAAGTGTTCAACACCGGATGGGATGGGGCTTTAAGCAACCTGGTCTAGTGGAAGGTATCACTGTCCATGCCAGGGGAGTTGTAATTAGATGATCTTTAAGGATCCTTCCAACCCAAGCCATTCTATGATGTTATGATATTCTCATGTTGGAGCCTATGTTTGAAATTCTTGCTCAGGAAAATGATGTAAAGACAAGTTTCCCTGAAAAGAGTATTAAGGTTTCAAAGACAATACTTGACATAGCAGATTAAAGGAAATTTCCAGAAGCATCACTTAATAACTGAAGTCTTTCTTTCAGTGTCAGTATACTTACGGCAATCAGCCTCATCTGAGTGATCGTTGCAGTCAAAAACACCATCACACTGGTAGTAGGTGCTGATACACTGGTCCCCACTTCGACATTTAAACTCTGTGGCACTGCAGTTATATACTACAAAATTTAAAAATATTGAATGTTATTTAATTATTTTACACAGCTAGACTGCATCAAATTTACCCTATAGGTGCTTAAGTCTGATATGGTATCAATTCCACTGAGGACCATAATTTCCCTGAGACACAGAAAAATGCAGTGACTTTGTAATTCACAGAAAACAGAGGAAACAGATTTCAGCCTTCCACAACCAGCCTAGAGATCAAAAGCATCACAAACAGGGTTAATTTATGGATAGGTTTATTACACATTCTGCCGTCTTTTAGCTAGTAATATGAGGTCACCGAAGACCCCTTTGGGGGTAAGTGTGAGGAAACAATAAAGAAGCATTCAACAAACAAAGTTACACTTACTGCAGTCATGCTCATCAGCACCATCTATACAATCTTTGTCCCCGTCGCAGACATAGTAGGGGTCAATACAGCGATGGTCTGGACACTGGAATTGCCTGGGTTCACAAGTACCTGTGAAAGCTATTAAGAATGACAATAAATGCAAATGTGTTTCTTTCCTCTCTTTTGAAATCAGCATATTGCTGAGAAAGTAGAAAAACATTATCCCTAACTTGCAGCATATAATGCAGCAACTAGCAATCATATAAATTACAAGCACTAATAAATTAATATCAGGTAATTTTTCATTTATATGTAGGTTTTGGCTCATGGAAAATAAACAGAAGATTCTACGTAGTGGTAATTAACTCTAAAGAAAGTATATGAAAAAGCTACTATCTTACATCTGGTAAAAACTTCCAACCTAGATTAGCTGACTACACCATTAGCCATCTCTGAGATCACCCATGAAGTAGAGGTTTAGGACATCTCAGCTGTAACTGCTTTTTGCTAGTTATACTGGATGACATTATACAGCACCATGATTATGATTATCATATTTGCCCTGTTTTATTTTGAAGAATTTCTCTGCATTCTACGTGGCCCTGGAACTTCAAATTAGATGAGTTTTCCCCCATCTTAAGGAGTACAAAATACCAGTCTAACTTAGATACTAGTCCTTTTTTCCCAATTTTATTTATCATCCTTATACCAATGAATATATCTAAGTAGATATGCCCAGTTGATCATAAAAACAACAGATAGTCATGATACTCACTGCAGTTCTTTTCATCTGAGCCATCACCACAGTCATTATCAGTATCACATAGCCATATTCTTGGAATACACCTTCTATTATCACAGGTGAACTGGGTTGGAGGGCATGAAGAGGGTTCTTGTGTGGGACAATGCAATTCATCACTGCCATCAAAACAGTCATTGTGTTTATCACAATGCCAGCGACCTGGAATACACTGTCCGCTGGCACAGGTAAAAGCTGAAGAGGCACAAGTATTGTCTGAATAAAAAAAAAAAAAAAGCCCTTATAAAGGTCTCCAAAACTTGCCTTTCCTGCAACAGTTATCAATACATTCATTACACTTATAGAATGCCTAAAATATACATCAAATTCTAAAGTGCACATTGCTTAGAATTAAAATGTCTGTTATGCAATATGCTGCAGAACTGAACAGAATACTTACAAACTTGTTTTAAACTGCAGAAAACAATAAAAAATTAAACAGTTCAACTCCAAAACAATCTAAACTAACCATTTATACTTTTCCCCAATAGAAATTCTAGTTATTTTAGAATAACCCATAAAATAGCCCATTAATAAGAAACAGATTATACCTTAGTCATACTAGTTGGTCCTATGCATTAGGGAGCACATTTTACTACTCTGTCCTATTTCCTTGTTTGTTATTTAAAAGAATTAACTCTGAAGAAGCACCATATGTCCTAAAAGCCTCTTCAATATCTTCAGTATCTTATCTTCTCTTCTATGCCTTATCAGCTGTGTTTATCCCATTGTTCTCTCAAATTTACTTGAACAATAAAATACTCTGTGTGAGACACTTTACTGTAAAACCAGGAAATGAACCAACTGTTAAACTCCAGATGTAACAAATAGATCAGCATTACCCAAATATTATGAGAAATAAATCTTTTATTATGATGTTAAGTGAAATAAAATGTGCTGCTTTAAACTTAGAGGAATGTTATGCAATGTATAGAGTTTTGTTATATTTCTTATAGTGCTATTTTTTAAGTGTCTTCATCTTTACTAAGATGGCTTGTTCCTCTCCATGTATCCAAATTAGGCAAGCTATTGATATTCCAATATAATTCAAAATTTACAAAAAATTAAGAATAAGGACAACTTCTTTCTTTAGAAAATAAAGTTTTGTTACTCTGTAAATTGAATTTTGAAAGTAGCTAGGTATGAATATTTTCATGAGTTGTTTAGGTGGCTGGTACTAAATCCTGTATTACTATGATATAACTTCCAAAGTAACTAATTATGACAAGTAATTTCCAAAGTAACTAATCTCCCAGTAAGATTTCAGTATTTATTCACAGATGCAACCCTAAATATAATTCAAGTTTATTCCAATGAATCCATACTGACTCATTAAATTTCCTGGACTGCAAACAAGGAATACTAACTGCACATTCCAGGGATTACTTACTTAAAGAACCACAGTTTTGTTCGTCACTGTTATCATGGCAATCATCAACACCATCACACTGGTAGTATCGAGGCACACATCTTCCATTACCACAGGAAAACGAGTAGGAGCCACACTGCAAAGTGGGTGGCTCATTGGATGGATCTTCAACGCATGTCAGTTGATTTGGAGCCAGCTTCATGCCATAAGGACACCCACAAACTCTCTGAAAGTTTGGTACTGGGAAACAGAAATGGCTGCAGTCTCCATTGGGATTTGTTCCTCTATTACAGTAGTTAGAGCCTTAACAAATGATAGAAAAGATCAATGTACACACTACTGATAACATCTTGGGAACTACCAAAAGTGCATATTAACTGTGAAAAAAAAAGGTGCTGTAGCAAGTCCTGGTTTTGCATACACTGCAAAACAAGGTCAAGGTCATTGACAGCAATAGTAGCAGTAACATAAAAGAAGCATCACATTCCATATACTCTTGACACAAATGTTTATGGAAGCCAAAAACATATTATTAATTTTTTGACAATTTTCAGCAACTGCCTGGAAACAAATGTACTACCACAAATGAGAACCTCTGTCTCCCCAAGGCTGCAAGACCAGATCCAACCTTTGGATACCAAGTAGTCAGTGAGCCTTAAGTTTAATCATATGTTTGATGAGTGCATTGGGTGTTTCACAAAATTAACTACAATACCAAATCCTTGTCTTAAAGCATAAAATCACATAGAATTTAAGAAAATATGAAAATAAGAACTAATTAGTGATTTATACATAGTAATTACTTGAAGAATAGCAATTTGATTGATAAATATTTACCCAATTCCTCAAAATAAACAGTTTAGATTAGCTAAAATTTCTACTAGAAAAGGAGAAATACAGAGTGGTAGTTGGTGATACAATTACACAAAACACAATGGAATCATAATTTCATTTTGCTCGGTTATTAAGTACAGTGACAGAAGGGGTAGAGGGAAATTGCATCCAGGCACAAAGCAGTGAAATATACAATGTGTGATTGCAAGTGCCTGTGCTGCCTCCCTTGCATGCCAGTTATAGTGAAGCCATTTATAGAATTGAAACTGGAAATCTGCTTATTCCATATTTCACACCCTCGCTCTGTACAAGAAAGGGGCTCACCTATTTGGGAATGAGCGTCGTATGCTTTAACATGCATAATGTTACTAATGCCCCTCCTAATAATAGTCATTTCTCCTCCATCAGACTTCCTCACTCGAACGATTCCACTCAGCCTCCAGTCAGTGAAATAGGCATAACCTGTTTTGAAAAATATTTAACATATTATAGAGAAATATGACATAAAAGATCAAACATCATAAAAAAACCCTAGAAGACTTTTCATGAAAATTTAACCATTTTTCATAATTGTTCCATGAAAAAGACAAAAGGATCTTCACCATTTATAATGCTGTCAAAGTGAGCCTTCAGTCACAGGCAGACATAACTTAGGAATGCCTTCTCAAATTTTACTGAAATTGACACAAGAAACCTAACTAGCATTTCAAATTCCAAGGCCATTTTAACTCATTCATTAAGACTAATTCCCAGAAAATTTTAGAGTATTTTTGGAGATATTTTTATATGTGATCAAAAGGGTCATGTACTGACATCTTTCTTCAGACACAACATAAATCCAGTAATAAACTTTACATATAGTTGTTAAAATCCTGAAATGTTGACCATCCCTGGAGTGGTGATTCACTTTGTTCAGCAAGAACAATTCACCTTGGAAGCTATAATTAGTACAGCATATCTAACTTGTTGCACTACATGAATTACCTGACCCGTTTAAAATTATTTAAAAACAAATATACATAAAACCAGTTCTAAAAACGAGCAAGAAGTACTAAATACATCTTTTTAGTAGAACTTTCAAGAGTGCTTTTTTCGGAAAACCAGTATTACAAAATCTCTGCCATTTTATGTCGCAAACTCACAGATCACCCTATGAAAAGAAAAATCTGTGGTGATAATAATAGATAATATTTTTCAATGCCAGACTTACCTCCAAAAATAGTAAGGCCAAATGGGTGAGTCATCTGAGTAATATGTTCAAGAGTCCGTCTGTCCAGCCCATCAAAGGTGCTGTGCTCAATTTTATCAAAAAAAGCATCCACCCAGTACAGCCTCAGAGAACTAGAAATAATGAAAATGTCATATTTTTTATGTGACATTATGTCCCTTAGGAAGCACTAGCATTTTCTTAAATAATAATCTTATATCTACAAGAAGCTATTGGGGTGTGTGGGGAGGGATTCTGAGAAAATTTTACAATTTAAGCGTTTTCAACCAACCGAAAGATAAGGTCTTCAATAAAAGAGTGTCAGTGCATGCAATCTGACATCATTCCTTTATTTTTACTCCCTGAAGAGTAAAGGAAGAAACATGCTTGCTCAAAAAAAGCCTCTCTTCTTCTGTGTTCCCTTACCTCCAGTCAATGGCGAGGCCATTAGGCCAGCCTAGGGTTGTATTGACAATTGGCAAGGCGTGGGATCCGTCGCTCCAGGCCCTCATGATTTTTGCTGGACGGAACCAATCTGTCCAGAATATATACCTGGAAGGACACATGGCAGAAGACATGTAAACTAAATTATATAATGTGATTAAACAGAGCAAACATTTGAAACAGCATTAACATTTTTCTTTGTATCACATCCTTCACATAATTTTAAAAAATACAATTTCATGTCCCTCTCCTCACCTGGCAATGGTATAGACAATTAATATTTATCCTGTATACAACTTCCAGAATCTTTGGAAGTATTTTGGTCCTTTAGATATAAAATATCCATAACTTGGTTAAAATTGTTAAGGTTCTCATGTAATTACTGACAGAGAAATAGAATCAATAAAAAATGCATCTTCCAGGTAAAACTTACAAGCAAGTATGAATACTACAAAGAATTTTCCCCTGATCCATTTGACTTATGCTTACAGTCAAAGAGTTGAACTTAATATTAAATAATTTTATAAAGCAGCAAAAAAAAAAGTTAGCATATCCAAGGGTCCAGGTTCGACAGTATGCTTATGAGGTTACTTTCAAAATAGTGTACTTGGTTGCTCATGAAAATCAATATCCAAGAATTAAGAAATTCAGTAGTATGGCATATGAAGCCAAACTATGCTGTGAAAGAAACACTGTCTTGGCATTGGCAAAGAACACAGAGTATGGAATTTGAAAACCAGCATTTTCATCAAAGAAAAGCAGGGCTTTATTTTGTGTATGGAGTCACATATTGTAAGGTCTGTATCAAATATAGACAGTAGTATCCAATACAGTTCAAATAATGAAATTCAGAGAGATAGAATTACAGAATGTTAGCAGTCTGGGAATTGAAAGTATATTAAAAACAATTTAGCAAACTTCATCTTTCAACTATGAGATATAGCGTTCTGAGTGATACAAAGAAGCCATCTTTTTATCAATGGACAGGAGTAAAAGGAAAAAACCATAGTGCTTTTAAAGAGAGTTCTTTTGAGTGCTTCTGTCATGTGGAATGTCTCTCACCTTGCCCTTTCCTCTGGGTGCTGAATCCTAGGCTGGAATAAGACAAACAAAATAAAGACAAGACAACTGAAAAGAGATGGTATTTTGAAAAGAACAGAAATCCAGAATCAGATGTAAATCTAATCTCACCAGTTCTGTTTAAACCATAATCTGTACATATTGTTTAAAATGAGAATCTAAACTTACCCAATAACGGGATGAACCACTATTGAGCGAGGATTATTTAAATTCTGAACAATAGCTCTCCTGGATTTATCTGCCAGCCTCATCACACTAATGCTCCTGTATCGAGGATCTGTCCAGTAGAGGTTCTTTGAGATCCAGTCAAAAGCCAAATCTTCAACACTTTCCACTCTATTAGCAGTCAAGATCTCTCTTCCTAGAATTTATAACACACACAATGATTGTAAATGTTTAGGAATAGGGGAAATAACATGAGTGCAGTATTCTATTGACAAAACTTGTGGCTTCTCTTGGTAGAAGTGCTACTTCTGTGCTACTTTTATATAAAAGCCAATAACCAAGGGCAGGGAGGGGTGCCCTTTGCTCTAGAGAAAGAAAGTGTTATGTCCAGCAGCACAACTGCAAAAGAGGGGAAGTAAAGACTAGACAAAGGTCAGAGAAAATTCTGTCACTAAGTTTACACTGAAGGTTTTACAAAAGTAAGGTCAGTGCAGTAAGGACATCTTGCTCAACAGCCAGATTTTATCTACTCTTTACATAGTAATGGTCAGCTGCAGTCTACCATTAACCTGACCCAAGGCAGCAAGCAAGCACAGAAGACTACATGCTGACATTTGATCATCATTATAAATTGGAGAGAAACATTCTTTACACTAGCATATATATGATTTCAAAAAAATCTCACAAACTTAATCTTCTTTTTCTGTATTACAGTATCATAGCAAACATCTTGCTCTCCAGATGGGGAAATTAAAATAGAAACACAGTTTCATACTACTGAAAGGCATACCTGTCTGCATAAACAGACTGGTGAGGGCAAATACTAGTTGTGAGAAGTACTGCAAATAGTCCATTCCCAAATACATTCAGCAAGTTTGTCAAACAACAGGAGATTTCAACAAGCTTAGTTTGAGTTGAACATTTTTGAGAAACATTTTCCGAGTTACTGGGGTCACACTGAGATTCATCTGTGTATCTCAGGATGTGACTTTTCACAATTTTTTTAGAAAAATATACATTACAGTCTCCTTACCATAATTACTCTACGATTCCCAAGCATGATTCTCACCTGAACCATCAGTTTTCTGTTTATAGATCATGTCTCTACTTGTGTCTGAAAAAAAAATTGTGTCATCCTGAGCACAGAAGTCAATTCCAACGAAGTATGAAGGGCTCCCTGTTACAGGTATGATCACATCTTCCTGGGTGGAGAGATTGAATGGGATTCCCCGCACTGCCATCTGGGATGAAAACAGCAGAAACTGCCGCACAGCTGGGAAAGGAAAAATCAGACACAGACTTTACTTATTCACAAGGGGAGACACCTGAGCATTAAGAAAAGCTTTGTTTTATTTTGACAACACTAATAACCTGGAAGTAGAAAAAAAGAAGAATGAGAAAATAGATATTTAAATATGACAGACCTAAAAATTGAAGAAGAAAAACAAAACCCAATCCAGAATATTAGGTGATGTGGTCAAATATTCCACTTCCATTGTTACTGTGGTCCTAATACACTTTTAAAGCAAACATACCTATGGAAGCAGAAATCATCTTCTGTACTTCCCTCTTTATAATCATCTATGAAAAAATAACTCACAGGCTTTGTAAAGCCACCATAAAATAGAAAATATCTGGGCTAGCCAGATAAATGCATGGCCAAATACTAAAATTATATACATATATGACATAGTTTGTCAGTAGACAGTCATAGTAAATGTGCATCAGTGACAATTCTGCACTCAAATAGGCAACAGAAGATTGCTGATGGAAACACACAGCTCCAAAACTGAATCTCTTATTCTTGTTCAAATAGAGAAGACCAACCCAATCTGCACATTACTGCACAGAAAAGCAGGCTTATATTTCCAAATAACACAAAATATGCATATTAGCAAGCATTCATACTTGACTTCAGGATTAAGAGTTCAATCATACAGCTCTCTACACATATTCCATATTTAACTCAAAATCCTCATTAAAGGAGGTGAGTTTAAGTTGTGGCTTGAAATGAACATCAGCAGAAATTACTAGATTTAAAGCTGTCAAAAAGAGTTGTGGTGAAAAGACACAAAGTCTTCAATATATTGAAACTACTGCAGAGATGAAAGATGTTCTAGAACCAGCTCTAGAGCTATGGAGTAGGAATCTTTCCAACAATTGTAAGGCATTTTCTTACCAACACAATGCCGTCCATCCACGTGGAGGTCAAAGCCCAGAATACACCTACAGCGATAACCTAGGCCATCGTTATCTGTTTTGTGGCTGAGAACACAGATCTGCTCACATCCCCCATTATTATTTCCACAAGGATTTCTTACTGGAAAATAATACAGACAGAAGTATAACTTCCTCTATTAACTTAATGGTATCACTATCTTGATTTTTCAGGATTCTCTTCAATATCCACAATAAATTATGCGGATTATGTGAGAGTTACATCACATGGAAAACATACCCCACCAGTTCTACCCAGGAATGCACTGAAATCACATCACAGGTAACCATCATTAAGGAATTCAGCTCATACAGAGACACTCAGCACACAGCACTAAAGGCCATAATTTGGGCTATAGTCTTCTGCACATTCTACTTCAGAATTATATCTCACAGAATAGATTGAATACTAGTAGCCTTTTCACTGCATTTGCCGCAGTGTTGAGGAAAAAAGTTCCAAATGCCAATACTGCTCAAACCCACAGGTTTGACTCTACCAATTATCAGTCTATTTATAAAGCTCCCCTTACTCTTAAATGGTGCATTTGACAGTTCTTTAGCTACAGGAGTATCACTGTGTGATAAAAATCAGCCCAGTTTTCCAAAACAAATTTATCATAATTACAGTTCCTTACAGCAAAGTAAAAGTCTCATCAGTTTTACCAATTTTTGGTAACATAGTTCCTAAACCTCCCCTCATAATCTACTTATGGTCTTACCAAATGGCTGCCTGGCAGCATGGTAAACTGTCACTCCATAAGGTCTCAGTGAAGACTGGTAGATCACTTGAGGGTTAGACTCTGAAAATTTGTTAGCTTTCACCACTGCCATTTTGGTCCAATCAGTGAAATAAACATTGTGTTCAAATAAAGTGATTCCATATGGATGAGGAATCAGTGAGCCTCCATGAGCTACTGTTCTCCTGTTATAAAGATGATTTAAAATTATTTACCAAATATTACCTAGACAATAACATTATTAACAGAAGAAAGGATACAGTATTTTTAATTCATTCACTGGTTTTTGCTTCAACAGAGAAGCTACTAAAGTACAAATGAAAAAGAACAAATGAACTGAAGAGATAAAGCTAAACATACACCATTCATCAGCCTAAAGGGTACAGCAGTGAAAACAGAGCAGAAGTGTTAGCAAATTCAAAGAAAACACAGTGAGTAAAGATGAGGGGAGAAAAGATACCAACATTAATTTTATAACTTAGTAAGTGAAAAAATACATTGAACAATAAACCTGTCAAATGAACAGAAGACTGTTTTTCAAGTCAATACATAGAAAGTATGCTAAAGGGGACATTTTTTATTTGTGTTTGAGTAACTGATACGAATGAGAGAGGCAGAGATAAGCAGGCTTCTAAACAACACGATGCTGTAAGACAGTCCCATAAAAACTCAAGGACTCCCTTCTTGCATGCCATGATTTAATCTCCCCAGCGTCATAATAGGGTAAGGGATGACTTAATTTTTGACAACAAAGACTTATAAAATATAAGAAAAGCATTTAATACCTATCACATAAATTAGTGTTTTGAAGTGGAATATTTTGTATAAATTAATTCATGAAAAAAATTCAAAGAAATTATGATGGAAGATAATGAATATCATTGAAAAATAATAAAAAGCAAATGCTCTAAAAATGTGTACTGTACTGGTGGACTATAAAATGTACATTATAAAATTAGGGCAAGAGGCATTCAAGGCCAAAAAAGAGCAAAGAATGTTGAATTAAAGAATGTCTAGAAGTAGCATTAGACCATAGAGACAAAGGCGCATCACATTCATTATGTTGTAAATTTCACCCTTTGTGTATCTCGTTTTGTTAGACAAATCTTTTTTGAACTAGATACAAAGTAATCAGTGTATCTGTAGCCTCCAAGGAATAGTATTTCACCTACCTTTGAAGTCCATCATACGTTACAGTCTCAATGTAATCAAACCGGCTGTCAACCCAGTAAAGTCTCTTTGACACAATATCCAGAGTTATTCCAGCAGGCCAGCCTAATTTTGTTTTAATCAAATCCTGACGATTTGTACCATCCATGAAGGCCCTTTCCACTTTAGGATCACCAGACAGACTGTCCCAGTCTGAGAAAAACAAATAACTATAAAGAGATAAAAAATAAAATAGTCACATTTCTTTGAGATTTTATAAGAAACTCCAGCATTTCACATGATATTTAAAACCAGCACCCTCTCAGAACAGAATTTGTTTCTCAGCAGGCATATTATGAACACATACTTTATACTTTCTACACAAGAAGCAATTTTCATTTTCTTTTATAGAATAAATCCATAAAGAAGCATGCTTTCATCCAAAAGACCTCAGAAATACTAGTTCCCCTTATTAAGTTACCGACTTAAGTTTACTGCCAGAAATAAACCAGTGACAAATAGTTGCATCATAAAAACAGCAGCCATGACTACAAGTTGCATTAAATTTCTCTTCCCATTCTCTGCAGATCCATGTTTTCATGGCTCACATATACTTCTGAAGCATAGGGGTTAGGAGATACTAACTTTCCTGGCTTCATTCCATCTCTATTCCATGTAGTAGGAGATCTGTGGATGGTATCACAACTGAAATCTTTAAGGATAATGCTCCTCTGCAGAGCAATTCCACAGGTTCCATTTTCAATGCTACTCATGCACACAAAACTCCAGCCATGACACAGATTCCACACATTATCAATAAATGCATTGCAGAGCTCTCTCATAAATCAAGGGGCAGAAGAGGTTAGGATAGAATGCAAATGTTCAAAATATTTTATATCTGATTCTAAAATGATCACTCTTGCTGTTCCTTAGCTGTCTTCCTTTTACATGGGGATAAGGGAATTTCTGACATCTTTTACCATTATCTGACAAGTATCACTTACCCAACAGTTGGATCAAGTGCTATTCCTCTAGGATTTCCAAGATTTTCAGCAATAAGAGTCACACGGTTTGTTCCATCCAAGTTAACCATATCTATTCTGTTCACACTGGTCTCAACCACATAGAGTTTATTGTTAACCCAATCCACTGCTAGATTTTCAGGTGTGTCAACTGAAATGTTTAAAACTTCTTGGAAATCAGAGCCATCAATATTAATCGAAAAAACCTGAAAACAATACAAATATTGTCAGTCCCCACATGATGTTTTGCTAATCACAAGCCAGGTGGTATTTGTCTTTTATAATCAGATTGTTCACAAATCCAAAACTGGCCATCAGATACAAGCAAGTTACCCTCTAAGTTATTCCTTAGGTTAAGATTTTTGCAAAAATCTGGAAACCAATGAAAAATTGCAGGAGGCTTGTCTTCAACTAGCATTTCTACAAAATGGACAAGAAACAGACTAAAACAGCCTTGTCCTTTAGCAGTTGTTTAAAAACAATAAAAAAAGGAAAGTTCATTTCCTTTCCTGAAATCTAGCAAAACCTAATATTTTCATTGATTGAGAAGAAATGATTATGCTTTGGTAAAGTTCTCAACAGTGGCCAGAAACAAGAGGGGGAGCTCTTACTACAGCAACCACTACAGGGAAACAGCAAAATGAAGAAAGTAAGGGAAAGCTTTCCATCTTCACAGAAAGGAGGTCTCAGCTTGTGGTCTCCTTTATCTAAGGCTGATTTTAACAGCGTCCTGCTCAAGAAGAATAGTGTTGTAATTTTAAAAGCAAGTTCAGAGCTATGTGAAGCAAACAGTCAAAACACAATAATTTTACATGTACAGTAATGATGTGATTATAATACTGGGTAATCTGAAAAGGTAGATTTTTTTTTTTTTTTGAACAACAGCATGAGATTTGGAATGCATTTAAATGAAAATACAGATTACCAAGAAAAATAAGAGCTGAAAGAGTTGTATAATTTTAAATATTCTTCAGTTCCAGGTAACAATAATCAAGATAACCACTTAACTGTCTATTCTGTTCTTTGGAAACCCTGTTGATGAAAGAGCTTATGGGCATTAGGTTATCTGGCAGTACACTAAATGAGATAAAGATGACACAAAACACAACCCACAGTTTTCTGGTTTAGTTTACCTCTTAATCTTAAAAAAGAAAAAAAAAGACAAAAAATGCAGTAATATAATTATTTTAGGACAACAGGTGGAAATATTCATTATTTAAGAAAATTCTAAATGTAATTGTTTTCATCTGGATATTCTAGCTAGGATTTAATTAGATTAATTAATCTTAATTAATTAATCAGGATTAAACTATATTGGGCAAATAAAAAGGTAGTCCTTGCCACCTGGGGTGTGCAGTGAAAAACCTCATATGATCTTTTATATATACCTATTACAAATACAGAATATATATCCTGTCTCATAAAAGTGCAGATTTGACCCTGACTAAATTCAGTCATTGACAAAGCAACTGCAGCAATAAGAACCTACTACAGCCACAATAAAAATGCCAGAACTATGAACAAATCAAAAATTGTGCATACAAATCTTGTCCTACTTGACAGCCATGCACTGAATGTTCTTTCCCACAGAACCAGCATGGAAATGTAGTAAGAACTACAGTTTTTATTACATATCTTATGTGTAGACTCAGAATAATGACAGTGACACCAAATTAATGCATTAGTGGTGTCAGCAGGAGCCAGGTCACAGATTCTCCTTCACTCTGCACAACGATCAACATGAAGATGAAGACTGTGGTGTTTCAGCATTTGACCTAAGACTTTTTTGGTTTCCATAAGTTATGCACAGAGAAAAAGAACAAGGCTGCCATCCAACTTCCACAAAAGTCTCCAGACTGTTTTTTTTAAATTACTCTGCTCTACTTTACCTTGAAGCTAAAATAATTCCTCTCAAAAAAAAAAAGTAACACAATATTGGCTCATTACACAAAATACTGTCAATATTTGTTATTCAAGCTCAATTACAGTGCCATTTGAAGTATATGAAGAAATCTGATTTTTATCATCTTGGAAGGCACACAGCTTTTACATTTTCAATGATCATATTTCAAAAATTACCAAGAAAAATTTACTCAGTTTTGAAAGAATGTCTACTATTTCTCTTAATTAGTTTTTTGGACTCAGTCTCAAGTAAAATTAAAAGTTGCTCAAGACATTCCCATATAATAGGATTCTTTGTTTAATATGTCACATGTAACAGTATAGTTGAAAAAATGCAGTCATTAACATAAAATATTTCAAGGAGCTTTTTTGTTAGAAAACAAAAATACAGCCAGCTTTGGCTCTCAAAAATGAGAGCCTATCAACACATTCTGCCTCTTGCAGTTCTTTACTTCCAGATACACAGAAATACATTCTTCTTGAAATTTCTACCGACCTTGTCTTGCACTGTATCAGTCCAAAAGACTCTGTGCAGGTAAAAGTGAAAGTCCACTCCAACTGCAATCCCACGATTCTGTGACTGCACCAAAGTACGAAAATTTCTTCCATAAAGATCTCCAATCAGTAAATCACGGCCATTGGAAAAAATAATTGATGCAACACCAGCTGAAAGCAGAGGTGACAATGATTACTCTGCAGGCAAGATATTTTGCAGAGGGGCATTGCAATATATACATACTGCTGCATACACACTGGGCACAAAGTTTGAAATAGATGCTCAGACTACAACCTGTATAAATGTTTCTATGTGAGTACTAACTTGCTGCGATTTGCCTTTGGTTTGTACACTTGGAGCAAATCAGGCAGGAACAGCTGTTTAAAGCCCTGCTAGGTAAAACTTTTATAAAACCCCTGTGCATCTAAACATGAAAAGACTATTTCTATCCAAGCTAAAATCAACCCAGTGAAATTGACTTATAGAAGGTACTAAATTCTACCATTTTTAAGAAAGAAATAATTGGAAAATGGTGAGATGAAGACTGGTCCACAGATACAGCTGAAGAAAGAAGGAAGGGGAAGGGAACTGAGCAGTTCTTGCTTTTCTAAGAAACAAGACTGTTAACCAGCTATGCCAAGCAGAAACTCCCATTCCCACTGACTTTCTGTAGGCAGGAACATCTGCATTACACAAAAGCCTGTTAGAACATTACATCTCCACAAAGCAGAGTTTCCCAGGGCCTGCTTTCAGAAGTGAGCAGGAGGTCAGGAGCAGCAGCCTACAGCTGATGAGGAAGTACACTCTGAGAGACAAGTATTCTTGCAGAGTTCAGACTCTGGGACACTTGAAGCCAAGAGCATAGCTTCTCTCACAGACAAGTGTTTGACCTCACCATTCAGCGAAACCATCTTCTGGCACAGCTCTAGAAAAACCAAGGTTCCCTGATTTCTTGATCACACTAAGTTCCATAGAGAGCATGAGAGAAAATGGCCTCCCACAGCAAGAAGAATTATTTTTTTTCAGGAATGCTCTGGCAATAACCTCCCAGCTCTGCAGAAGTGAAGTCAGGAGTGCTGAAAAAGCAATGGAGCCTAAAAGACATTTGTTGATTAGAGGAGAAGCAGCCCTGACGAGGCAATCAACACCAACCTACACATGCCAGCAGGTGCAGCGTTCTGATATTTACTGATATTCTGAAAGCTGTCCTGACCATAAGTCCTTAAGGGCAGAGTTAAAATCAAAGAGAGCTGTGTGGCACAGACATGAAAACGACCCTGTTTTATGCCTAGCTCTATCTATTTTCTCAGCAAGTGCACTAACCTGAAGTGTTGGCTCGACAATGTCGGTGATGCTCTAGAAAATAACCTTCCACACAGTGGCACTGGTGATGGCCCACACGATCTTCACACAGCTGGTCACAGACACCCCACATTTGACAGTCATCAAAATCTGTCAAATGAATAAGGCATATTTATAAAAAATGCTTTGTATAAAAGTGATGTTGCAATTAAGAAGCTGCAAGTTTGTCCTCTCTGCTTGCTTTATATCTATTTGCAAAACCATAGCATGAAAAAAGAGGGTTTCCATATTTTTCCACGATGTTTCAGTTTTGTAATTCTGGATAGCAAAAACCTGTGTTTCCTGCCCAAGGACCTACCTGCACTTCTGCACTCCCTCCCTCCACCCCAGAAAAAAAAACATTAACCAATCAACCAAAAAAAATCTAAACCACACCTGTCAGGAGAAAAGGAAAAATCATTTGAAGGGATGTCATTGTCTACTTTCCACAATACAGAATACGTGTATGCAGTATTTTTCCTGCAACAGATCTCTACACTTGGCACACATAAAGACTTGGCTGGATTTAAGCCCACTCTGAAGGTGAGGCCCAGCTTTATGTTAGTGCAGTGCTCAAGCTGAGTGCTTAAGCTTTAAGTCAGTGTAAGAAGGCAGTGTTTATTAGCTCAGATTTAGTACCATGCTAACAGATATCTTATTTACAATTAAAAGCTGTCTGTGCACAAGAACTAGCAAGCAAAAGTTCCTTTTAGCATGCAAAATACCATCTAGGAAGAGTACTAAGATCTGGAATTATACAGTACTGACTGTTAGCAATTCCTTCATGGCAAGTTTTGCTCCAATGACAAATATGTGCCTAGATTTCAGCAAACCAAAATACATTGGTTCAGATTTACAAGCCAGAATCTGATAACTAGGTTTACAGGGCAGTCAAAAAACAACAGAAGACTCATTGAGACTGCACCAGGTATGGGAATGTGTTCTTCATGCATTCCCCCAAAAGCGTGAAAAAATGGAGGAAGTTTTGTGCCTTATTTCTCTGTCTCTACAAAGAGCAACCATTCTGCCATTGCAGCTTATACTGCCTTAGGCCACCCAGTATTCTCAAAAATATAAGTCTCATTAGAGACTGAGCATCTGAAATACTTTTAATAGCACAAACACCATAGCTTGGGTTGAAAGCTCATAAATGATATTTACCCTGTTTCTTTTATTAGGCAGTGCTAACTTTCATGATTCTGAGGTTACTCACTTGCCAGCTACTGAGATAAATCATTTGTGCTACCAAGTTACAGCAGCTTTACAGTCACCTTTGCATTTTAGTAAATATTCTTCTTTTCCATGTAAACTATGTACATAATAAAACCCCACAGAAGACAGCCTTTCCATCGTGCAAACACAAAACACTCTTTTTATTTTCAAGTATAATGTTCTGCTGTCTTCACATACAGCCACTTTCCAAAAGTAACAAACAATTCAACATCATTAACTGGTTTTCCAGGCATACAACACACATCACTGAGGCAGACACAAACTCTATGTAAACACTTAAAGACCAATAAAAACTTTGATAATAAACAAGCCATCCAATAGTACCTATTTTTAAACCTAATCATGCTGTCACTATATTTTTAGGTCTAAGTGAACGAGGTCTTTTTGATATCACTCTAGTTTGTTTCTGTACCACCATGCTGCCATTATGCTACTAAAAGTTCCATACATTTGCTGACTCCTGAGATCTTCTGTTTGCCAGTACATCCACCCAATTTGAACTTAGTCACCTCCCTGGAATCCAAACTGTCCCAGTGAGTTGAGAGAAGGTACTGGATACCTGTAATCACTGGACTTTACTCACCAATACAAGTGCGACTGTCATTGCCACTTATTGTGTATCCTGCAGGGCAATAGCACATCCCTCCAGCTGGAGAGGAGTGACAGCGATACTGGCAGCTCAGCGCAGCACAGCGTGACACGTCTGAAAGGGAAATGCAATATTTCAGAAACACACCCATTACCAGTAGAACAGCTTTCTGCCTTAGCAAGAGCTACACAGCTGAAGTCTGTTCTATGGCAAGCCTTCAAATTCAAGTACAGCTTCTTAAAACCAATCTGCAGAGAAAACTATGTACAAAGATCCACAAAATCACATTTATATTTATATTTACATACATGCAAAGCAAGGGCATGGAACACAGAAGAGAAGGTACTGTTTTTAATGGGTTTTAGAACAGAGTTAAAAGATAAGCATCAGTCTTATGTGTACCACCAATGGTAAGTGCTGTGTAAAAAGTTGCACAGAGGAAGCCATCTGCAATGCACCAAAACTTTCCCTGTTTCCACAAGATCTACTTGTGAGCAACATATCCTTGGGCTCCATCTATTGGCACATAAGCCCATCATTTACTCTTCTATGAGAAAAACTCCTACTATGTTATATTAAGAAGAATATGTATATTACTCCAATATACTGGAATATACTGTTTGCATTCTGTTCATGGACAAACATTTCTTTGTCCTTTCCTTCTCTCTCTCTCTTTTTCCTTATATTTCTCCTTTTTCTTGTATTACTATTTAATAAACAATTCAGTGACAGGCGAATTAATTATGATTGCAAAACACTTGACAAAGAAGGAGGTGGAAGTCAGCATTTTCCTTTTCTTCAATTTCTTCTGTTAAATGCCTTGCTTTGCAGCTTTTATCTGCTGTAATTACCAAACCACTCAGCAAAGCAACAAGTGCTTTTATACAATAAGGTTTCATTTCCTCTTATTTTTTCCTGCCCTCCTTTTCCAAAAGGGATGATTTTGTTAATGGGAATTTTTATCTTCCTAGAAATTAAAATACACCAGTCCTTGTCCTTGGAGGGATTTGGCATCTGTAGGATTAGACAGAAATTAACAGGAATTATGCATGCTAACTGCCTCCAACAGAAAAAATCTAGTGTACTGCTAACTGGAGAAACAGACATCCCAGGTAAAAAGATATTTTTTTAAATTCTAATCTTTAAAGTGAATTAGTCAAAGCTTAGGATATACCGATTCAATGCTGTGTTCTGATCAGTACAACTCATTACTTCTTACTTACACAAAGGGACAAATAGATATTTAAACAAAAAGGCATATAGCACATCTTTCCATGCCCTTGTGAACATATTTCAGGGTATGGAGAGAAGTTAAATCCTTATTTGTGAAATTTCATGTACAAATTTTACAAAAGAAATTGACCTCTTTGCAGCATATATGCCTCTTTCAAATCATCCAGTCAAAACAGTGTCAATGAAAATAATGAGCTTCCAAAATTTCAGTATTGTTTAGGAGACAAAAGACGAATGTAAGAAGATATCAATGCTCATGTTTCTGCTATTCTGTGCATGTTTTTCATACTAATACATACTGCAGTGTCTGCCTGCAGTGATATTAGTTTCATCTTCTCCTTCAGGGCAGTCTGCAGCTCCATCACACACTTTCCCAATTGGAATGCAATGCCCTGATCCAGGGCAGGCCCACTCTCCTGGGTAGCATTCGTGGTGACCACTTTCTATGGAAAAGAAAAACAAGAATAATGAAGAGTATGTTTCAAATATTACTCAAAATTTCTTCTCTAACATTTTCCCAAAGTATCTCTATTCTTCGATATTCAGTTTCCGTTTCTTGCACACAGCTGGGAAAGACCATGAAGAAACATTATCTATACATACTTGTCATGCTTTCTTTTGCATTCAAACTACAATGCCAACAATACTTGGGTAGACAACACATGAATCCCTTCAGTTTTCTGTTTTGTTAGAAACAATAGCTTTAAACTAACTGGTGCACCAGAAGTGTAACTATAGTTTTGTATTTCAAAACACATAAATACTATCTGGATAAAGAGAATAATGTCCATCATAGAAAAGGCCAGTGAAAACCAACTCTCATTCACAGTTTAATTCATTAAAGCTTCTATTTGTCACGTGACAAATCTTGGCAGGATCTGAGTTAATTTCATTTGGAATCAATGCATTTTGGTTATTAGAAGCCTCACATCTCTTAACAGATGACCTGAATAATCTCCACAGGCAGGAAAACCAAAATAAAACATAAAAGAGAACATATAAAAGAAAAAAAGAAGATATTGCTATATGATAAACTTAGTTTGCATCATACTCAATATCACAATAATTCTCACACACTCAACAACAAAAATATTGCTGAAGTTAAAAAAAGAATTAAAAATGAAGGTGGAATTCTAAGGTTTTAAAAGAAATTAAATGTATTCAGAACATCTTGACTGGTCTAAATTTCATAGATGTAGGTTAGTGTCATCTTCCTCTAAAATTACCATTGGAAGTTAGCAACAGTATTTACCACATCCTCTTTCATCTTCATTGTCCTCACAATCATCGTCTCCATCACAAATCCAGCTCTGATGAATGCAACGGCCACTTGGGCAAGTGAAAAAGTTGCCTCTGCAAGTTGCATAAGCTACAAAAAGAAACATGAGAAAATCTAACTGCTCTAAGCAGTTAAAAGGTTAAAAATAACAGTATTGTCTCAGATATGATCATTTATTACATCTCCTAAAAAACAGAGGTAGTTCCATATTTTGTATATATTGCAAACACTGCTGGTTTCTTCTCATTTAGGTATGAATTACCTTTGGCTCATGCTGAAATTAAGATGACAATGACATAAGTGGAACTACATGTATTAAGAACAAAACTGTCACTCAATCCAGCAAATTCAAATAGCAATGACATACCCAGGAACTTAGCAGCAAAGTCAAAGTCTATCAAAGTATCACTGCATTTTTTGTCTTTCTATACAAAAGAGCTCTTACAGAATAGTAATTAGCTTCTGATGGCTGTACAGCCAAGCAATCTGCTTCCTGCTATCTGCTGGAACCAGGTCTTAGTAAAACAGTTAAAGAAAGTGGGAAGAAAAAGGAACATACTGCAAGAGTTTTCATCGCTCCTGTCTCCACAGTCATCGTCGTGGTCACAGATAAAGGCTCGTGGGATGCACTCTCCATTAGCACACTGGAATTGCGCGCTGGTGCATCCATGTGCTGAAAGATTTTAGCACAGAAACACATAGAGAAAATCTGTCAGAAAACCACAGCGTTTAACTCCAAAGGAAAGCCTATAAAGCAAATTTGTTTGGGATCACTCTGCACATGGGACTTACTGCAATTAGCTTCATCAGAAGAATCTCTGCAATCGACTTTGCCGTCACATCGCTGGCTGGCATTAAAACACGCTCCATTAGCACATGATAACTGCTCACATCTTGGGTAGTCTAAAATAAAAAAATCCTTTAGTATTAGCATGAATGTTAGACTATAATGAATCATATCCAGCCAGTGTCAACAGAATATCTTGGTTTAAAGGAAAAAGGGAATACAAAACTCCATTACTAGTAGTCCTATACTAGTAATCCATTTATACAGTATACTGTCTTCTCCAACAGATATTCAAGAGTATCCTCTAGATGGATACTAGAGAAAAATTAAATTTTTCTAGAGAAAAATTAAATGCCTTCCCACACCCCAAAAATATTTGCAAACCAAACAGCTTACAATATGATAGAAAGCAATGGAACATAAAAGGAGAGCAAGCAGTGAGCATTTATTTTTATTTATTTATACCTGAGTTTTACACTAACCTGATCTTAATAAAAGAGTTTAGATAACAAAGGAGTTCCTGAAATTTATAGTTTCTAGGTCCTCTTAAAGTATCATGAATTCTCAAACTCAGAGACCTCAGGTTTTTATGGTTTGGTTCCAATTAAGCCAAGGATATTAAACTTTCAGGTTCCATGAGCAATGTTAGAACTGCTGGGTTTTATTACTTGCTCCCTCCTTCACAAAAGAGAACAAATTCTGCAGAAATAATGATTTTTTTCAGGCTTTGGATATTCTACTTATATGGATGACCTATAGGCAAATACAAGGGACTTCAAATTACTTAAAACAAATTCTGAGAACACTTATTCAGTGTGTCAGCAGTCAGTAAATTCAGTGGAAGTATCCAACAAATTAAGCATGTGGACATGCTAGAGTTGAGTAGGAGAACTTGAGCTCATAGTTTAGCTTGTTGCCATGTACACAAAAATTAAATGTTTTGGTCAAATGGCAAGTAAGAAAGCAAATAATTGTTAATTTTAGAAATTAGATTTATTGAACCCTTGTCTCCATATAGAAGATAAATGAACTCAAGACACAGAGACAAATTACACTTTGCACCTTTCAGATTTTCAGTTTGAATTCTTATCCCATTTCACTTTTCTAGGAGTTAATAAAGCAGATATAGAAGGCTCTCAGTTAGGCACATTTTCATTCATACTCTTGGAATTCAAAACACAGGTTTTGAATTCAGACCTCAAGAAACCTGCAATTTTTCCAGACAGTGGCGAACTGTTTCACTTGCTTCTGCTGTTCTATGTATTATCACATTCCCACAAAACTTCAATTACCTACAGAATAGGCTTATATGATTTTAAGTGTTAAATTGTTAATATGAGAGGATAAACAGCTGTGGTCATGTCCAGTACAAGTCCAGTCAGACTATCTCCCCAGCTGATTCATTTATATTTCATTTGTTTTCACTGCAGTTAATATAAGGTGGCAACCTGCACAGAGGAACAGTGTGTACCTAATGGAAGAACAGTAGCTGCAGATTAGCAGGGTTCCAGATACAGCATTACTACCTGTGGCCTTCTAGTGATAGTTCCCAATCTTCCTTTCCAAAAGTCTCACAATGCCAACGTGTCCCCTAAGCATTCTCTGGCCCCACTTCTCAACCAGAAAATCAAGTTTCTAACACAGGCTTCTCATCCTTTTCTTGCTTCAGTTAGGCTTAGAGAAAATTCATTATGCTTTGGAAACAACATGGGTTCTGAAGTGTCAGCTCTGCCTACAGAAAGGACTAAAGAAAGGCCTGACCTGGGGCCAAGTTTTAAGTTCGCCATGGAATTAATGGTTCTTCCCTGTCTGAAAGCAGAGAAGGTATCACAGGGAGGAACCACCAGGAGTTCCATGGCCCAGCAGAAACAGCAATGGCAGTACAAGAACACTGCATTATAGAGCAGATGGAAGAAAAGGAAGAATACAAGGTTTGTGCCTAAAATAGAAAAGCTTCCTTGGGATGTATAATGGATAATTTTGTAATTTACCTCACTTTTCTTCATATCCCACAGAAATACCTCCAGTGATGTTCCAAACTGTTTCAAATGGATTGATGTCAAACAAATAAACAATTGAATCCATTGCCTTGCACTGCCTGTTTCTTCAAGAATGCCCAGGCAGACTAAGAATCTAGCCAGTAATAAGATTTTCTCAAGCTTATATTAAACTCCCTTACAAGAAGGGCAACTTTGTCAAAGTCTTCTCTCCAGCAGCAGCCTGGAAATGTCCTCAGCCTAACAAAATCTTTATTATATTATAAAGTCTAGAGTATTGTATAAATACAATCACTATTAAAAAATACCAAGAAGAGCTGTAAGTAAAGATGTTTTGAAGATAGTTCAAAATATACATTCTGACTGAACTGGTGTTTTACTAGAATGTGAAGAAATGCTTTTTTTTTCTTATTATTATCTTTTCAAAACTGGTGTACAGGTTCTTTAATTGTACTTGCACAAGCAAGAACATTCTTTGAAAAGCCTGATGGAGATTAATTGAATTTTTAACTGTACAGGTAAACCCATTTTCAATCCCTTATCAATAGACCAAGGTTAGTAAATGATAGTTCTGATCACAGCCTGCTCACTGATCTGAAGGATTTTTTTCACTGCATTCTGCATTACACATTGTACTCCTTGCACCTTACAGCATATTATTTTAATAAATTGGTTTTAATTATTTGGGGCATTAAGAACTAAGCCTCATGAAAAATGGCAATGCTGTGAGCTACATCAAAGGCTTTAGCCAATGCACTGTATGGTTCAGGAGCATCTATGCCATCAGCACAGTTCCTCAGTACCTGGGTTAGTTTCATGTGAGGAAAAGTAGAAAAGGCAAAAGAATCAAGGAAGAAATGCTGGCTTATTTGTGAGGGCTCAATGCTGAGAGAATGAAGGAAGCCAAAATAGAACTTCATAACAATACTAGGATATCTGAAAACAAAGGAATGACTGTCCTTGCAACTGCAAAAACCCCAGGACTTAAACTCCCTTTCTTTCTCTCCAGAACTTAGAAAACATTAGCCATGAGCTTAGTTCTTCCACTCCCATCACCAAACGGGGAGTTCTTAAAAGGGAAAGAAGAATCTGAACCTTGGCATCAAGAGGGTAGGAATGGGGTTAATTCCCAAAACTGAAAGACCTGTACAATCCAGCTTAATGAAAAGCTCTCCAGCAAATGAAGTTGGAAAGTGAGTATCAGAACATTTTAACTTTAAATGGAAATATCTTCCATCAGTCACTGCCTTTGGGGCTTGCAAAATTAACATTTCCTAGCTGTTATTTGCATTTTTATTTAAACTATGATTTCTCTGTACACACCCGATCCAAGATTAGTGCATTTGACTATAAAACCCCACAGCTGTGCAAGAACTGATAGCAAACAGAGAAATTGATCGTACTGTCTCTGTTGTGGGGAGCATATGGAAAAAGTGTCAGTGCTCTGTGAGTGACTTGAAGGGGTTCTCTTCCAGGCAATGGAACTTTTTTTTCTTTCTATGTTGGTGACAAATGGACTAGAAAGGGCAAGAAAAGGAAAAATAATGTTTAAAGGACAACAAGGTAGGTAGTTGGTACCTAAGAAGGTCTGGGAATACAGCTGTACAAGAGAGAGTAAAAGGAGACAATATAAACACAACATCAAGAGAAAAGTGAAGGGACAGAAAAAATATAAACACTGTTTCCTTTCACCTTGTTTTGAATGGTCAATAATCTCCAACATAAATACTATTTCCTTTACCTTTTCCTCCCAAGAATCTCTAGCTAATTTTACAGAAAATAAAAAAGAAGAAATGTTTCCGTAGTCATGACAATTCCTAGAAGATAATATGAGCTTTGTGAAAACAGAGGGAATGTTTTTCACCTATGTTCATTCCAGTTCTCCAGAAGAAAGGGAGCTCTTCTTTCTCTCCCCTCCCCTCAGGCATTTTCTTAACCAAAATACTTCTACACAACCTGTCTCCCTGATGCATGCTGACACTTCAGTTGCAAAATATATATAACTGGCAAACATCAGCACAAATGACAGATGAAGCACCTTGCTCCTTGTATCTCTTTTGGGGCAACAGTTGCAAACATATTTAAATGGCATCTTTCAATGGACACGGAAGATGTTTGAAACATATGGCACAGGAATTGCTAAATCTACATTATTTTGCACTCTGCCTACTTTTTTTCTGTAAGCTGGAAATAAATCCATACAAAAACAGCAACAGGAAATAGTTGCAACTAGTATTTGATTCAGCACAAGCTGATTTCTGTCACACAGTCAGCAGTGTAAGCTTCCATAACCCTAAGCCATATTAGGAAAAGGAGAAATAAAAGAAAAAGTAAAAAGGCAATTTCCTACTAACAAGTGTATTTTACTGCCAAGACATAAAATCATTTTACAAAATAAAGTTAATTAAAACTCCTTGACTCACTGCCATAAGTCAATGGTCATCACTCACAATGGTCAAATCATTGCCCAGAGAGCTCACAGCCTACCAGAGACACCAGGAGGGAGACTTACTGCAAGCTCAAGAGTCCTATGAGCTACATGATACAGGCAGTGTTCATAGCAGAGATGCTTTCAGAGCTGGCAGACAGACCAGACCCTCATTCCTGGCTTTAATTCCTGATTTTGATCTCTGAGAACCTAGTCTTTGGCTGCCTGCCTTTGACTGCTTCAGTTTTGCTACTTCCCTGTCCCAAACTTTTCCTGGTGGAGATATTTCCTTCAGTCTGAACTTCTCCCTTTTCCTATAGCTGCTACATGTAATTTGTCCAACATCCAGAACATTAGCCTCTGACTATGGCCTTTTTCTTCTTTTTTGGTCTATATCCCTTAGGACCTCTTCAGTTCTTGATCTTTGTTCACTTTTGCTCTGGTCTCTGCAAATTAATCCCAGAGCTGGCTGCCCACTTCCTGACCACAACAGCTATTTAGCACAGCAAGCAAGAGGCAGGAATTCACAGGTTAGGCAGTTGACCTATGGCAGCAACTCAGCATGAAAATTAGAATCAAGAGTACAGTGTCTCTTGGCCCACACTCAGCCCAGTAGCTTCAAACAATATATCTTTAAAGTACTGCCCCTTTCTCCCTCACAGTCTCAGTGTAGCACTCAGCTGCCAGAGCAGTATCTGGAAAGGTTATTCTGTCTCAGCAAAGCAAAATGGACATGGCTGGGATTTTCATTTTTCAACTATGAAGCTGAGGCAGGAGAGAGAGAGTTCTACCTTTAACTGAAAGAAATCAAGTATGTAAAATTGCAGTAAAATTGCACCAGTATTGGCTGCCTGCTCCCCAAAAGTATTTGCTACCCCAAACAGTCTGTTGTTTCATTCTATGTTTCTAAAGTTTTTAAATTGAAGTATTTGCAAGGTGCTGACTGTTCAAAAAAGCTAGAAAACAGTCCAATATGTGTATTTAAAACAATTAAAAGCCATAATTCTATGAAATCAAAATAGCTTCAATGCACTAATTGCATGATCTGCAGCTGAAACATTGTTCTGATGTTTATCTTAGCCTCTGCATGGGTAGTTTTCCCTTGCTGTTAATCCCATTAGCAATAAAATGGACTAAGGCTCTGAATTCCTTTGTTCTGGATTTTTACATGTTTAATTGCAGACTTACTTTATATTGGTGACATTTAACAGTTGACTACTTTCTTAAATAGTGTAACTTATTCAGAAGTAAAACATTATCTTCTTTCCAATCTTAATCTTTCTAGAAAGATGAGTGAGCACAAGGCGTAAGTAAAGGGACCTAAGTTTGCATTTTGTTATGCTCCATGAAATATCAGAATTAATTATAAATAGCTTTATTCTTTTGTTGTTCATGGATGTTTCATTTTTATTTATGAAAACTTTTAGTTCAAATTAAATAAGGGGAAATTAGTGACAAGAGAAAAGGCCAAAATAGTACTATTCCTCTCACATTTGTTTATATAAGATAAGTTAAAGGAAATACACTAAACAGTGGGAAAAATTAACAGTCAAAGCAAGTGTTAGAATCTGCTACAAAAATCACACTAATCTGTACTGTATAGTTAATCATAAAATCACCAAATTGTAAATTCTATTTTATGGCTACTGTTGAAAGTTCCAGGCCTTGCAAAGACAAAAAGGCAATAAAATTAACCAGCCTTCCTCAAGATTCTTGTCATTACATTCTTCTTGGATCCTCTTGTCTTCAGCACTGTCACATTTCTTTAAACTAGTCCAACCTATTTTCAAGGTTCCAAGTCAGAGTCATTCTTCTGTCTTAGAGGGACTGTCAACACATATTCTAATAAACCAGAGTAGAGGCTGTTGAATGATAGGAGCCAGTCCCTCTCCTTGGGGCTAAATATTCTGCCCTCACAACAGTCATGGGGCCTATTTGCTGATGCAGCAATAGCTGGGTTTCCCCCACAGCAGTAGAGTGCTAATGTTAATGTATCTAGAGGGCCCTTTCCTAACTGCTTTTTTAATTTACCTAACTGAGAATGTTAAACATTAAATAAAACGTGTACTTCAATTTTCAAACATCACAGCAGCTTCTAGTTTGAAAAAAGAGCTTTAAGTATCATCCTTAGGACTCCACTCCCAGACTGACACAGATTTACTGCATTATAACAATCACACCATGGCACCTAGCTGTTCCACACTGTATTCAAAGACTACTCACATATTTCTCAGAGATGCTCAGCAGTTCCAGTTTTTTAATTCAAAGATAATACATTTTTAAAACAGACATCTTTTCTTCAGGATTTTTTTTCATGTGTGATAGATTTGCTAAATTAAGTTATCAATTTCATTTCTTCCTCTAAACCTTAAAAGAAAAAAATGCCAACTCACAGAAGATATTCTTCCAAAAGTGAGATGGGGTACTTTGGGTCTTGGCTTTTAGCCATTTGTATCAGTGACTTCAGAAGTGGCTGTAGAACTGCCACATGGAAAAGTTCCAAGCTGGATGACTCAGCAAGATTTTATTCCAGAGTAGTATATAGTCCTGAATCCCCTTTCATGCTACATAGGGACGATTTTAGTCACTTGTGAGTCAAGGATAAACCACATTAGCAGTCAGCTGACCATACAGTCTTCCTTTACATAGCATATGCCCTGTTTTCCCCTAAGCACAGCCATTAACAACATTTTATTTCTTGCTTCTTTGTCCATCTGTTACCACCCTAGTCTCTTCCCCCACATCCCACCCTGTGTCTGGTTCTAAGTGAAATTTGCAGTTCTGTCTGTTTCCCAAAGGCACACTATGTTCAAACAGCTGGAATAGCAGCTTATATGTTGATGTCACTCAGGATGGGCGAAGCTTCTCCTTAATTAGACTAACAATGAACAGACATGCCCGTTACACACTGTTAGACAAAAACATTTCTGAAAAACATGGCCTCTATTCTGTGGCCAGCTTTCCTTTCCAGCAGTATTCAATCTAGGCTAGAATCTAGAGAGACTGTCACCAGAGAGGCAGCTTCAGCTCTGGGGAATTTACAGTGAAAAAAACTACTTGTCCATCTGCATTTTGTAGGCACAATATAAACAACTCTGAATACAATATGACAAAATCATCTCCACAGGAAGCTGCAGTCTAGAATACAAATGCTTTTGAAGGGATCAAATCTCCTCAAATAAGCCATCTGGAGTCAAATTTTGCTTTTCTGTACAAGCTATAACTACTACTGATTTCATATGGAGTATGCAATAAAAATATGAAAAAAGTCAACAAAGTTAGCTCCAAGTGTCCCAAAGCCATGAGCCAATTAAACATAGCTGCTTTTTTACAGTGCAATGTTAACTATCTTTCAGATAATGAGAAACAATACGACCTGAGCCTGTGGTGGCAGTTTGCACTTGAGTTCTGTGATAACAGATCTGTATCAGAACATCAGCTCTAATACACAGAAGAATCTGAAATGAAACTCTTGTAACAAAAAGCATACTGTCATCCTGTCATCAACAAGCCCTTTAATCTTACAAATGTATTAAAATGCCACAGAGAGACGGGATGAAACCAGATCTCGTGCTGGGACTTAAGACTCACGGCAGCCTCTTTCATCTGTTCCATCGGTGCAGTCCTGCACTCGGTCGCACCAGTACGCGCTCGGGATGCACTGTCCGTCAGAACACGTGAACTGCCGACTTGAGCACGTCCTTCCCGCTGCAACAAACGGCCACACAGTCAGTCTTTCCCAGCAACCAAGGCTTTTTATGAGGAAAAATATTCTCCTTCCTCTTGAACTACATCATCTTCTCATCAATATCAGTATAACTTTCTCTCACTGTATCTTTGTACTCAAGGGGATTAAAGAACACCTGACAAGCACATAGCAGGTAGCATTGCTCTGTGAGGATTCCTGTAGCCTGCAAGGCTTTTCTCCTCTGAAGAATTGACCTCTAGGTTAAAAATTACTTCCCTATAATTATTCTGCCTAAAACATTAAATTATCAATTCTCACTGATTTAAAATTTTCTCTTCTTTTATTTACTGGGCCAAAATCTGTCAGTAACTGTAAGTTATTCAGTCAGCTGGAATGTCACAATGTAAACACAGCAGAGTTGGAGGTAAGGCACCACTTTCTAATACAGCCAGGGCCCTCAACAGTCAGGAATAGTTTGCATGTATAACTAATGGATGATTGAAAATTATTATGTCTCTTCTCTTGACAGCTGTCAGTAAAAAGCAACCACATAAAACTGTTCAATTCCACTTTGATTCCACTACAGATAAATTATGCTTTCAGTTCTTAGGCAAACTAACATAAATCTGTGAAGATAGGGCTGAAGGGCAAGCTTATTACTAACTTTTCCTTCTTTCTACCACCTGAACATTTGTTGCTTTCAAACTCATGTTGTATCTCATCATCCCAGTCTATATTTTGGCATCTTGTCATCTGCTGTTCTACAGAGGCTCTCTATGCTTTCTTCCGTCACAAACTCTGTTCCCAAAACAAGATCAGCTACTGGGATACTAGTGTTATAAGGAAAAACAAGAGCATGACAGTATAGTAAAACAAATTTCTGCATGTATGACTTCCAGAGCTGTTGGCCACCTTTCCCAAGGAAAGTTTTTAATATTTCAAGGGGGAAAATCTCCTCCAGCTTTCCCAAACACTGAGATAAAAAGTTCCTTTAGAAGAACAAGTACAAATGCCAGGAGATGACTCAAAAATGTCAGCAGCACAGTACCACTGGGTAGATACTAACAATCATGATTAACCAGTACATGGTGAACAATGTTACAGTGACCCAGTTCAAAGTCAAACTCAGAGCTGTTGCTTATTTTGCATTTTATTTGCTCATTGTATCTACAGATTCCTTAGTTAAAACATAACCAGCAGTTGTGCTGACACCTTCTCAGAGGAAGAGGGGAGCAAAAGGCAGCTACCTATAATTCAAAATTTTCCATCCTCAGTTGATGGAGATGGAATCAAGATACAAAAGCAAAACCTAAATCTGTGAACAAAATCCTTGCAAAATTTTAACCTCCCCAGGGGTTGCTGAGTAGCTCCAGAGTTGTTCAGTTCAAAGAAGTTATCAAAAAATTATACACACAATCAAAACAAAAATAAATTAATCTTATCCTCATCACTTAAAGTAACTTTTAATACTAGAAGTGGCAGAAAAACCAACCTTCAGAAGACTACAGTTGTTCTCTTGTCTTATGCAATGATGCAGAGAATGTAATTTGGTGCAGTAATCATCTCAGTTCACTGTTCACCACTTTGGCATGTACTCATAGCCCTTCAAAAGCTTAGTCATGAAATTCTAAGCCAGAGTAACATATTTTATTTGTCTATCAATACTATGAAAAGAGCAAGGCCTATGGCTGTGGCAGTGAGGCTGTTATATTGTTTTCTTGATCTAAACTGTACAGAGGACACTACACACTTTACTTGAAAACAGCAATTCAAACATGAATAATATGTTGTTTAGCACATTTAAAGTGAAATACTAATCAGAATTATGTTCCAAGTTTAAGCTGTCCAAGTGATAATGAAAGGCGACTCCCACCATACACCAAGACCATAGATGTTTCTCCTCTCTGAATGTGAGAAAGAATGGCTCTGTTAATTCTAAATAATAATGCTACTAAGTAGCACTGTTGAAAATCATACAAGAATATTTATCTGTTTGCTGATTATTGATAATTCCCCTATTTTTTATACAAATAAATTTCAGCGTTCTCTAAAACTTAAATTCTGTCATATATAGTTCTGAGATGCCACTGTGAATTTTGTTAGCCAATGAATGCAGCAGATATAGTATTATGCCTATTTCGCCATTTTTGAAAGTACTAAATTTTGTATCAAGTATAAAACTAATATACACTTTATATTTTTCTCTTTTTAATTAAAGAAAACATGAGTAATTGTCAGATTTCCAGACCTGGAGATATCTTTTTAGACATATTTTCTGTATTTTATCTGCTTCAGATTATTTAATTTCTAGAAAACTTTAGAGAGACTTCTGTACTTACAGAGGGCTTGTTTCTGTATGTTCTCAATATACTGCTACGTAAATTACATTATTTCACAAAGCTGGTATAACACTGGAAGTTAAAATACTTACGACATTGTTGATGTTCATCTGAGCCATCTTCACAGTCCTCCTCATCATCACAAACCCATGACTGTGGAATGCATTCACCATCAGTCTGACACTGAAACTGATTTCCCTCACAGGTAGGTTGTGCTAGTGTAAGCAATGAAAAAAATTATCATTTCACAGACATCTGGGAAAGCACTTTCAAAGAAAATAATTGCATAAGGGAAAAGAAGGTCTAAGGTTCAAGTGTCAGTGAATTGTAACTGCCATTAAGCACATGAAGCATTTAACAGATGAAAGAAAATGAACAGACCAGAGAGGGGAAAGTGAACAGGCAAAAGGATGCTCAAAGGCAAAATTCAGCTTAGTAAACTCCTGCATAGACTCTTCAGCTTTATCTCCTCTCCTGGAGACACAAGCTCCTCTACAAGGCAGATCCCAAAAAAATTTCAGGTTCTGAACTACCCTCTAGCAGAGCTCCTTTTTTTCACTTATGTATAGAGTCACACTATCTTCCCCAGTCTCACAGGGGTCTGTTCAACTGCTCTCACTCCATCTCAGTTGCTTTTACCCCTGGGAAGAACATGGTCTCCCAAAACAAGCTCATGATTCTTCCTTGTGAATTGATGAGGCAAAAGTGAGGGTCAGATCAGAACAATCTGAATGTTGTTGTTCCAGCTCCACTCTGTACTCTTCAAATAGACAAACAACAGGGAACCATCAAAGAGAAAGAGCAAAATAAATGTCTGAAACTGTGTCAGAGCTTATTCCATCTCTAGTTAATACTCCTGGAAGAATCCCTAGTACAACACAGTCCAGTAAGCAGGACTCTGGTCTTGACCACCTCTGTTCTCAGGATTATATTTTTGCAGAAATACGAGGTCAACCTGAAACACTTTGTGCTCATGGGATGATATGCAAGCACAACTATCAATTTAACCAAAGCATCAAGGGAGAAAATTAAAACAATTTGTAGATTTAGAGTTGAAACTTAAAAAATAACATCAGTAGTAAATTAATTAGAGGGATAAAATTTATCATATACTACAGACATGTACTTCATGCATACTCTTTTAAGTTGTGCACAATGAACTCTAGATAATTAATGACTCTACTTTGGGTGCAGTAGGTACAGTTAGTTGCTCAGGGTCTGAAAAATCCAAAGATTTGGAGCACAAGTGATGCTGGTGTTTGCTGTATATACATCCAATATTCAGGATTAGTACAGTAATAGAATACAATATATTTCTACATCTACTTAGAACATTAGTCATAATATGAAACTGCATTATTGGACAGTCAGATTTTTTTAAAAAGGTTAAAGTCATGTTGGAAGTTGAGCACTATTTGATTTTCTGTGTACCAAAGCCCAATGAGCCCATGGAATGAATATGACTCAAATAGATTCTGCAGTATCTCATGACAAGAAGTAGTTTTCTCCCAGTTCAATATTCCTTCTTGTACCATAGGTACAGTTGAGCACACTGGAATCTCCTGATTTCTCACATTACAAAGGGGTTGCTCTGTGTAAGTTTCACTTACGGCAGCCGGCTTCATCTGAGTCATCCGAGCAGTCCCGGGCGCCATCACACCTCCAGTCTGCGGGAATGCAGCGGCCATTGCCGCAGCGGAACTGTCCCCGCTCACATCCTGGGGAAAAGCAGAGCAACGGCAGCTTAGCAGGGCACGCACATAAAAACAGACAGTGAAACTCACCAGCAACCGTAGTTTAGCCACTGCCTTGCAGCATAGAGAGAAAATGATCATACTAAAAATAATACAAAAATATTAGAAAGTATACATATATATATGAGCTCTATGTACCCAGTCAAACAAACAAAAAAAAAGGGAAGAACCATCGTCAAGTATTATAGAACATCACCAACTAAATTGCTAGAAAATTCCAATAATTTTAGCATTTGTATATTATACAAACAAAACAAAAATAGTTATAAAAAAGGAAAAAAAAACCAAACAAGTATCAGAGCACATACACTAAAGAAACCTATTTAGCAGGAATGTATCAATTTTAAATTCCCAAGCAGTACAGACTTTAAACAAAGGTAGGGCATCATTTTTTACATTATTTCTAAGGGCTAAACGTGCTAAACAGTAGTGCTTTCCAAAGTCTATGAGGATTTAAAAACATACAATAATAATCCCCTTAGCTGATGTGGAAATCTTGTTTCAGTGGTAACTGCTTGAAAGTATAGAAAGATCTCAGTTTTGTTTTGCTTTTTAATAATGCCCTCATACTTAAAATATTTCCTCTGAAGTACAGGAAAGCATGTCTTGAGTCAAGATTTGAATAGCAAATAATTTTAAAAGAAATTAAGCTTTCAGACATTTATGGCTGATCAAAAGCTATCCTGCTGTCATTCTCTCCTGCTTGATCTACTAGGGATTAAGACCTGATAAAGAAGCATTCATTTCCAGGTGTAAAAGCAGCTGGATCAGTCCTTTATTAGAGTCAACTAATGAAATCTCCAGTCCAAAGGAAAGAGAAAAGGCACTGTTTATGGTCTTTCATTGTGACTACAGCCTCATAAAAAGAGAGTGAACAGTTTTATGGATCCTCAAAACAATGAGCTACAACATAATTAGGTTCAACAGAGCTCTGTTTCATGTTAATCTGTTGTCAGCACCTCAGAAAGGGGAACACTGAAAAAATCTGAGGAAGTAGCAAAGTCCAATACTGAAGAAAAGAAATCCTGTTTCCTGATTTAATTAATAACCATGTAATAAAATTACATCTTTCAATTATTCTGATTTGTCCAGAGAAGATAACCTCAGTAAACATAAAGCACAACCACCTATTTCGTGAATTCATGATGACATAAATAACACGCTACCTAACTTTCATGTAAAACCAGGCATATCAACACTGTCACATAAACACAGTTAAATGATGTATTCCTCAGGGATATAGGCAAGCTACTTTATGCAAGGAATGTTCAAATCTGATTGTCTGGTAGTGACACCCTGATTTATAATGTATCCTGCAAATGGTCAAAAATTTCACTTGGATAAATGGTGGTACGGAGTGGTACAGGAGTATGTTCACCCAAATACCTTCTATAGGCTAATGCATGATGGTGGTTGGTGGTGCAGGTCTGGGGTTGGTGGTGCAGGTCTCTTATCAACTACCTTTAAAACACAACAACCTCCCTTGCAAAAATGCCCTGAAGGAATGTACAAGTTCACTCTGGAATCCCAGGCCCTCTCCCTGAATTTTGCCCTACAAAGCAACATTTTCATATGAGATTAGCAGTTAAAGCTCTAAAAACACAACACATAACCCACCATTTATCAATTGCAATAACTATGCAAAACAAATACTAAATCTTCTTGTGTATTTAGTATATTATGGCTATTCAAAAATATTCACAGTCACTTAAAAAAAGAAGTTACAATATAGAATCAAATCTTCGTCTACATGGTTAGGATTTTTAATGAAACATGCTTAGAAAAAAGCAATATGAGCAAATGTATATTATTTCTAAATAATAACTAGCTAAAAAAATTTCAAGGACTATGTACTACAATAATTTATTTTGCCTATCTTATATTAAGCTCTTATAGTTAAACATACCCTTGTAGTGATTAAAATGAGGTGATAACACTAATAAACCTTTTTAAAAGCAGTATAAACACAGCAGTCTTCGTACAGTATCAAAAATGGTAACTGAGTGTTAACAGAAAACCTGCAAGTCACACAGCTCTGCTGCTCTCTAGAATACTTTTCAGAATTATAATTTAAGATGCTCATACCTACATACAGTAAGCACCATATCAATGTCCATTTATACGATACCTCAGCAGACCTGTTATAATTCATTTAATTATGGCGCCAAGCTTTACAAAGTTATCTGCTGTGCTTACTTATAACTGTAGGCAAAGAGCTCCAAAACACCTACAAATATTATGAAAGACTAATATACTTCAATTATCACTGTTTTATATTATCTTTGGAACGGAGAAAATAACCTAACAGATAATGATGTAAATTCATTTTAAAAAATCAATCTTTGAAAATCAGTAATATGAAAGAAGGAAAAGTGATCTGCACTCTCAAGGGCACTTCTCACAAAAGTTCTAAAAAGCTTGTGTTTCATCTATGAGCAAAAACAATTCTAACTTTGATAAAGGAGAAAGTAATCAGGGGGAAAATACATGATTACAGAGTTACTGCTACAAATACCCAGGAGAAATATCCACAATGAAAGAAAAATAACCATGTCAACAATAACCAGATTTGGTATATTCTATGCAATGTGAGCCTGCAGCACATGGGTTTCAGCAAGAGCAGGGACTGTCAGAAAACAAGGGGTATTCGATGATTATTGATATTAGTTGAAGCCTCAATTCACTGAAGAATTAGTCCTTAGTAATTTTATGGAAGGTTTTCCTTTCAATAAATTTTTGTGGGTTTTTTTAAGTGGTAAGGCAGCTCATTAATTAGTCAGCTATAACAAAAAAATTAATATTAATGAGCTAATTTCCACAGAAATTCAGATTTACTCTGACAAGTGCTGATAGGAAGGAAATAACCACTGAGTTTAAAAATGAGCAATAAAGTAATCAGTCTTCATTTTCATGCTTAAAATTTGCTAATAGAACAGAATTTGGGTAACTTTTGAAAGTTCAAGTTTAAGAAATTACTGAATTTTCAGTGTTGCTCTACTATTACTCTAATTCAGTTTTAGTCTTCTGACTGTGATTAAAGCACTACTAAAATGCAGACTAAAAAAAAGCATGGCAGATCTTAGGAATCATACCAGAACATGAACATATACATATACATATATATAAAAGAAGAATCTCTGGGTAATAATTTTGAAAGGTAAAACTCGTTTCAGCTGCTACACATTCAGGAAAATGCCAAAAAAATAACAAATATATGATATTGGCTTTAATACAAACCAGTCTAATACTGAAATTGCAAAGCAAGGACCAGAAGCATCACTGGAAAAATGTAGACCAAAGTGGTATTTCTAAACTTCTTGTTATACTTACTATCTTGGGGCTTCATGCTAACTTGGTCACTGGACTCTATATTGTTCTCTGTGTCTGGGATTCTCTTGTGAGAGACTCTCAGTGGATATTTAAGATTCAGAATTTGCCCAGGTAAAACAAGAAGGCTTATGTTACCAGCTCTGGGAAAGCTACTTGCAGAAAGATTTTGTCAGGTAGTCATTTTCCACTGGAGTAGAACAACATAGTAGTGATTTTATCAGAGGAAAGATTAAGCAAATTACTAACTAAACAAAATACCTTTTTCACTTTTAATTTATTAAAAATAAGTGCATCTTCTACCACTATTCACCTTATTTTCTGCAAGAATTGTTGCCTGCATATGAATGAAGTACCCTATGGTAAACCACTGCCAAAGACAAACCCCACTGCCACTACAGGATGGCAGTCAACATTCACAACACTAATGAATGCTACTCAATGTCACATTAAGTCACAGGGAATTCCAGCAGAAAAGAGAGAGGTTAATAGCACTATGCATTTCACAGCACAATGCTTTAACCCATAGAGCTACAGTCTTCAACAGGAAGGCAGTCCACTGCACCCTCTCAACCTCCACTGGGCTTCACTTGGCCCAAGGTTTGTGTAGAAACATTTCGTTTCAGAATCAAAGCTAAAATTCAATGCTTTTGTATTAAACCCAGAATGTTGTTTGAGTTATAACAGAACTGAAACAGCCTTACTCTTCACCCCTTTGCATTACTTTTGACTCCTTGCTGTATCTCCCTGAACAGTTCTAGTCTTTTGTACTTTTCTCAGACATTTTCTACCTGCCCATTTAACCTTGAAGTCCTTCACAGTTTAACTCTGATGACAAATCTTCTGAATTACATTTGTCATCCACAAATTAAGGGCCATGACTGTTCATTCTGACTATAGGCCAAGACCCCTCATTCGTTCTTCCTTCCTTGTGCTCACAATGCCTTTGAGAACTGCTAACACTTCTTTAGCAGTTAAGCCTGAATGAAGAATTTAAAGTAATGAGGAATGTATTAAGTCCAGGGTAGATTGTACCACTCTCAAACTGTCCACTCAGAAATCAAACTTACACTGCTGCAATTACTTTACACTTCAGGAATCAACTCCCTCAACAGATTTATTTGCATTTAAAAGAGTAATGTTCTTCAAGGCAATATTTTTTCAACTGAGCAGTTCCACTTGTAATACATCTCCAGGTTTTCAACAAGTAAATGCAAACAGACTGTGCCTTACAAACCTCTTCCACACAAAATTTACAAATAGAAAAAAAGTGACAAGCTCTTTTTTCTCCCTTTCTGGCTTCCAAAAAAGGGTACTCTCTTTCCCATTTGGCCCCCAAACAGAGCAGCCTACTCTAGGGGCCTTGCAGGTAAAAGAATCCTGAAGAATCACCTTCCAAACACTTTGATGTCAGATTTTTGCCTAACTTAATTACATGTCAAACAGCCTGAGGTTTTGGAATGCTCAAGGAGGGAAGGCTGAACCTCTGGAAATTCCATCTCTGTTCCCCCTCACTAAGGTAGAAAGAAGCGAAATCCAAAGTTTAGGAAGAACATTAGCTTATGTTCAAATAATATCTTAAGATACTGAAAAGCAGTATTCTGCTAGCAGTCATAATAGGAGAATGAACAAATATTATTTATTATATAAGAAAAACAGAGTCTGATGAAATTAGGCTAACTTTCCTATACCTTGAGATGATATTTAACCTTCAGTCTTTCTACTCTTCTACACTGTTTAAACTTCATTATACTTAGCACAAACTATTCAGATTAAAAAACAAAACAAAACAAAACCAAAAAAAAAACCCAGACCACACAAACATTTATAGGTATTATACAAGGCAGTAAAATATTTACCTGCAGTTTTCAAGCCCTTGCAACAGCAAACATATTTCGTACCTATATATCTCTAAATTAGATTAAAGAAATCATTTTTACTGACAAAAAGACAGTACAAATGTGCATCTGCACCCACTTCACATGATTGCAAGATCTTTGTAGACAGATTGACAGGCAGACAGAGGACGAGCCAAGGGACAAGCTGAGGCAGAAAAGCTGAAGTGCCAGAGAGACAGCAATACATTGTCAATAGGGAAGTGTAGGATTTCTTTTACTGCATTATCATCCAATTACATATAACGAGATTATTAGCAGTAAAATAGCATCTACAGACTCAGCAGCTGATCAAGAACTCCTTGTGCCTTGCACTGTACAATCATGTAGCAAAAAGAGCCATGCCCTAGATAGTTTGCACATAAAGTTAACTCCCTGGGGTGCCCCAATGTCAAGAGGCCAAATGACCCTGTTCTTCTCTTCACCAACACATACTCATATTCTATTTTTTATCCATTAACACTCAAAAACCCTCACAATACATGAGAGGCACACTCTATTTTGCTGGTATGTTTATTAGAAAGTACAAGAAACAAGGAGCATGTCAGAATATTTGGGGGTGGGAGGCAGGAGGCAGTGGTAGAAATGATAAAGGACTGAACTTGAAGCAAAAGATCTGGTTCTTTACCACCACTACCTGGACTTATTTTTGAGTAAACCACATTCTTGTGTTCACCACAATAACAGGTATCAGAAGCTGTAATAAATGAGTTCTACTCTGACAGGTAAGATCCAATACCCACATTTGAAATTTATAATCACTGATTTTTTTTAAAAAGCACTTTAAAATTCAAGACCAAAAGTGAAAATATTGTCTTTCAATATGGACTTAGAAATACTGTGTTTCTCTGCAGCATCAACATATTTTTATGGTTTGCCTTTACCTGCCAAGCAGGGGAAAAAGCCCAGCAAAATCTACATTATGTTAAGTGCTTTGTGTCTCCATGTTCTTGCACATACAGATACTTGTCAACTAAAGCCATTGTTAAAACTAAAGCATCAAATATCATTTTAATAATGCTCACATGCAAAATCTTTGACAAAAATACTTTACATCATTGTATTCAAAGTTAAACTACTTGTTTTCAGTTAATACAGTTATAAAAGGACTATAGATTAATTTCTGCTAATGCCCTAACATAAATCCAAGAATTAAAGAAATTCAGGATTTTAATCTACTGAAACTAAGCAGGAAAGCTTTCCTGCAAAGAAAAAAGGGTTCAGGTCTCCTGCAGACAACAAGTTCAAAGGAATGACACTGTAAATGCTTCCTAGCAACATTAAAGGTATTCGTAATCCTCATCTTCTCTACCTTACTTCAGTTTTATTAATTGCAAAATCAGCAAATGCAAACAGCCTGATAAAAATAGAAATGGTTTATTAGTTAGTTCTTAACAAATCTATTCAATTTTAGTTTTTTCAAGTTTAAGCCCGATCCAATAAAGAGAACAAGCTCCCTTTTTTTTATATACCACATATGGACCTCATAGGAAAAAACAAAAAAAAAAATCTCAGTTTTAATTTTTGTTTCCTTAAAGCTCTGATATTTAAAGCAAAATAAGTACTGTTTTTACATTACCACTTTCAAACCAATTATTCTGGGAAAAGTTAAAAAAACCTAATTATTCAATCTTTTAAAGTTATTCACATTGATCCTAAATGTAAAAAGCCCAATCTTCTAAACTTAAAACCATGACAGTTTATTTATCATACATGTTCACAAATAGTACATATCCATACTATGTATCTTTTCCATCATACAGTACTACAAACAAAATAATAAAAATTAAGTTACTTTATAATCTTGTTTCAATTCACTTTTTTAAAGCAACAAATAAACTTTTACTATCTTTTTAGTCCTCTAACAAGGCAGGAATAAGAAATTATCCTTTTAAGCAAGGACTAATTCTAATAGACAGGAGATGATACTCCTTTCTACTGATAAAGTAAATATTCTTTATATTGAACAGACCAGGCTCCCTCTCTCATTTCAGTCACTGACAAATTTCTTGTACTTCAGTGATAACTGAGGGTAAGCCATTAATTTTTCTTGGACACATTCTTTAATCTAAACTGTATAGAAAGTACTTTCCAGGAAGACACTAACAAAAACTATTTGAACTCCTTAGAGATTTTAGTAAAATTATTATCTATATGGCCAAATTCAGGAGAACCAGTACTTGCAGTGTTGCTGAAAGATTAGCCTTTTCAATATAAAAATGTGTTTCAGACATCACATGTAAAGAACATGTTCTGCCTTCAATTGGATAACCCCAACCAGTTGTCCTGACATCAGGTGTCTTAATGCACATAAATCAGCTGTGATTGTGTTAGCTGGGGAAGTGAAGCAAGCACTGTGGGTCTCTAGGGAAGCATACACATCCCAGCTCTCCTAAATCTCAGTAGCTTCTTTTTCATGAATGGCACATTAAGTATGCAAAAATCTGTTCTAATTGACCATATGACATAAAGAGGAAGAAGAACATGCAAACACAGTAGAAATAAAGACAGCCTCAGTTACTCACAGAAGGAAGCATCCCAAGCATTTTCATAAGAATGAACCTTGCTAATGGCCCCAAGGCTGCTGTAGAATAACAATTGGGTAACAGAAGTTGGGGGGGAATATGACCAAAAGAGGAAAATCTTCAAGACTGGGAAGTATTTACAACTACACAGTGTGTGGAAAGTGAAAAGGAAGAAAAAAAATGTGCTTAAACAACTTAGAGAGAACATGTACAGTATATATCACTGAGAAAGACAGATGCAGTAGCAGATGATAAAACAGCCCTCTCAGGAAGCTTTTATCATTTTGAGACCTGTACAGTTTTTTAAATAAATTTTCCAACCAATGTGCTGTTTTTTCTCAAAATTAGACCCCATGCTGAGATGATGACCTGCATTCAATTGTCACGCTCTCCTTAAAGCTGATGAGTCACTGTAGCACTGGCCTCGGTGAGAGCCTTCTGCGCAGTTCATGACAGTGAAATTGTGTCATTTTTGTATTTCTTTTCTGCATCATTGCTAGAATGAAAATGGCTATGCAACATATAACATTTTGCCAAACTATAAACCTTACTATAATTTTATATTACAAGTTATTAAATGACAAATGAAATCTGCCATGCAAAAAATAAACCACTTTCCCTGAAAGTTAATAAACATGGTAAGCACATAAAATGAGAGCTATTTCTGTCTTCCCACCACAGAACCCATATCCACAACAAAATTCTTTAGCATCATACAAGTAGAACTCCAGATTAAAAAAAAAAAAAAAGGAGACAATTTAAACTGTGCCCCAAAAGCTTCACAGGGCCCTAGTCATTTTGCACAAATTTCAAAAATTGCAACAGTTACTCATTGCCAACTAAACCTGTGGGAACATTGTCAGAAAAGCAGAACTGATGTGTCAGTACAGAATAGATACACCATATGCTACAAGCATCTAGTGTGCCTAGATCAACATTCTAATGCTGCTTACTACTGCCCATGACATTGGGAACTACAAATATTCCTTTGGATGCATTGACACATCACATTACTCCCTTATTCAGCAGGGACTCTGTTTCAGTTAGCAGCTAATGGCTGGTCACTGCTTATCAAGCTTCCCAAAAAGGAAATTCTGTATGTCAAGGCAGGCCCTGAGTAAATGAAGGATCAGAGAATGGTTTGTGTCCAAAGGGACCTTAAAAAACATCTAGTTCCACACCTCCTGCCAGGATCACCTGAACTGAAACAACAATGTTGACTGATGTGCTCACATAAAATGCAGTTTTCTCTTAAAGTACCTGAAAACAAACAATAAGAATTAAATCATCCTTTGGCTGTTTCTAAGTGTAGCATATTTTCTTTATAGTTTCTGGTTTAAAAATTAATTTAAGAAATCCTTTTACACAAACAGTAATACTAATGAGTGTGCCACATTAAAAAGATAGTCCTTGAATTCATCAGAAGAATATAAATACAAGAAATATCATCTTCTCCTGAAACATTACTCTTCCTGTCAACCCCAATGGAAGCATTTTACCGATATTTTCCCTAAGCATCCAAACTCTCTAACTCTCAGATTTACTCACCCATTTTGACTTTTTAAGGATGCTTGATTCTGCTGTGACTTCCCTTCCCATATTAGTGGCAGCTGGGCATAATATTTTAAATAATTCTTTATATTATATTAGCCAGCTACTCCAAGAAGCATTCCATACACAGAGGTTAATAACAGGGAAGAACTTCTCTAGCTTGTACAGCTGCATAAGCCCTACACTTGCTACTTGCTTGGAAACACAAAAGCATACACGTACTGCACACTATTTCCTTATATTCAGAAGCAAGCACAAAAAACTACAGGAAAGGCATACACTGTCTCCCAAGTATCTCAATGATAACACACACAAATAACATTGCTCAGAGGACTGCAGGCATTTGCCCACAGACCTGCAACCTTTAACTTGTAATCCCTTTCTGAAAGCAATAGTTTTCTATCAGTCTTTCACAATATCTGCTAGGAGAAGATTGCAACCACACCTGTTATATTGCTGTCCAGAGAGTCAATATCTCCATACAGGCTATTTAAAGACAAGATTTTTCCTTTAACAGGGTGATCATGTGGGTCTCTGCTTTCCTCTATTGCCTTACAGGATTTAAGTCTCCGAGAATTCTTAACTCCTATTAGGAAAAGTTACATAGGCCAAGAATTAAAAAGTTTTGCACTCTTTTCCAGTGAGGCTTTAAAGTGCATTCTGTGGCTGACTTCATACAGAAAATTAATAACTGCAGAGCTAACAAACAAAGCTCAAATATTCTTATGGAAGATACCACAGACTTTGTCACTCATTTCAGACAAACCAGAGCTTGTTTCACATGAAATGGTTTTAAAAAGTATTAGACCTTGCAGTAGTAAATGTTTCTTTATTAGCCCAGCTATAAGGCCAATAAGAACTGCTTGGTGCTTGGTTTTCATCTGATTCACTTATAGCATTGCAGGTTGAGAACAGCCCTACAACCCTGCTCAAAAGTGAACATGTGAGCAGCCCCATTCAAGTCAAGCCATCTGTTTACATGAGACAACTTTACAAAAGGGTTTCCAGCACACTAACACTTGTTCATTCCAGCCCTGATAGGACTACTCTCGTTACCAGCATGGTAAGGTTTTTAAGCAGTAGCATTAGACAATGGTTGCACTGCCAGCCCTGACTTACCATAGGAAAATGGAGTGTCTCTTTCTCATCCTCTTTCCAACGGCTCCCCTTGTACTTGATGCCAAGATTCCCTTTCTTTTACTCCATTAACTACCAGGCCTATCTGTCTGCTTGCTGCTCAAAATCACTAAGCCATAATTCCACAGGTCTGGTTTATTTTTCCCCACAAATTTCTAAGTGAAAGGACCTCAGAGAAAGTCCAATGAGCAGTGGAACAAAGGAAGTACCAACAACTCAAGGTTGTCAGCAACACGGGCATGGGACATTGGAAAACAGAGGGAAGATGAGTGGGGGCATCCTGCTTCCAGAGCAGTGAACTAACTGTTCACATGGCTCATCATGTCTCATGAAACTGTACCCTTAGATGGCAAGGTATCACAAGGGCTTGATCAGATCAACAGGAGTATTGAATGATGTGAACTTTACATAGTAGATTTCCTTCTTTGGGACAAATCTGAGAAGGGTAATTCATACATGTGTGTATTCTAGTTCTGCAGGCCTTATACTTCTTCAAAGAAAACTGAACTTTCTGTGGTATATTTGAGTTGATAATGTGCACCACGGTTTCTGAAGATAAAAACCATTACCTAGATTCTAAATAGATCAGTGAATGTATCAGTTCCTGGGATATCTTGTGGACTATGCCTTCTTTCTTTTTTTAAGAGATGCCACAGAACACAACTAAACCCCCAGCCTTCTTACTCCACAAAAGCATGACCCTGCAATCCCCATTACAGGGAGCTCCAATTGGAGCACTCCCCATTCTCTGACTTGACTCAGCAGGGTGTAGTATCATGACCTGGCTGCGCAGAAAAATAATTGGGCAGGCACACTGCTGCTGTAAACAGTGCCCTTTTGCTGAAGATCTGGCTTCTTGACTGTAAAACAAAGGCAACTTATTAATGTTAAAACTATAAAATAGAACAGGTCATAGAAATAGAATCATTTCAGTCAACTTTTATATGTCATTTCATTAATCCAAACCAAAACTTGTAACAGTGATCCTTAGATCTCTAATCCACTTTAAGCATTGCAAAACAAAGAAAACATTAAAACCCCTGAAACCAACAGAAAAAACTTAAGGAATACACTAAAGGTTATCCATTTAATTTAACAGTTCTATGCTTACGCATTAAAATTAATTTTTTTTTAACTGTTCTGTAAGTGTACTGAGTCAAGGGAGCAAAAACTTGTTAAAAAAAAAACATTACCATAACAAAATAGATTTAAAAATGGATCTCAAACAATAAAAAGCTATTTAAAGAAATGTTTACTCTTCACCAAATCATATTTTCTATCTTAGATTAGTACAACTCAGGGTAATATCTTTGAAATTAAAGGAATCACACTGAGTTGACTCAGAAGAAATCTTGTTATTCTTTCATCTAGAAACAGCTCAAGGTATTTTTAAGAACAGTGTATTATTATCAAATAATATACAGAAGCACTTTAGTTTTAAATAATTTTACAAACCAGCTCTTTTATCTGCCACATTCAGCATAAGCTATTAAAAAGAAACTGACAAATTATGATTATCATCACTAATTAGTCAAAGTGGAATAAAAACTTCCACTTCTCTTTAAAAAGATGTCAATTTGTAGATCCTTAATTAGAAGGGACCTTTAATGTTTTTCAACAATTAAACTCCTAGAAAGTGTAACTTCCTTTGAAATATCCTTTGAAAATACTATATATTTCCTGTATATTTTCGGTAGAGTTCTGAAAGAGGAAATACAACTCCTGCTTTAAAAAGTGATAGGACAGTGTGATTCAAGTTATATATTTGTCTATCTGAAAAGTTATCACAACCACTCAGATTGAAAAATAAGTATTGTAGAAGAGTGAATGGATCCAATAACACAGATAAAATAAACTTCATCTACAGTGTAGTGTAGCTGTACAAAGCTCCGTTAAAAAGAAGAGTATTCAGATTTAGAAGGACCTTCAGGTTCAGTGTTAAAGAATGAGAAGTTAAGAGTGTAGGAAGGCATATGGAGGGGAAAGGCTCCAAACAGTACAACTGATTTCATCAGTCAACCCAGGAAGCCCAAAAAGAAAAGAATTAAAAGGCTGTAATGAAATTGCAGTCTACCTTTCCCCCAAATGAATCTTTGCTATTTCCTGCAAAACACATGGCAAGTAAATCTGGATTAAAGTAGGATTTCATTGCTCGAATTTCCAATCAGCTCAATATATGAAAGAAGGTTTTGGTTTGTCTTACAGGGAAATAGAAGCATCACACACATCACACATTTATCTTAGTTGAAATCTCCTTGGATGCTCTCTCTCTCTGTTTGTCTTCACTCCTGTAGCTTAATTATTTACTGTAATTCTAGCATTTGGCCTAGAACCTAAATCTAACCAGGTGTCATCCAATTACTGCTTTCAATTTTTAACTAAAATTCTGGGGTTTGACCCATTCTTTGCTTTAGCTGATTACTTTGCAAATACCTGATATGCTTTACTGAACAGAATACAGAAAAAGAGTGAATTATTAAGAAAATTCAAGAGATGCACTAGAAGTGGGCTATTCATTAAAAAGAACAAAGAAAAAAAACCAAAATTCCTGTTAGTGCACAGAAAAATTCCTTAAAATATGAGAAGACTACAACGTGTTTCACTGACAGATACTTTTAAATTGTCAGGGCTCAAGAAGTAAACTTCAAGAAGTAAAAAGTTTAGAAGCCACTTAGATGGACACTCAGTGCAATTTTTGTTCTTGATTTTGTGTGAGTACATCTCCAAGAGAAACCAAGAAAATTGTACTGTAGATTGTAGTGTAGAATTATGAACAGTGAAATGCACAAAACCCAGTAAATTGCATGTCAAGATTGCATCGGTATATTCATATTTCTTGCCATCCTTTTCCCTTCCCCTTACTTCCAAATCCTCAGTCCCCAGTCACTCAAGCCTTCAAACACTAGGTCTTGGCAGGGGTGGAATCTTACAGACAGGCTTCTCTGTCATTTAGAAGGGCACAGTGCTGTACAAGGAAGTACAAATAGTGACTCTGGCCTGTCACCTGTAGCAATATCACAGTTCATCATCCTACAGACAAATTAAATAGTTTTGAGTGAAGACAATGTCTAAAAACCACTGAATTATTCATTTAGAGATTGAACTATTTTACAATGCCTGATGGAAAAGCATGTTTCTCCATGACTTCTAGAAAGAATTGCTGTACCTCTTCTCTACTTGGTCTTACCACACCTATTTCTTAATGGCCTGCCACACTTCATGTAAATGTTCATTTCTGATATATCTTATCACATCACATGCATTCATTCTTAGAATAACCTTCATTCTCCGACTAATAGAGACCTCATAATAGTAACAATTTTAGTTATATTTGCCTGGGATGTATCAAACTGATGATTTATCATTGCAGAGATTCAGGATACAATCAAATTTAGTGCACTAACATCCATCCATTGTCTCTAGTTTATGACCAAATGTGAAGCACTTTGATATTCCTCAAAACAAAAATGAGCAATAGTCCTGTGATGCTTCTGCTTGACGCTACCTTCACTTATCTACTTTTCAGATTCCAGTTACACTTTTTTCTGACAACAATTACCACACAGGCAACAAGGCCTATAGAGTAAAGGTTGGAGAAACAGGCCCTGTACTGCTGGAAATTACAAAACACAGCATTTTTATTCCATTTATGAGCACTATGTTTACTCCCAGTAAAACTAGAATTAGGTAAATCAAGGAAGAGTACTAACATTTGAGCAAGTGCTTAGGTGAAATTCTTCTAGAAACATCCATTTTATACTGGGAATACTCAGATATTGCAACGAAAATCTCAAAAAACATCAGTGAAGCACCTTTGAAAATACTGAGGATTAGGCAAGATAATAGATTTTCACCATTTTCCCTCTAAGGCTTGGGATTGCTTTCGTGGTTCTCCAAATTTTCTTTTGAAAGTAAGTATCTGAGATGATCTCAACATTCAAGGAACTAGAACTTAAGGTTACCAAATATTTCACTGTCATAATCACAGTGCAGACAAAATTACTATCCAGGTATTTTGCTAGTATCGGTCACCCATTACTAAAATTATACTGCTTGATTTCCAAAGTTATTCTACTGTGGAGGCAGGGGGGAGGGGAGAATCAGAGAAAGAGGGGGAGGAACACCATAAAAGTAAAAAACTTCTGTACTTCTACTACCTATGGATACTAGTTCAAAGCCTCTCTCTGCTTATTCTGTCATATCATTTATCAGTACGTTCCAGACAATCACAAGCAGCTGTTGAACAAAAAAATAAATTTTTGATCTGCATGGCAGCTTCCACTCTACCCAATGTAAAATAATAGTGCATAGGATTAATTCTGCCCAGTGTGACCGCCTTGGCTGGAGTTTTTGCTGGTTTCCTGCAGTACATTAGCTATCTCTTATTTCCCTGTTCATAAGTGGGAGCTGCTAGCAGCAGTTGCTGTATAATTACTTAGTTGATTCTGTCTAAGGAGCTTAAACTAAGAGTTGAGCAAAGAAAGCAGATTAACAATTCGAATACACACGTAACACACAGACACACACAGAACCAGCAGGACTGCAGGTTAATACACGGGGAGGAGGAAATGCACTTCAGCCACTCTTGCTCCAACAAGGCAGGCTTGGTTTTCAATGCAAGGCAGTTAAACCGGGTGAAGAAGGGGAAGGCAGGAAGATCGGCTGCAGTCACGGGCCGGAGAGAGGACTTGGGCACACGGCTCTCCATCCTAGCAGCCAGATTAGCACCGGAGCAGCGGCACTCAGCCTGCTCTGCCAGTCACATGCTCCTCCATGTCGCCTAGCAACAGTAAAGCCCAGAGAAAAAGTTCTCCCTCTCTCAACTTCAAATCTGCGTCTGAGACCGACTGAGGGGAGCTTATTGTGCTCCAGACTAAGCATCTGTTTCTTTCTTATAGCCTTCTGTAAATGACTGCATATACCACACGTACGCAAGCATGTCCATGCATAACCCCGCACCCCCCGGCCCCAACTGTCTACGTGCAAGTGCTGCAGCCTGTGCACTCCTCACCAAAAACAACTCTAGGGACAATTTTAGTGGTCACCAAACCAGCTCTTGGAATGCAGGTGAACTCTGCTCTGCAAACCCACACGTATTTCAGTAGCAAGAAAGGCACAAAGATTGCAAGGAAAAAATGCAAAAAAGTCTGGGGTGTTTTTTTTTTTTCCCTTATTCACAGTCAGTAATCAGGACTCACAGAAAAACCTGCCTGCTTGCATTTCTGTAAAACCCTGAGTTTAGAGCGTGGAGTTGCAAAGTCTGACATGTCTCTCAAAATTTAGCCACATTTGTGTGTTGCTGACTTACACAACAAGGGAAAAAAAATTAGTTATATACAAACCAGAAAAACAATCAAAGGAAGCATCCTAGGATAATTTAAAACCAAGGTGAAGTGAAGCTAAAGAGCCAGTGGTGTTTGCAGTGCTTTTAAGGCGCTACTTACTTTTCCACAACAGAAACCGACTCCATCAAATTACTCCTGGAAAGAGCCAAGTGTCTCCCCCAGCTATTAGAAAGAACTCCTTGAATCAGCGCCCGTTAACCCTCTACTTTCAGGCACTTTGGTCTTTTTCTTATAAAAGTCCCCGGAGTAGGGATGTGCTCCTTGCGGTGCAATTCCCATTCCGGAGAGCCTGAAGCATAGCGCTTACCTTGGCAACTGCCCTGCATTATGCATGCAGTGAATAATATGAGCAGTTTGCAAGCAGTTGCTGCTCTTCCATCCATCCGATGGTGAGGTCCCATCTGGGCTGGGATGCTCCAGCTTCCTCAGAAGCTGGCTCCTGGACTCCGGGGTGCTGATCTGCACAGCAGCAGCACAAGGAGCCTGGTGTCTTTTTCTTATCCTGCTAGTTGCAGAAGAAAGGCGTGTTCGCCTGTTGAGACATCGCGTTTTCTATAAACTCCCACCCTCCAGACATTGCATAAAGCTCTTTATACCCGGCGGCCCCGGAACTAGCATGAGGGAATCAGGCACTGCTCCAGGCCCCGCAGCCACAGGCCGCCTCTGCCCCTCCTTCCACACTTTGCAGATAGCCAAGATGCTTCCAGGAGCCCGCACTTTGCAGACTTTGTATCGGAGTCCATTGGTGCCGTATTTCATGTGCTCATGCATTTTGAGTAGTTCCAGGACTTGCAGGTGGCAAGTGAAATATGTCACGGGTTTTAGTGTCCCAAAGGCATGCTCCAAACAAGAAAAAGTATTTTTGATAACTCTGAAAGAAATACAACATCTACTCACCAGTGCAGAGGTAAAGCTTAGAACTTAGTACTCCTCACATAAATACTATGAAAAGAAAACTATAGGGCTGAAAATTTTTGCACTTTCTTAGCAGATAAAGTCAGTTTGGTAAAGTGCTTTGGCTGTCAATTCTTAAGATATCAGCTGGAGACATGCTCCTTTAGTTCTAACTCTCCAACAGTGTGTGCAATACACAAAAAAATATCTCTGTGTTTTACTGCTGCCATTTCAGGAACCATATACACACTAACAAGGGAAGAGCAGTATGCAGGATCACAGAAGAAAGATAAAGATACCCTAATACTTCAGGCTGGAATGCAGCCTTGGTAAAAAAGACAAACATTTTGGAGGCTTTGCTTACAGAAACATCACATATAAAATGTGTGAAGTTAAATTATTTTGTTTTATATTAGTCAAAAATAGCCTTTCATGTAGAAAAATTAGTTATGCCAAGCTGTCCTTTCTTCATATGTGGGCACACATACACATGCATGTCAACAGTGACTACTGTGCACACATACCATGGCAGAAGGATAGGTCTATTTGTCTTCCAAGAGGCTCTGTCAGATTAATTTTAATGACACCACATTTATAAATACCATATACCTTCTGCATTAGCATCACGCCATGCTCATTATACTGCAGTGGCTGTTAGCTGATGTTGTAAAAGAACTTAAACAAGATTTCAAAACTGAACTCTTCTTTTTGCCATGGACTGCTATTTCAATAAAGGAGTAGAGGTGCCTGTATTGTTCCTGCAGAAGTTGCACGGGAACATGTTGCTGCTTATTAGCAGACTGTGATTTCTCTCCAGGTCCTGTAGGACGCTAATCCCTCTAAACCTTTCCGTAAAGGCTTTCTATCTATCAAGATAGTAAAGAGGGGGGGTGGGGAGAGAAGATGTGGAGCATAGGCTTTTGCAAGGTTGTGATTTATGCAGGTTCAGGGCTGTTTGGTGTAGTGGTACGACACAGCACCGGGGTCAAGCCACAAGAAACACTGGGGGCAGATCAGAATATTCAATTAGCTTCCTGGCACCTCTGAATCACAAAGAGAGGATAAGATCTCTCCATCACAAGATCCAGAGCTGCCGGGGGAGGGGGAGACATGCCCTCTTCAAATCTCCCTCCTCCCTCCCACCCTCTCTCCTTTCACTGTAGGGGAATAGTGCCTGAAACATTCCTTTCTGCACGGAAGGTCTTTTCCTATTGTTGTTTTCTTTGTGTTTCAGTGTTGCCAACTCACTGGAATTCTTGTCGTGGTTTCACAGCAAGGCTCAGGCTGACCAAACGGAACCAGCTGCGTTTGTGTATGGGGCCGCTGCTGCTTTAATCTCCCAACAAGGCCGATGGGGAGGGAAGGAAGGGATCCTCAGAGGGGAGCAAGCAGATCTGCTCTCTACAGATGGGTGCCTGCAAAGCCAACACACAGACTGACCGTACTTCATTAGAAGAGGAATTGTTTAAAGCAGCTCACACCTCAGCAACATGCTGAGAGGGCAAACAGTGCTTGGGAGCTGCAACCCCAGGCTAGGGTAGTTGTCTGTCACTGTATGTTTGAAATTACCTGGTTGCAAGCTTTGGAAGTCACCTACTTGTTTCACTCCCACACAGGTGACAGCCAGAAGTTGTGCTCCTGACCCATCCACCATCACCATTTCTACACAGCTGTACTTCCCATATATGAGAGGCTAGAGGGGTTCTCCATCAGGAATGGTGGACATGCTGTTGACAGGGAGCTGAGATGGTGGATCATGCCCTTCCCACCCATTATTCTTTACACTCACAAGGCAAAATTTACATTCAGAGATAAATGAACTGATAAGCCCAGATATTTTACTGCTGAAGGATAGTAACAAAGGAGCCAGCACAGGATAATGCTATCCTCTATTCAATGCATCTACAATTTTCTCCTCTCACTTTACCATGGCACCTCATCATCCAACTACAGGGACCCCATCCTGCTGGACACCATTAAATGGGACTTCTTCAAGACCAGAATCAAAACTACTCAAAGCTTTCCCATAAATACACTCAAAATGATTCATGTAGGCGTAACATATCTCTTTCTCTCATCTTCCTGTTGACTGTTCCTGTTGGCATTTCATTATATCTGACTGAACTAGACCTAGGGATTTTTAGTTGATTATTGCATGTTTAAGAAGATGAAGAGTACAGGCAAATGTTGGAGGCAGAAAACATAGGCAATGTTGTTGTTCATTGCACTCTACTTTTAATTCAAAATACAGTTTGAGATGTCTTTGCTTGCCTGGTTTTTAGTGTAAGCAAGCATTCAGAAAAGCAGTTAAAAGTGTAATTTAGAACTAACAACTACACTGCTTACATATTAAAGATACCTGCTAAGCAAGGAAGTTAAAAATTAAAAGGCTTCATTTTTGACCAAGGTTCAGTCTAAATTAGTGTCCAAACTCATGCAGTTCTTCACAGACAGATAGAAACATCAGGGTTGATGTATGACTAGATAAAGATAGAAAGCTAATGGATAAAAAAAATGTAAAAAAACATATTTTTTGTGTAAAAAACATACTCACTATAAGAAAATGTGGGTCAGATCTGTAAATTTGTCTCTTCTGAACTTCTTGAAGCTAGGACAGTTTACAGAGGCTAAGGATCTGCCCAGTGCATTATCCAATAAAGCTGTAATTGCCATTGGCATTCAGTAATCTTGTGGTCAATCTGTCCTGGGATAAACCCAGGTGTCTCCACATAGAAAACATTTTAAGTTACAAGCTGTGTTTCCAATTTCACATTTAAAGTTTAATCATTAAATCCTATGCCTTTATCATGACAAGCTTTTTTTGTTATTTTTGTGTAATCCTACTAAAGCAAGGCTACATTTTAAACATACTAAAGCTGCTCTCATTTTTTGGGAGATCACTGGTAATGACAAGTTATACAAATCTAAAGACTGTCTTTCTGCCTGGGTAATAATATAAGTACCCAACAGCAGCAACTAACTCTTCAGATTTCATCCATCTGTGCTATTCTACAATCTAAAGTGTCCCATTTCTTTAACTGAACCTTAGTTTTACAGCAAGCAACAGAGTGTGTGTGTGTGTGTGTGTGTGTGTGTGTTTTAGAGGCTTCCTTTCTTAACAAGCTATTAATGGCAGGAGGGTCTCTTTAGAAATACTATTTTTTGAGACATTTCCTTCACCTAGGGCCCACTTCAGTTTGCATTAAAGCCATCAGACTTCAGGGAAAACAGATCTAGCTGTCTTTATGGGGATCCACAGTATCAATGTGTATATGGACTTTACCACTTATTTTTTCCAAATACATGTGAGTGAGCAGAAGTTTCCTTAAAAGGTCATGTTTTAGGGAATATGCATCTTGTACAAAGAACCAGTATTAATTTCAACTCCACAGCACGTGAAAAAACCCCAAACAGACAATAGCCCCAAGTTCACCAAGTTTCTCATGTAAGCCACATCACAGTATCTAAAACAATGGAAATTATTTGCCAGGGAGGTATTTTCTTCCAAAGATTCAAAAAACAAAAAACATCCACCTAATCTCAAATGAAGAAAAAGAGAGCCTTAGATGATATTAATTCCCAAATATCTAATGCATATTCATAACTAAAGCACAGATTTCCAGAAGACTGGATCAAAGGTGGGTCTCCAGACCACATGAATGTGAGAAACATTAAACTGAGGAGATGTGAATTGGTCCAGAAGAGAAATCACAGAGTCAGAATTGCACAATGCTGTTGGCACTGTGGCCAAAAGTTTCCTCAAGGTCTTCTAGTTAGTGACATATTACAACTTCTCTCTTTCAACTTGGAATTATATTACTATGTCCTGGAACAAGAAGCAGGAGAACATGGGAACCATGTTCTTTTTTGGTAACTGCCACTGAACAAGGGAGACTAGTAGAGAGACAGTCAGTAAAGCAGCTTCCAAAACACCCCAGGTGTATTTCATCTGCAGAAATGGGCCTATGATGGAGTTTAACAATAACCACACAGAGATGAGAGAGTTTCTTCACCTGGAAAGGAGAAGAAAGCAGAGAAAGATTAAACAGATTCCAGTTGTCCTCTCCAGTTGTCCTGTGGTCAGCACTGTACTGGTCTACCCTGAAAGTCCCTGTGCCCCATGCTTGAGACACAGTCTCAAAGTAAGGGCAAGTATGCTCTACCTCAGCTGTATCTCTAACTTCCAAAGATCTTGGTACTTGCCTTACTGCAAACAGATTTCTTCGGCACTTTCTCTGTCTCAGAGGAACATAGGTCCTCATTTTTGCGCCAATTCACTGGCCCTTCAGTGCCTTTCTGCCTTGCAAGGAAGCAACAGATGGAATTTGTATTTGAAAAGGAAAGGGAGGTAAAGATAAATTTTCTAATTACTTATGATCTAAAAACTTGTTAGGGTATTAACAAGGAAAATAGTGTAGGCTGGAATAACTCTCTATCCCCTTTACTCTTTTCATTAGTTTACTTCCTCTTAATAACAGGTATGAGGTCTGTTCAAGATAAACACCTTCGTAAGTAGGACTCATACTAAAAATGGTTAGGTCTCATTCCTCCAACAGCTAGGATGAAATGCTTGAGAGATCACAAAAACAGTCAGTCAAAAGACCTGAGAAAAGATGAATAATAAGACTTCAGTAGTATTAATTAGAATTCCAGACCAAACCCAGGGTAATAATAGTAAACAAATGAGAACATGGTTTAACAGTATAGAGATTGCACTTGACAGATTCTCAGTTTTTATATGTATTACAGAACATCAGTAATTAACCACTGCTTACTTCATAAAAAGTTGAAAATACGGCCTAACTCTGAATTTTCTGAACAAGGTTCCATGCTTATTGAAAAAGAGAACTAGACATCAATAGGCCTATTAAACACCATCTTTCTAAGAACAAAGTTACTCAGTGTATGGTGAAAGTATAGCTACCCTGCAACACCCTGTGAATGACAACCATTGATTTGTATATAGAGATATTTTCAGCATAAATATATTTTTTATGTTAAATCAAATGGAAAAACATGAAGAAAATTATAGCTCAGGGTAAGCCACATTATAGCAATTTTTAACTGATTTAAGGAACAATACTTAAAATATCTGGTATGAAAATAGCACCTGATTCAGTCAACCTGCAAAACTACTTTGACAAGAAGAGACCAAACTCATGAATGCATGGGGTCAAAAGGATTACAATAATTAAAAAAACCCAACCTCTCTCCTCCTTAGGGGGACTTGTTCACAGGAATGAGATATAGGACAGTTCAGTGAGCACAAACTTTGGTAAGCAGGGTGACTGGCTTGACTAGTCCACCCTTCCCCCTTTATCCACTTTCCCTCGGAGCTGCAGCACAGCCATTCCAGCCCCTTTTGTCCCCTCAGCCAGCAGGCCCTTAGGAGAGCACCGGCCGCTGTGCCCACGGCACAGCCCAGCCCAGCCCCACGGACGCACCACAGAGCGGCAAACAGCGGCGGGGACACAACACCCTCAAGCCGACCGCACTGCTCATGCCAGCACCTCAGCAGACTGTACCTTACTAGCCAGAGGAGCAGGATAGCAAGTCTGGACAAGCTACATCCACCTGAGCTACCATGAAGAGAGTATATAATGCTATTTTTATAGTCGCGTCACAGAATACAAAATTGAGAGGTAGAAGTTTGCCATCAAAAAATAGTTTGATGGCGTGATCTGTACTTAGCAAGATAGCTAACTGAATTCCTCCTTCCTCTCAGCATTGATTTTTGCATTCAGAAGTTATTACTGTATAATCCTGTTCCAAAATTTAAGATTTTTCCTAATTAGGATACATCTAAAGACCTCAGCATAACAAAGGCTACCTCCTGTTGCTTTACTGTTTTGAATACATGGTGATCAGCATTATGAAAAACGAGATCTCAAAAGCCACATGGAAGTTACTTTTCTAGTAAGAAAAGGAACTTCAAGAAATTTCAGATATGCAACACTTGAGTTTCTAGTGCAGCTGCACAGTACCATAAGCTGAAGAGCATATTCAAGAAACTGAGATGCATTCTTGACTCCTTTTGCCTAAATTTTCACTAGAACAGTAGTTTGTGAGTTCTAAAAATATGTATGAGAACAGCTAAGCAACATATCCATTGTAATTACTGATGTCTTAAAATGCTTTGGAGGGGCTGCTTATTGCTTTTTTTTTTTTCCTTTAAGATAAATAATTGGGCTAAAGTGTCATTGTAAGCCAGAGCCACAAGCTATTAAAAGGAAATAGCAAGTTACATACCACATCCCCTAGTATTAAAGCTTCCTTTTGTTCCTTAAAAATTACTTTAATACTTAGCCTTCTAAAAAACTGGAGCTATGTCACTGTGTCAGACACCTTAAGAGATAGTAATGAAAATGCCCTTGGGTCCCCATAATCCTCTGTGGCTGATTAGGTACAGTAGAAAAAGTTGTTTCATTAATTTGAAGGCCATTAGCTTGAGCCCTCATTTTGACCTGAAAGTAATGTTTTATTCATATTGTAGTGTTGTAGTCAAAACTCCAGAAATAATTAAAAGGACAAGCCTCAAACCTTAGACCTTTGATTTATGAAGCTGGATACCCAGTTAATTATTGCATGATGAAAAAAGGGGAGTAGGGAGCCAGATGTCCTGATATATTACTATTGCCATCTTCCTGTGAAAAGCTGATGGGTAATCAAATACATATCAATAAGCATGTCTTCAATAACACAAATATTCAAATTATTTCCACAGGTGACAGTTAAAAACTTTCCTTCTAAATTTTTAAAAAAATTAAACATTAGGTTAAATTCGGGCTCCATTAGACTTTGGAGGCAAAAGTCCAAAGTTCAGTAGTTTCAACTAAGATTCATCAGCAGTCAGTGAACAGCTACCCACAGCTATTATTCAAATGAAACACAAGATGATTGGATCTACTACACGGGAAAAAAACAAGTATTTTTCAATAAAACATGACAAAAATCTATGCCTGACTTTAGACATTAGGTTTCTAGTTTTCCTACATATAGGCAGGAACTCACTACAGTCAACAGTCAATTCTTCCAGTCAACCTTTCAACTGTAGTGAAAATTCCAAAGATTTATGCCCTCTGTAATCAACACAGGCATCCCACACCACCATTGTAGTATGATTTAGTCATATCTGTTCCTTTATGCACCTTGTTGCCAATAGTCACTGTGGATTCCATCTTGCTTGGGCTGTGACAAGTCTCGTGAGTGTAGTAATACTCATCTTTAGATAAGCTTTTCCATATTTTAAATCAACTCAGAGAAGTGAGCTTCAACAAAATTTACATAACACAGTCCAAATCAACTTTTCCTTGTCATCAGACTATAACTGCTTCAAATACTGAAGCACTGACTACAGTCATCAGAGATTCAAATAATACATAGTGTTAGTGTCAGCACTCTTCCATTTCTGCACCAAAGTCTTTTTGATAAAAGAGAGTATTAAACCCAAATTTTGCTCTTAGAGCTACAGCACCAAGAACCATTTACTGCTCTCTTAATGGACATCACGGTCTTCTCTTTATTTCTGTTGCTATACTTGCATTTGTCCCAGTATGGATCACATATTCTTCTACATAGCTGTTTCATTTTCCTTCCTTCCCAGTATATTCTGGTCTTCCTAATATTTCATTGCAGGCATTAATCTGCTTCTTTCAAGGTTAAGTTACAAGAGACAGCAAAGAGGAATGCAAGCAAAACCAATATAATCAATACATGCAGAAGTCCTTACTACTCCTCTTAGAGCAAAACAATTGCTTTTTATGTAAATTGACATATGATCAAGTTGCAGTAGGAGATACAAGGTCAGATGCACAACTATGAAACAGATGATTTGAACTAACTTGCCTTTTAAAAAAAAATATACAAACTAAATATGATTAAAGATTACCAGAGCAAATCTTACTCCAGCACACAACTAGAATAGATACCAGAAAGAGATGAAGGTACAACACTATAACCTCTGTATTTTCCTACTTCACAGGGATCCCTGGAAACAATGTATGAGATAGAACATTTCATTGACTGCTTACTATGCCTGTGATGTTTAAATCCCCATAAACCAGGATTAGGAAAGGACAAAGGTACTTTAAAGACACCTGTCATTATCTCACGCTCATCCTGAGTTAAACACAGTAAAAGACTAGGGATTTGTGGGCAGTTTTCCATTTTGGTTTGACCTTTAGGTTTTAACATTCTAAGGTTATATTAAAAGAAAGTTATTCAAAATATCATTCTCTCCAGGATTCAGCTGAAGACTTGAATAAAAAAATAAAGGACTTTCTATATTCTGGAGTACAAAGAGAACCCTTCTTATTTTTGAGATTATAATACCTGTCACAAATTAATGATTTCTACAGGAACACAGTTGCACTCCATGCCCTCAGTCACATGCTGCAGGAGATGCCTTTTTTTTCCCTCCATAGCAAAAGGTAGTTTCTCATGGGTGACATTCCCAAAATAGTGTTAAAGAATCTATCATTCCTGCTCATGTTTCACTATTTCTAAATATAGAAGGTATAGGATATTTCAAATAAAATTTTTCATTGAAAGCTACCATCTAGAAGTCTAATCATATTTTTATGGTGTTCCATCCAATTAACTCTTCATTCTAATTCAACCTTTGGGTACCACTATCAAATGAGCATGTAAAGGTATTCTCATAATTGTTTTTATTACTAAGGCCTGAGTAATAACTGCACGGGAACCCAGTATTTCCAGTATTTTTATGTAGTCTAGATATTAATTTAAACTTTGTTTTTTATGTGTGGACATGCACATATTCTAAATACAAACTTTAAATGTTATCTCTCTATGAGGGAAACACAGTAATATATTAACTGATGTTTGCAACATACTTACACATATTTATGATAAAACCATTCTGCCATCATAGCAATTGCTAGCTAGCTAAGTTCCATCTATTGCTTTCAAAATTTCAAAAGCTGGTACTACATTTTAAAGAACTATTAGCTATGTCTAAAAACCAGATGAGCCTTTGTAGGGTAGGAAAATCCAGTTCACACACTAAGATTTAATTCTGGTATCAAATCACTGATAGAAAATTAGGTTCCAAGATAGAAGACGATTGGTATGATTTACAGGGATTATGGGAGTCTGAAACCCTACAGCCCTTCCTTCCTCTTGATACATCTCTTCCATGGCATTCCCCTCCCAGCTACTAAGCAGGGCTCAACTGTAAGCAGCTCTTAAAATGTGCACTATGGCTACAGACAACCCAAGAACACAGCTGTATTTCATGCAGTTTAATTGAAACTTTAATTTATTAAAAAAAAACCTCATTTAAATGAAATATCTTCATTGGGTTCAATTCACAGTATATTTGTGAAGAACAAAAGCAGACAAATAAGATGTTGGCTCAAAATAGAAGTTCAATTATACCAGTAAATTTTACAGAAAAGAGCACAGATCTAATCCAGTGATTTGGGGAGAGGAGTAAGGAAGAAGAAAAATCATGGGTGCATCTTCCAGTCTGCAACACAGCCTCCTCTCCCAGATATGGTCAGTCTGAATGTGTTATATATAGCATAAAGACTCTCATATCAGATTCTCAAACAGAAGCTTTGCCCTTGAGTTAAACACCTACAGGAATAATGCATTTGGTAGATTTTTGATACATTGCTGACACACATGCTTGCAGAAGCACAAAATCAGCTGACAGCAGGCATTGAGCCTTCTGTACAAAAAAGTTCAATATTTTTAGGGGCTTCGTCACACACTATTGGTCTTGTGGCACCCATGTAACTCATTGCTCATTTTAGAATCCAGTCACAGAATGAAGAAGCTAAAAATAAATGCAAATATCTATAAGCAGCTTGAATACACTAAATATTGGTTTAATAAAATAATAAGATAATAAAATATTCCCTCTTAGTTTTAATGCCTTTTTGATCTTTATGTCTTCATTCCCCTATCTGCCAAGTAAAGCAGAGATCATAACTCCTGTCACTTGTTTTCTTAAACTAAAATGATAAACCTCCCCCACCACTAGTGAGGAGGATCAGAGGTAAAGTTTTCCAGGGAACATTATAATTTACATTTTCAGACTACTTAGGTTTGCAAGTCTAATAGTCAGTTTAAATAAACCAAAACTAAATTCAACAATCTGGAAGAATCCTCTCAGATTTTGGTTTGCAACTCTTTTAGTATTTGATTTACACAATTTTCCACAGAAGATGAATGACAAAAAGGAGACAACAGAATCTATCAACTCAAATGCAACGTCAAAAAAGAGCTTAGTTTCACACTCATATTTGCCAAAATGAGCCCTATTTTCTTTGAATTTGCATTTGCATTTGTGCACATGTTAGAAGCAGACTCAAATTCTGCAGCTAGAGTCTGCTTCTTTTCCCAGCAAATTTCTTCAGGTGAAAAAGTGGGAGATGGTTGGAAAGAAGCCTGGTTCTTTTAATCTTATCTAAGCAGTCCTGAAAGGAGTTGCAGCTGAAGATAAGGGATGTCAAGTCACATGCCTTTTCTCCCTTAGAGTTTGTATTTTATATGGGGAATGATCCCATTTCTGTAACACCAATTTTAAGCTACTGCTATTCCAACATCTTTACAGGATATGTTCCTGATATGTATAAATATGAAGAGAACCAGGCATAGTCATAACATTTAACTGTGACAGTAAAATTAGGACTACCATCTATTGCCAGTGCAATGCCATGTGAAAAAAAAAAAAAAGCCATGCTTTGCTTTGAAGTGATCTTTACTTGAGCTGCCCCTGACTAAAAGGGTTTGAGGGGAGGAGGTGAAATTTTTCCTCATCTCTGAGGTGACATTTAACAGACCTGAGAAACAGACATCAGCTGTGATGGTCTACTCAGGAAGGGCTATGCCATGAATGACTTCTAAAAGCAAATAAAATAGTAATGCATCCAGTACATTTAAAGTCTCATTCTTTGACAAAGGACTTCTTTCTTCTTGACTTTATCTTCTTCTTGATAGGAACAATTACCAAAAGGGCTGAGATGGACCAAATACCTGACACAGTGAAGACTGCAGCAAAGAAACACAATACTCAAAGAATGCTATTTCAAAATTCTTGTAAACAGCAAATTCCTCCTGTTTGCATTTGACAGACTAACTCTGAACTATGTACAGCATGCTTCATAATATACAATGATTAGAACCAGGAGCAAGCATTTACATTTCAGGCAACATCACTTTTTTTCCCCCAAATTATTTTGAAATCCTTCCACTAGAACTTCATATATTTAGAGTGGGGTAAGAAGTTCAACTCCAGGCTAGAGTTCTCAAGAGGTTCTCAAGCCAAAGAGGCAAAAAGGTCTAAGATCCACTGTTTTGCACCACAGCACAAGTAACAGGCAGGTTATTTGTGTAAGTGGCTGCTGCTTTGTCTAGGTCAGGCTCCATGAGCATGCAGAAAAAAAGAAGTACTGCTGTTTGCTAATCTTACTGCATTATCCATCATCTGCCAGTTCCCAGTTACAGCATAGAACCATCATCCCAGGACTCAGCAATTTCTATAGGAATGTGGTAGTTGTTGTTAATATAACTCATGGAAGTGAGTTTTGAGCCATATTTTGAGCAGTTCTGTCCCAGAGCGCTCCCAGCATCTCTAATGTCTACAAACCACTGTGAAACAATTAAAGATGCTCCACAAAAAAAAGTCACTAATCTGTAAAATAAATTGAGTTCACATATCCACATAAAAAACTGCCTAGAACAAAAAAAAAAAAAAAAAAAAAAAAAAAAGCAGTGAAAATGTTTCAGGATCCTGCAATAGTTCTTTCAATGTTCCCATATTCAGCTAGCATGTATTTGAAGTTCTTAGCTCAACATACCATCTCAAGGATGTAAGAAATACAAAATGAAGAAATTTCTTAACTTTGACCAGAAGGAACATTCCTTCCCAGGTATGACACCTTCACCAGCACTACCACCTCACTCTCAAAAAGTTTTATTAGGGAAAAAAGATTTCCTGAAGATGTGAGCAATAAATGCAGTTAATTAAAAGAAGTGGAGAAGACTTTTAGGCTACCTTCAGATCCAGAAAAAGACAGAAAAGATGAGCCTGTAATTTTTTTCACTTTGGAAAGCTTCTTAAATGAATTTTGTTTAATTAGTATTATATCTATACATATTCCTTTGGATTTGATTACTCTTTCCTGAAGATCTTCGTACTCTGAGATGATCCAAAACAGAATTCATTTTAACCACAAAAACATTACAGAATATTAGTATTAGTATATACAGAATATTAACAGTCACAGAGTGTAGCAAAACAAATTTACTACTATTTGATGCTCTCTAAGTAATGATTTTATCTTCCTGTCTGTCGGGTGAAGATACGGTTAATATACAGAAATGCAATATAGCCTTAGACATTTATTGTGTATGCAGTAAAAAATTGTGAAGAGAGTGTAGAAACCTATTGTTCAAAAAACCCACTCTATCTTCCACAGTACAGAAACCTGAAGATTTTCAAGAGGTTTTCAGAAAAGAAGGCTGAAGGTCTGTCACATGACAGTAACTCCGAAAAGGTCTAAGTCCTTATAAAAGGAAAAGGAGTGCAAAGGGCAGCCATATATAAGCAGACTGGGTTACCTAACAAACTCTCTCAGTCATTCCAATAGGAGAGGGTATTCATACAAGAGATCTTTTCCATGGCCCCCTTTTCTCTACTTCAAGGATACCTCTGGTAGCCCACACTGCATTACAGGCCAGGTAGGAGGATAAATCAACTATTCCCCTCCTGATATTTCTAATCCATAGATAATGCACAACACCCAAACAGACCATTCAAAAGAAAAAGAAAACTACAAAAACACCTACCATATTACGTGTTTTGGTCTCTTTTTGAACTAAAGTGGCTGTAGTGATAGTACTGTTACTCCTACATGACACCAATTTCCTGAAGTTTTAAAAAAAGCTGTTAGCTGTAGCACTGATATTAATAGCCTTGCTCTATCAGTGATTTCTCAGCAAACCTGTGCCGTCAGCAATAACCACACAACCTTCATACTTGAGTCAAGGCTGACACCCCGTGGACATGTCTTGTAACGGATTTTTTTTTTTCAACCTGATTTTTTAAGAACTGAGATTCCACACTGAGATTCTACTCCAGACCTTCAGGTCTCTACTGAAGAACATTTGAAGACATTCAGCTGTTCAGTAACATACATAAGACAAAAAATAAATCAGCCAAAATCTCACATTATATATAAAATTACTTGTTTTCTGAAGAGCTAACAAGTCAGATGTTGTATAGCACTACACACAAGCATTTAACAAGTTAAGAATCCTGCAAGATTTTAAAAATTTAGAGAATCTAGTCCCACCTCTCTAATCATTACAGTTAGTAGATGATAATACCAGGAGTGAAAGATATGTTGATATTAAAGCTCTGTGGTAGGTAAACTACTTCAGAAATGGACACCTATTTTCTCTATTTCCACATAATCCTTTTTATGATGATTACAAAGTTTAAGTATGGTATTAGATTCAAGTGTTAGTGATTATTTAGAAACTGCAGTATCAATACACACTTCTAGCAATTGAATTTCAATCTAACACCAAGGGTAATAATTTTTTGTCTAAGGAGAATACACCACACAGGTAAAATGACCCCCAAACATTTTAAATATATATTCACTTTCTGTGTCTCTTGCTTCATCTATTTCCAAAGCATCAATACTACCACAAACAAGTCAATTTTGATCAGGGGAGTATCATTAAATCTAACAGAGAGATAGGTAAGTCATGCATGTTTGTGAACTACTGAAAAAAAAAAAGGTGTACATTATTCTCCCTCAAAGACATCAGCTATTATAATTTTGTCCATGCATGGTTCCTAAAGGAACCAATACCTATCTTCACTATAGAAATATCTTATACTGCACTGAATGTGTCACTCCACTTTGGTGAATACTTAAGCATTTAAAAGCACAGCCTCCTTCCCTCAGCTTCACACTGCAGACTTCACTCCTGCAGAGTATTTTACAGCTACATCAGATGCTTAGGCAACTTCATAAGTCGACTGCAGTAGGAACCAAGTCTGTACTTCAAAAAGCCATGGGCTATTTTGTTCTTCACACAATTTATTGTCTCCATGTCTGGGAAAAGATTCCTCTCAAGTTAAATGGACTTCAGCCTTCCGAGTTCAGGAGGCCTTTAGGCCTATATTTTTTTAAGGCTAAAAAGCAAAATTCAGCAGGCTTGGTGCTGCACATATTTAAGTATAAAGATGATTAAACACTGCCTACTGCCATCAGTTGTATCTGTGCAATATTAAATAATAATTGCATATCTTTAACTCACCAAACTGTACTACAGACTCCCACAGCTAATGTGTGCCTACACAAAAACCTGTCTATGGACTGTGCTACAGGCACACGAAAAGGAAAGAGATGTTTGAACACCATAAAAATTAAAAGAGTTCCTCCTAACACGACTCCACAAAACTGCTGTTTACATTCTACAAACTTTCATTTAGAAATCATAGAATAGTTTGCATTGGAAGGCATCTTTAAAAGTTCCATAGTCCAAACCCCTGCAGTGCATGGGGACATCTTCAACCAGCTCAGGTTGCTCAAAGCTCCACCCAACCTGACCTCAAATGTTTCAGGCACGATATATCTACCATCCCTCTGAACAACCTGTTGCAGTGTTTTACCATCCTCCTTGTAAAGAATATCTTCCTTATGTCTAACCTAACCTCTTTTAGTTTAAAACCATTACCCCTTGTCCCATTCCAACTGGCCCTGCCAAAAATCTGTGCCCATCTTTCTCACAGGCCCTCTTCAAATACTGAAAAGGCCACCAGGAGGTCTCCTGCTCTCCTCCAGGCTCAACAACCTCCACTCTCTCAGGCTTTAAACATATGCTTACCTTTGTTAAAAGCCCTGAATGAGGTAGAGGTTTACTAGTTTATGAGAGTGAAGACCTACCCCTGGCCCCACTAGCTCAGCGTTTCACCACAAGCAAATGCTGTGTAATAGGGCTGATGTTTCTCTGAGGGCTCACCGAGGGGTTTGTGAAGAGTTATAGAGACCCACTGACACTGAGATGCTTCCCAGCATTCACGATGAGTGTAAATAATGGCACCATTTCTGTCAGGAGCAGCAGACCAGCTGCATCCCTGGGGTAGGGGGGAGTCCCAAATGGGACAGCAGAGCTGGGCCTTTCACTCTATTGCCCACAGCAAGGGTGATGTGCTGGGAGCAGCCCCAGGTATCAGGTACCAATATGGGACACCAGCATACCCAGCCAGGGCTGTGGTAGAGCCAGTGACCCACCACCCCTGCACCGCGATGGGCAAGGCCAATGGCCTCAGGCTAAGCTGAAATAGAGCCCTCAGGTGCCAGGGGTATGGGTGGAGGTGTCAGTTGAGGCTGGTGAGGATCATTAAAGGCTCTGAGAGCTAGTTTACAAGCACAGTTATTGCCCTGAGCTTAGAGGCTGATGCATATTACAAACAGTTTAAAAATAGGTCAAAAGATCAAATTCTAACATTTATGCAAATTTAGAGTTATAGTGAAAACAATGGTTGTAATATAAATGCATGCCTCTTTACAACACTTTAAATAATCACCTCTCTGAAAGACAAAATCTATTCCCAGCATGAAGAGGATCACAACTTTAGAACTGTATAGAATATAACTTCTTCTACCACATCTATGTCATTTGCTAAATATGCTATACTACATACAGCAACATGCTTTAACTAGCTGATTATATTTCCAGCAGAATTATTCCATTTAAAATTATTGGAAAATATCTTCCCAAAATGTGCTAGGTGAGATTAATGCATCTGCTATTCATTGCACCTTCCTTAAAAATATATGAGCTTCCGCTCCTTAGAAATGTAATTACTGTATTTTAAAAAGAGTTTTGTATTGCTAATTACAGTTATCAACATGGAAATCAGGCAGGTGGAAGAAATAATTATGCAAAGTGTACTGTACAATAAGAAGTAACTGACATGTAACAGCAAATTCAAAATAATTGCTTGTCAAATACATTTTCATTGGCACCAATGTAGCAAATCAAATGAAATCTTTAAGAAATAATTAATTTTAAAAGTATTCTTGATCTAGTTAAATGTTCAATACTCTCAAATGTTAAGGCAAATATTTAGTATGTTAAAACTGTACCTATACTATTTTATTAGCATGCTTTCATTCACTTGTTAGGCTAAATGCTACAAATACATTTGAAAAAAACTTATTTATGTATAGATATGTTTACATACTTAGGCTGTAAGATGGAAAATATCTCTTGGTGAGGGAAACTGAAAATGGAAGGAGAACTGCTAGAATAAAAAGACAAATACCTTAAAAACAAAACAAAAAACTGTGATATTGATTGATATTGCATGCAGATTATGAGTATTTACTTACCACCAGAATGCTCAGAGTGAGTTTTTGCTGTATTGTCTCGAGATAAAATAGGATAAAATAGAAAGTACTGAAGACAACCTCCTCCCTTTTATGCCTTGTTAGAGTCTTTTTCTTGTCACCTGAAAAACATTGCAGAAGAGCAATGTTAAAAAAGAGGGAAATGGAGAGCCAGGTTCATACCAGCAGCAAAAGAAAGACATGTTTACTACTCCAGTCTCAAAGAATCATTAAAATCTCTTGGGAACTATAAAAAGAGTAAGTCTTTGCCATCAAAGCCTTTGCTTACAGCATATTCTGTGACAGTGGGTTCAGATGAAAAGAGTTGATTTGCTTTGATCAGCTCTTTTACACAACATGCCCAAGATTTGTACCAAAAAGCAGAGATAAAATTCTGATTTTGCTCAAATCAGTAGTTCTGCAAGTACCTTAGTGTACACCAAGATTTTCATTATTGCTTTTTATAAGGCTGTGCCATTAGATGATCGTTTTTCATATAGAACAACCAGGTGAAGTTGCAGAACATAAGTCCATATAAAAAAAAAATAAACTGTAGCCTCAAGACTTGACAAACAGAAGTCAATTAGTCAAGACATAACCATGCTTAACTGACTGCTCAGTTGAATCCTGGGCTGTCAAATTCACTACAATACACTTTGTGGTCAGAAGGTGAAATATGGGGTTTTATTTTATCTCTCTTAAGATAAAATCCTCAGTAAAGTTCTGATTTTTAAAAATTTTCTTGTTTAACTACTTCAAGTATTTGAACTTTTGAACTGTTTTTCCCAAAATTTGCATATGTGATATAACTTATGGGACAGTGAACCACATTCTTCATAACATTGCTCTTTAGTATTAGGATTCAAATTCCTGTAAATGGTGTGCTTTCATTATTTTACAAGTTCAAGTCAGGTAGGATTTTGTTTCTTCTGGGCACTTTGGTCATGTACTGACACGTATAATATAATGAAATAAATACTCTTGAAATGCCATTACACCATGATGAGGTCAGGTTAAATGGTCAAGACTATCTTGAGGCCATGAAACACCAGAAGTTTGTGTGAAGTATGTGTAATTTTAACAGTTCACAGTAGACTTGATATGTGAATTATTCACACTGACATAGCAAAAAAATGCAAATATATTTCAGGAACATCATGTCAAGCCCTTTGGGACCAAAAAAATTGCCATCAGAGCAGAGGAAGAGCAAAGGCATGGTCTGTCTGTTTCATGCTGCCCCCACAAACTGGCCTCCCTGAGGTTCAGTAGTCCTTTAGCATATGGAAATATTCAGATGGTATTTTGCCAGCTATGCTGGCTCATGATTACTCCATATCCAGTGATGTTGCAGGCTTGTAGGACAGCTGAAGGGCTATATCACATTCTAGTGACGTGATATCATGCTAGAAGACATTAGTTACTCCATCCTAAGAGAAATTACTCAAGGTTTCCCAATAATGTATTGCATTTTTCTTAAACAGTGGATGAAGGGGTCAGAGTTGAGCCAGACCAGGCTCAAGAGTCTGTGTAAAGGAGGCACCCATACACAGAAGGGAGGGACAGATGAAGAAGAGAGCTCTGGGAAAGAAGTTTGGAACTGTCAGGCTTGCTGCTACTTCTGCCCATTAGGGAGCAATAGTGAGGGCTGTTGCTGACACAAGAGGTCCTGCTACACCACAGCAAGTGGCATCTACACCCCAGTTCTTCATTCAGCGTCCCTTCAAAATGCCCTTGCAACCTCATGTAGCTCTGGAGCTGTCACCACCGATGCAATAGTAAGGCCACCAACAAATGGGTATAAATGTCACCTTTTTTGCTATCCTTAAAGTGCTTAAACTCACCTGCAAAAAGATCTTGCAGATCTTTCTTCATGATGTCTTTCCTCTGGCTCTAAAATGATAAGGAATTCCCTTTGATTGAGCATAACCTATTTAGATGTGATTTTAAATAGCTCTCATATACCTCTTTATTCTTTGGAAAAAAGTATTAGGCTTCATTTCAAAGATTTGAAATACTGAGATCAGAGAGCTGAGAACTCCTGGATTTCAAACAGTGATGGAAAAAATCCAAAGATCTGAATATGCAGCTATATCTGTGACCTCAGCTTCATCTGGTGCAAACACAACATAGCCTTATATTCATGTCAGTGTTTGACTCCTGCAAAGACTACCAGTCTTAATGTTGGAAGCATATATGAGGTAGGATAGCTGGGCCTACCTTAGTCAACTAAGTACAGAAGTCTGTAGTGTCATCTCCCAGAGATGTAAAAGATATTTAAATATGCTTAAATATGAGTTGAATGGAAATGCAATTAATTGTGTGCTGAAGCATCCAATGTCTAGATTCCTTTAGAAAAAATACAACAGTTTTTACTCCTTTACCAAAAAAAATTAAATTTCAGCAATAAATTTAAATGATAGCATGAATGTTCCTTAGTATAGGTTTTAAGGCATTTTTAAAAAAAATACATACAGAATAATGCCATTAAAATATTAAATAACCACTTAGTAAAGTTTGTGGTAAATGAGGCAAGAAGGCTTGCTCTTTATTTTTATTTTTATTTTTAAGAGTTAGATGTATCAGAGCATACATATTTTACATTGGTATTATTCAGGTTTTGATAAGCTGCCACTAGAAGAATAGTGCAGGTATTGAGAACTTCACAATCTCAGAAGACTGCAAGTCTAGAAGTGTACTGTGTTATGTCACATAGCTGGAATTCTGGACAGAATAGTACCATGTATCCCACACAAACAGGTATAAAAATGTGGAGGCCTCACTAAGCTTTTAAAATTGCACCTGGCCAAGAAAAAAAAGAGAAAAATTTGTCCTGAAGGTAAACATTATTCATCAATAAAAGGAAATAGCCTGAAGCCAGGAACTTGCTACTAAACATGCAACCAGAATAGTTACTTAATTAAGAAAATACTTGCCAGCTATGTTTTGAGATAGGAATTGGCAGTGACAATGAAAGAATGACAGTATTTTACTTATGGGAGGCATACAATCCCAGCCATAAATATCATGCTTTTTCTTGCTAAAATTAGACTTTTTTTCTCAGTAAGATTTAGGGGCTATGGGAGATTTATTATACTTATTTCAGTTAAATACCATATCATTTGTGTTCCTAAATGGCAAGATAGTGCCTTTTCATTCCTTGCCTTAATCAAATCTGAATATGACAGTCTAAGCACAGAAAAATCAAAGTGGCTGGAAAGAAATAAACATCAGTTCTTTCCAGCCCTGAAAGAAGATTCTTTCCTAGCTGTAACTGTGGCACAAATAGTTGTGGCTGAGTTAGTTTCAGCTTAGGTAAGGACAAGCAGCCATACAATACATACAGTTCATTCAGCCATCCTAGTTCACCAGCTTTGGACTAATTACTGGCAAATACAGAAAATAGAAAACAGGGTTAAAACCACAGCAAATGGCTTCAGCATCCAGCTGCATTGTCCTACCAGTCTCTCCTACCTATCTAAATTGGGGCCAACGCTGCATTTTTTCCCCATAATCTCCTCAGCTGCCTTGGCTGTGCCTGTGAGAAGTGGGCAGAGCTGGTGGACACTGAAGATGGAAAGGAGGACAGCAGTTAGCATAGGGTCCTTTTTGTGTGCCTGTTGGTGGAAAATGGTGAGTCCACAGGAGAAGAAAAAAAAGTATTTCTGTGAAAAAGAGCTACTTGTTTAATATGTTAATTTGAAATGCAGTTTTCTGAGGATATTTGAATAATTAGGTGACAAGCTGCAATCACTGGTAAAAGAGAGAGCCTTCAGGATCCTTAGCCACCCAGCTCAGATTTTGAAGGCATCATAATATGTGTCAGTCATTGTTCCCTATTACACTCTTTGGAAGGAGATGTGTGACACACAAACCTGAAGAAACTGAAGGCGGCTTTCAGACTGGCCTGCCTTTTTTGACCACCTCATGCTGGACAGTTTCACCAGGAAATGAAATTTCAGTTGGCCGAGTCCATGGGACAGCAAAAATCTCTTTAGTTCAGCAGTTAACAGTAGTCCCTCATTATAAGGAGAATCTTTTAGGTTGGAAAGGGATCCTACAGACATCGACTGCTAAGATGGTGTTGACAACATGATGCCCAGTACAAAAAGCCTTGTCAAGCATGAGAGATGTGCAAAAGTATGAGAGTAAAGTGTATGTGGTAATGATGCGAGAAGAGAGTGATCACAGCTGGGCTGGTCTGTAGGGAGGTGGGATGGGGTAAGAACAGCCCTCTTCCATACATGTCCAAGTTAGGGAGAGGATTTCCTGTGTAAACGGCTGTGGGGGACTAAACCTAGAATGCATATGCATAGCCTCGGGGGGGAGGAGAGGAGTGGCTGGGTGTGGAGAATGGGGAGCCAGGATTGCTGTTCTTTGCCTTTCTCCTTTCTGCTGGCCCCTCCTGACATATGACACCGATTCTCACAGGAGCTTGCAGCCCGACTTCTCCCTCCTTTCCTCACAGAGCACTCATCCTAGGGAGGGCAACAAAGCTACCAGGGAGCCCAGAGCAGCATCCTGCATCTCTGCACAGCCTTTTGCTTAGGAGCATTGAGGTAAGGACCCCCTGCCCTCTCTGTGTCTGTGGGCACAGGAATTCCCACCCTAAACTATCAGGAGCCAAGAAACCCTGCAGAAAAGGCTGTTGTAGGAAATTTTGTGAGTCAGATGACTTATGCTCCGTCCTGGAAGGTTCATTCTTGCCACCAAACTGTCCTTTTGATATGCACTGCAGCTGCCTGGGGAGAGTGTGCAAGGAGATGGCAATGAAACTGAAGTGCAGCAGGACTGATTTTTCAGCCCCTGAGCAGCCTGTGAGCTGCTCTGGGTGTGTCTGTGAGGCCAGTACAAAATTACAATCCCTTCAGAAGGAAAAAGTCCTACTAATAGGTAGCTGTTGAGCCTAGGCTCAGCACTCTAGGCCCACATCCCCAGGATTGCACAGCAGGTACATTCATGCCTTGACAGCACCCTCAGGCTATGACTGTTCCTCTATGGGTCTGTTGAGGCCAGGGGATGTTGTGATGGGGGGAGGAATGTGCATGACCATCAGTTCTTAAGTAAAGAGAACAGGGAAAAACTGAGGTTTTCCTCACTACCTCCTTCTTTCCAAGCCAGCTCTGGAAAAAGCAGGTTTAGGAAAAAAACACCTCTGTGAATTACACTTGGGGTTCACAGTGCATCCACGTGGGTACAGCCAGGGCTACGGTTTTGGAGAACTCCTGGTTATACAAATGCTACCAGGCAGTGAGAGAGAACTCAAATGTTTGTAAATGTCTGTCTCCAGTTTGTCACAGGCTAGAACTATATGCACTATGCTTGAAAATCATTCCAGTATGTCTCTGTTTATTATTTATTATGTGGTTTTGAAAAGATTTTACCTAAAGAAAGCAAAATCAGCTTGTTTTTAGGGATGATAGTTTAAAATTCAGACTGCTAAGCAACCTGTTGAAGCAAAATTGAATAATGTTTTATTGTCCTTGTACTACTGTGCTTCTGTATTTGTGTTGTTTAGGAAAAAAACAAATTATGTTCGTCAGGTTCTGGTGGGTTTTGTGGATACTTGAACATCATGAGATTTTAGCAGAAAATCTCAGGGAAGAGAAGATATATGGATTGAGAAGATCAAAACCTAAACACGTTCTGTCAAATATTGTAGAAAAATATCCCAGCCCAAGTGATCAAGGTGAATATTGTAATTTTAAAACAGGTGTGATTTTAAACATCCTGATTTATTTGGATTCTGAATTATATGGTTAACTTGCTTTCTAAGACGCTTACGATCAGCCAGGTTTGCCTCATCCTACATTTGCAAATGCCTTATTTTTTCACTTTTATCTTTTTACTCCCATCTTTTCATCCCTTTTTGTGTATTTCAGAAAAGGAAATAGAATCTTTATCTTGTATAACATGGCTGAGAGCCTCTTACTGCCAAAGGAAGAATAGCCCATATAACTCTATTTTCATAGAAGTAATGTCATCAGTAGTTCAGAAAATTAATACTCTACAGACCCTGCTTTTGGAAATTTTTGTCACTGGATGTGAGTGTTAGTACTAGGGACAAAATCCAGCTCTGTCAAATCACATTCCAGTGTCTTGTTGAGTAAGCTTCATTTTCTTGTACATGACTTCCACCTATGCTGGTAGGATACACAGTAAAACACCAGTCAAGATGACAGAATGAAATTTAAAAAACATTGTAACATTTCTCATTTCATACTACATGACATCAACATACCTTTTCAGTTTCCTTGGGGCATCTGTTCTGAACCAAATTCCTCAGCCCCTATCAGCTCCATCTTCATGAAGGGCTCACACTTGTGAACACAGATATCATCAAAAGTTTCCATAATTCCAATCCCACTCTTGAATCCTAAAATACATGTAAGGGTAGAATGAGATTTAGTATGAAGTCACTCCGCTCACCTCCATACGTATTTATTCTAGATGAAGACTGCATTCTGGAAATTGCTTTTTTACTGGACAGCTCCGAAAGTGCTAAGGACTATAATCATGAACAACAGAAAAAATTTGTGCTGCAAACAGTAGACAGAATGAAAAGTCTGCAGCTTAGTTCTGGACGTACCCTTCGCTGGAGGATGGCCTTACTTCAGTACAGCAGCACTGTCTTCATAGAGCAAACTTTCCATGACTGGAAAGGTCCTGAAGCATTCAAATCCCACATTGCTCCCATCACCCACATAGGTCACGGTACCTACACAACTTATGCTATAACTAATCTTACCCAACTGTACATGACTGAAGGGACTTTGGGTAGTGTAAAAGTAGCTGTGCTTTTCACTGATGGAGTGGATCATCCAAGAAATCCAGATATTTTTGCAGCTGCAGCTGATGCTAAACACCAAGGAATTGTGTTTTTCGCAATGGGAATGACCAGAGTGGCTGAGGAGATTAGTAATGCTGCCAAGCTCCGGCTCCTGGCCAGTGTCCCAGCATCCAGGTTCGTTTTCAACCTCCAGGAGAAAGAAACTGTGGAGAAGGTTCTCAAAGAAATGGTATGTATGAGAAAGAATTTGAAATAGTGTTAGGAACATATATAAATCTTACTTCCAATATTCTGAATATATCATTGAAGAAACTTGTACATTTCACATGTTGAAGTGGCCTGATTATTAATGAGATCCTTGTGCCAAAATACAGGTTTCCTTTCTCTTCCCATCATTCAGATCTTGTTATCCAAAATATTTGACACTGCAAACTGAATTAGATTTAAACATTATTTTTATCTTTGCTTTTCCTCCTAAGAATGGTATTTCAAATCTCTTTTCTTAAAAAAAACTAATTTTTTTTTTTAATCCTAGTGCTTTCTTCTGTAGCAAGTAGGAAAGTGAAGTTGCCATTTGTATCAGAAAAAGATGCAGCTCTTGTAGAAGTGAAAATATATTTGCAGACCATGCAGGTACTCAATTTAGATAAAATCTGAACTTGGCGGTGGACATCTTTAAATTTCCATGGAAAATCTACCACATAATCAAGAGGAGATATAAGCTTGATATAAATTGAACTTGAAGCTTTGTTTGGATGCCTTTTTTCTCTATTTAAACTTAATTTATAAAAAACATTCCCTGCCACGTATGGAGAACAGAGCCATACTCTAGCCTCTAACCCTGGTGACACAAGCTGTGGATGGAGTCCTTATATGAGAATGCATAGAGATATAAACTAGAATTATGAATAACAACCAGGAGACTTCTGTAATGAAATGGACACCAAAGTGATCTCATACAGGCCTAGAACATGCACCTATGTTGGCTTTCCTGTCTTCCTGTCCTTCACTTTGACAGCCTGAAGAGCACCTTTCCCATCTTCTCTGGTACTATCCCTGCTTCCTGTATCACAGTAACCACCTCTCAAGTGACTGAAGACACTTTATTTTACCTGTTCCAAACAGGCAGGCATCCTCAGGTGCCTTCTTTCAATAACATGGCTGCTGTTTGGTTTAAATAATGGCTTTGTCATAATTATATGTGCATACATGAGAACTTTAGAGATCTGTATTGCATTGCTACTCATCGACACATTTATGGCCTCTCAAGAGACTGCATTAGCTGTGGACAGTGGGAGGAAAGCATTGAATGTGGGTGGCTCAGCTCTAGAGATCTTCTAAAAAATAACAGCTAAATCAATGATGATAATTTTCTGTGATCACTATCAAAGTCAAATCTTTTCTAAGGTGTTCGTCCTGTTCTCATTTTGTGTGTGCTTAACAGTATGAATAGGAGAGCTTCTGATTTTCCAAGTGTAGAACACTTATCCTTCACTCCTACTAAAGAACTGCTGCTACTCAGCAGCTTGTAAACAATGCAGTTTGTGGATGCATTGTTCCCATATATCTAGATAACCTGTTTACAATTGTAATTTCAGCAAATTATAGCTGGATAAGGAAAGTCAGTGATTTCAGTCAACAATCTGTAATAAGAATTGAAAATATTTAAGTTATTTTTTAGAATGGAGAGATTGCTAGAAAGTTTCTCAGAAATTAAAATTTAATTACTATTAGTCAATATATTAATTGTATAATTCAATTAGCTAGTTGCTGAATCTATTTATTTTCATATCTTTCAGTGTCCTTTCTGTAGAGTTGGATTAAGACTTTAAGTTTCTAATGTTGTTTTCAATATCTGTCTTTTACAGAAAGACCTGTCTGAGGAAGAGGTAAATATTTTAGGGTTTTTTTCCTGTGTAGACCTACTGCTTAATATAGATATTTACAATTATATGGAAGCATAATTCAGGAAAACTCATAGCTCAGGAAGTTGGTTAAATGGTGAGTTTAATGGGATTGTCTTCAAGTTAAACATGTTTTTGAATTTGCAGGACAAAGCTTTTATTTCCTATCCTAAGGTAATTTACTGATGTATTTAGTAATTAGTAATTTATTAATTTACTAACTAATGTAATTTGCTAACCTAATGTATTTTCAAAGGAAAAGAAACAATGTGTGAGTATTCAGGCTAGCAAGAATTTGCTGATCCATGTTGACACGTCCTCTAACAGACTCAGTGGAAAACATGACACAGGGCTGAAGACAGGGCAGTTCTAACCCTTAATCCTCTTCCTATGTGAGGGGGCTCAAAAAAGGGTAAAGTCTCAGAGCTCCACCACTGCGTTTTTCCAGTTTGCCCATGCTGTGTCACCCTGACTGCAGGCATTGATAGGTCTGGCTGGAATTTTGTGGGGAATAAAGTTAGTTTTCCTTTTCAAGATGTTAGTGCTATTTAAGGTACAGTTATCTCAGACAAAAAAATATTCTCATAAGCAGCTCAAGCAAATTGCTAGATACTATGAGTGTTCACAAAACTTTGAAATATTTCACTTTTCATTCATTTTCACTGACACGTTGATTTTTCTTCATCGATACAGAAGTAAGACATTCAATATTAGCCTTAGAAAATCTATTCTTATTAATTAGGATATTCAGGTAGGATTGATATTTAAACTCTTCATTTCTACACATCTTCAAGATAAGTGGAGATTTAATAAATAATTAAACCAAATATAAAAATTACATTCCTTATCCCTCCTTCAAAAATAACTCCAGCATATGTCATAACTCTGTATTTATGTAATGATCTTAAAGTTTAAAAAAATCATAAAAATCACATAAATACATACCATAATGATATCTGACTGGGACTCCCAATGGTAGAGATGACAGAAGAGAAAGAAAGATTATAAAGTGTTATAATGAATTGCATTAACTAAATGAAATTATACATCCATGCATATTTTGTTTATAGATCAAGCCAGAGCTAGACTATGAACTATCCTGCATATAAAGGAGTTAAGTAGAACAGGGATGTAAGATGCTTTTTTACTCCATTCTTGGCTATGTCTACAGTGCCTAGTAATGAAAACAAATCTATAATGACAGACAGAGCATATCCATAAACTGGCTTTGTGAAGAGTTTGGAGGTAAAGCCACTATCAAGATGATTGAAATTTCAGGAGTAGGAATGATACAAATATTTGGATGGTGTGTAGGAAGCCATGTTCTGGATGAATGGTAAACTGATAGTTAAAAGATTTCTGTAAAACATGTAAATATAATATCTGGTCATTACTGGTGTATTCAAACTAACCATACAGTATCTTAAAGGAAATGTCTGTGTGTTTTCTATCTCTTCCATTAAAATTGTGCTAATTTGTACTATTTTCATTCAAAGTGTCCTCAGGTTGACACATGTAACTGTGAGAAAGGGGAAAGAGGCCTTCCTGGTCCTGCTGTAAGTAGCTGACATTTCTCAAATAACTGATACACGGTAAAAATTAAAATGTAATTAATTGATGAAAATTTTAAAATAAATTATTTGAACATCCACTTAGCAAGCTGGGTAGTTACAAAAACAGCTGATCACCTCTTTTCTTCAGAGGAGAACTGAAGAGTTTTGTTTATAACAAAGACAAAAGAGAGAAATGACTGCCTATTTGAGTTGGTCCTGCTGTTCCCAGATACTCAATTTCAATGGTTTGGTAAATGCAGAGATTTTGAGAAATAAATCTATAGGAAGCAAATACCCTGAGTTTGAGACAAATAGCATGTGTATTTTAAAAGAAAATTATTTTTACTAACATATATCATAAGAATTGTATTTTGTTGTTTCCAGGGTAAAAAGGGTCGCACTGGGGATGATGGAGCTCCAGGCCTGAAAGGAGCAAAGGTGATTGGTTTGTCACATTTAGGAGAAAGATCTGTCTTGTCCTTATTTCACTGATCTTGATGTTGAATTATTCATAGGGGGACCCAGGTCTTAATGGAATCCCAGGACGAGATGGAATAGAGGTAACTTTTTTCCCCTCTTCTCCAGTGAGCAGTGCTCCTTTAAGGCAAAATACCACTTTTTTTTTTTTAATTGTTATAAGAGCACATTTCAATTCTGGTTTACCATCTAATGATTCATTAACATTAGAAGAACTGAAAATGTTCTCATTGCTTAATGAAAAGGAATAATTCCTTCTTATATCTGTAATCTAGAAAACACTCTCCAATAATATACAGTAGCTCCAAAACAGTGAAATGCTCTGATGACAATCTAAGAACATTACAGAAATTTACACTCTGCCTGCATCATTTGGGGTTCATTTAAATTTAACAAATAAAGGACCCAGTGTATAATAACAGTGAAAAATTTGAATGAAATACAATATATATATAGGAAGTAAATGTAGGACCAGTCTCTTACTGCATAATTCTAAATTCCTTCACATGTGAATCCCTCTATTTTATTCTTTCTTATTTATTCAGTACATCCTTTTTAATTAGTGACTTTTTCTTGCTGTCTTATTTTAGCATGTTTTTCACTAGGATGGAAATATGAACTCTACTTGATCTGCTTTTACATCACCAAAATCCCAGTCTAAATTGATACAGTCATACAATTTATTCACTCATACAACAGCATCTGCTATCACTAAAAGGCACAGTACTTCGAACTTTATTGCCATATTTTTCAGTCATCTTTTCTATTTGAAATGCTGTTTTTCTGAAGAGAATAGAATGTTAATGAATACTCCTGTTCCTACTTTTGGGTTATGTAAAGTCATATTTGCTTTTTTTGTTTTCCCAGGGGAAATCTGGATATAAAGGAGAGAAGGTACTTCTTTTATTCAGAAATGATGCCTAAATCTTTGTTGTTATTTATTTTGTGTAGAACTGTATTTCTTTTAAATACTAGTAATGAACAGTAACATCATCTTAGCAGCTTCTCCACAAGTTGTAATAGAAGATGTAACTGTTCCTCAATGAACTTTGCAGCACAACTACTATATGTCCTGAATAAAATAACACTTAGTTTTCAACTAAAGCACCCAGACAATAAGGATGATATGCCAGTATAACTCATAAATATTTTTTCCTATTCCTTTCCAGGGTGAGAGAGGTGAATGTGGAATCCCAGGAATAAAAGGAGACAGAGTAAGTTAGCCACAAAGTTGTTATGTTTCCAGGAAATACAACTAAACCACAAAAAAAAAAAAAAAAAAGAAAAACAGAAAACCAAACAATTTCCTGAATAACAACCATGATGATAGATTTAAGGCATTTATTAGTTCTAAGGCTGATGGAAATTAGGAAATTGACAGCTGACAGTTTTAAAATATGTAATGAACAAGGACACCATTTTTACTAACTTTCTGAGCTCTTTCTACATTTTCATATGATTTTCCTTACGGTCCAAGACTGTTTAAAACAATGGTAAAACTCTACTTTAACAGAGGCACAAGGCTTGAAATAGTAAGCAAAGGGAACAAGACATAAAAATGAAATCAAGATTTCTAACTCCAGCCTTTAAGATTTGGTGTATAATTGCTATAAATATTTCAAACAGAGCAAATAGAGTTTAATCCTGGATTACTGGTCCTTGATAATGAGCTCTGTTCATCATTATTCTGCATTTTGATTACCAATCCATTTAAAAATATTTATTTAATACTTTGTGGCTGCTGAGCTTCTCTTAAACTTAGTTTCTATTTTAATGTAAAGATATCTAAATAAGACACCTTAGTAAAATGTTACCTAAATGTGGTTTGGACAAAATCTAAATATAAAGAAATATATCCTTTTTTTCACTTATCTTTCAGGGCCCTGAAGGTCCAGTAGGCCCCAGAGGAATAAGAGGGATACAGGTAACAGAAAAAAAAACAACTATGAAAACAATACCTGGTTCCCTGGGATTCAAAGACCTGAAATAATATCATACCCCAACTGACATGTAATCTTTGAGTTGCTGAGTTCAAGGCACTCAAAATCTATCTCCTTAAATAGCAAAATTAACAAGAATTTGGAGAAGCAATCTAGACAAATAAATCATGCTTATAATTCATTCAGTCTCAAAGACCACAGCAAATACAAAAAACTAAAATCATTAATTTCTCTTTCAGCGTCTTAACTATTTCATTACCTCAAGAAGTACATGGAAATTCTTCAGTCTCTTATCATCCCAATACTCTCAGACTGATGGCAAGGAAGCTGAGACCATCGTGGATTTTTCAGTAGATCTTGACTGTAGATTATCTTCAATTGTATTCAAATAAAGGGAGAGCTAAATTCTTTCTCCAAAAAACAGAACCAGCTCCAACTTAACTGAGTAATTGACACGCATCACAAAGCAAAGCTTCAGTTCTGATATGTTTAAAACTCTTATTTTCATGCAAACTTCAGCAAATAATAGATTGTTTTTCAATCTACCATTGTTAGGAAAGCTTGACAAACCTCATTGAAACCACTCCTGTTTTAATAGGGTCTGCAAGGACAAACTGGAGATCAAGGGCCTGAAGGCCTGCAAGGATCAAAGGCAAGAACTGCTTTATTTCTTCTCTTTATTAATGTTAAAAAGTATTAATATAGCCTCACAACAGTAATGACTTTATCCTTACATTCTATACCATTCTTGGAGTAGATGCAGTTTAACTCGACACAGATAGCAAATTGTGTAACTTTTTGCATTCTACAAGGTTCCTAAGAAAGGTATTATTTTTGCTCTTTGTATTGAATTCAGGTCCAAATCACACTCCTATCTTTATTAATGAACAGTTAAAATATGGTAGTGTCACAGAATACTACTTAGCATTGCATTTCTTCAGTTTTAAATTTAAAACTTTTCATTCCCTAAGTGCCAAACAGGAATTCTATTTGGCATCTCATATCAAGCCTTGAGACTGAACATTCTCCAGAAGAATTCTATAGTTCAAAAGGAATATTGTCATGAAGAAAAAATTGAAAATCAAAGTGTATAAGGACATTATTTGTTATCTTTCTTGATATCTTCTTTGCATCTGCTGGCCAACAGTGATACACAGAACAGTTAAGTGTCAAAATTTACAGGATATGCAACATTTCTTCTTTCATTTAATCCATTATCTTTGTAAAGATAAATTATTATAAGGGAATTTGAAGCATTGGAAGTGTGAACAAATGAAGTACTGTGTAAGACAATTCCAGTGGGCTGAAATTCAGGATACAATAAAAATTAATCTACAATGTGAGTTAGACTGAGTTGCCTAGACACCAATTTACAAGCAAAGTTGTTTCCTTTTCATTCTTCAAAAGGGTGAAAGAGGTCTCCCTGGACTACCTGGCTTGCCTGGAGAGACTGGAATAGGACTGCCAGGCCCAAAGGTACAAAAATCTTATCTAATGTATTGCATGTATTGTAGGATAAGGACCAAGACAGCTGAGCTACTAGACTTGCTGATTCAGGAGAAAATTCAAGACTGTTAAAGCTGACTTTGTGGTACTGAAAAGGTATTTTGTATGTTTATCAAAACTGTTTGCAAACAGTTGCAAACAAAAAGTACATTTTAAGCATATACTTTAAAGGATTTTTTTACAGTAGTTGTTATGCTTGACATAAACTCAACCCAAGCAGAGTATGGCTAGGTAAAACCACATTCATAGTCTTAAACAGAAATTAATCTGTGCAAAACAAGTGTGTTGATTTAGATGACCGGCATCTAAAGAGAGCAGAAACTCTATGACAGACATACTGACTTCTTGGGCAAGGACAGTAAGTGATACATGACTGGGCATAGGAAGAGAATAATTATCTTTTAGACTCAACATTGTCTTCTCTCAACTGCAGAATTGAGGTTGTCCCCTAAAGCAGTGGAACTGCACCAGTTCAATGCCTGTTGGGCCTTGTGTGGTGTACGACTCTGAGGCCACTCAGATTTTCTCTGCCCTTCCTGTATTCTCCTACATGTAATATTTCAAGCACAGAATGCCTGATGAGTTGTTGTATGCTGCACACATAGAAATACCTAAATAAAGCATATTCACAGTACATCTTTCTTTGAAGGGTGACATTGGTTTGACAGGAAGACCAGGCCCTGTTGGCCCACCTGGAGTTGGTGAGCCAGGATTTATGGTATGTCTATTTTTTTCATTTGGTCAGAGGAAAGCAAGACAGAAAGCAAAAATTCTCCATGCTTCCATGTAAAAATGTGTGCTAAATTATACCATCTCTTCACTTTCTTCTACTATTTCTCACTCTTAAACATATTGTCTGACTCTCATTTCCCTCAGTAAACTGGAAATGTTTCCAATTTCTTAACTTTTCTAATTGTCTTATCTCCAAAACAGGTATGGAAATGTAACATCTCCTGCAAAACCACATAAATATATAAATAACTCTGTCCCCTGATAGATTTGATGGAGTCAAATCCCTATGTGATAACTCTGAAGTTGACTGCTTTTCAGTATCACTAGAACATTAACATCAGCATGGCTTTGAGGAGAAGACTTTCAGAATTTATAGTAGGTTTGGCTCTGAAGTCTCTTCCTTCTTTTCTTTCCCTTCCTCTTCCTGGCAGTTGTAAACTCAACCTCTTGGTGGTAATTCAGAAAACCAGCATGTCAATGTTATGGGCAGCACCTTTTACTGAGCTATTTACAATACAGCAGACTTGAATTCATTTCTCTTCACCTGGATGAAAGATTTCTAGTACAACCACCAGGGAAATTTTGTCAGTTTTTCTACAAGTACCTTTTCCCCATTGACAAGGCAAAATTTGTAATAAATATTTCATAAGAGGTGCTCCCATGAAAAAGATCATTTGGTAGGTGAACTGACTGATTTCAAACCTGCTTGAAAACACACTACTGGAGAGGAGTGGGTTCCTGCTGAAGAGCCCAAGGAGAAGAGCACTACAAATAAGGCTGCTGGTGACAGTCAGTCCAAGCAGGGCGGCAACATTTTCAGAGTCTCTTCAGTAACACCGTAGAGAAAAGACCCACTCTGTGATGTGAATCTTTGCTAGCCACAAAAGTACTGCTATAACAAGAGATTCTGATTTTAAAAAAATATTCTAAATATGTTTCTTTAATTTATTTTGACATTTATTTGCTTCAAAAGAAGTTCCTTTTAATGGCTTAATAGAGTCAAATATCTTTACCTAAGAGCTAGGAATAATTCTAAAGCTCTGTGCAGAAGGAGAAGCCTATTTAGGCCATGCAGAGCCAAATCTACCAGCATTCTGTGATGTATATGTAACCTCAAGCAATAAATCAGAGAAAAAAATCCCAAAAAACAGATGCAAGAAAACACCGTGAAGCAGGCTCAATATGCACAGGTTTTAGACATGCATTTTTTGGGTTATTTGACCCTTGTGCTTTTATCAGATCTGCTGTCAAAAAGAGAAGGGCATGCTATTTACTCTCTTTGCTAATGACTGTCAAATCTCTCTACAGCTATGTCTCTTTCAGCATTACTCTGTGTGGGCTTTAATCTGGTTCTCCCTGTCTCTCATGATTATACTGATACATTAATAAGGATTAGGAAGAATTTGTAAAATGGAAGTTTAGGGAGTGAAGATTTCAAAAATGTAAGGAATAGAAATTTCAGCTATATAATCTCTGATTCCTTAGTAACCTGAAGGGTATTGTTACTGCTACAGGCCAGAATGCTCATCACTTATTCACTGGGAATGCTGTGTTACTGTATTATTTGTAACAGATTATAACTACACCAACATTTGAAGAGGTGCTTATAACAATGACATATAATACACTGCTGTTCATTTGAGTGATTAGTACATACTCCAGGTTATTTTCAACTTATGTTGACAGGGGCCTCAAGGACCACAAGGTGTTCAAGGAGAAAGAGGTTCACCAGGAGAAGGGCTTCCAGGAGCAAAGGTACAGTAGTTAATTAAAGGGTTCTAAGACCAAAACAGCAACTTTAAATGAGTGCATGCCAAAACAAGTCCATAGAAAGCACAGGAATTGGTGAAAGTACCTTGTAAATTAATATTAAAGTTTTCCATCAAACAATCCAGTATATTTCCATGGAATTCACTGGTTCAAACATGACTTGTAGGCACAGTTAGCCTTTGGGGCCTGTAAAGCAAATATTTAATTTACCTGATCTTGATTTGTGGGATCTAAGTCTGGAATGAATTCCAGCTATAATTTTAAAACAGCCTCAAGCATCTGACTTTAAATAAAATAGTATAAAATGGTTCCTAGATGAAAAATTTAACATTTTGTTGTGGTGGTTTTTTTCTAAATCCTTATATAGAGAGATCTTTGCTGTCACTACAGACAGGCTTCTAAGCTTCTTACATACCTCAGCCACTGGCTGATGCATTTTAGCAGAAGACTGAATTCACTTTGTGGGAAAAGAAAGGTGCTGTTACTAATTTGCAGATCCAGTGGAAGTAATGACAGTGGTAGCTGTACCTACACAGATGGACTCAGTAGAAGATTCTTTTGCTGCCCACTGAAAACCAGTTCCTAGGCTGAGTTGTCACTTTGGCCTTTGGTTACAGTAACAGTGTGACACAGCTTGTACATGAACTAAATAAGCAACTAAACCATTTGCTCATTTTTATGCAAGCACCAATTTTGCTTGAGAAAACAAAAAATGGCAGATGCAGAGCCCTACTGCCCTTTTATTAAAATCTTAGGATTTCTGCTTAGCACAATACTGTTGTCAGCCAGGTTGAAGTTTAATTGCTGCTAGCAACATAGTATCTTCAAACCAGTATGTATTTTATGAGTATGAATTATGTAAATTGTTTAACCTCATTGTTGATGGCTTGTATTTGCTTAGCAGATCTTATGAATGAAAACTAACAAAAATACAATTTGAAGAAAATGCATTTCAAAATCACTCTGAAATACCAGTTCTTATGGGAAGAAACACTACAATTCATAACTAAAACACAGCAACAAGGCACAGTGGAAACAAGTATAGATGAATGCATAATCTAACCAAAACTATTAAGCAGTTGAGATTGATAGGCAGAATAAAACAATCAAAGTGAAAATCTGTCAACATTATTGGAACTCTTCATTCTATAAAAAATGTACTACTTTTTACTGCCAAGTCTGACTTGGAGCCAAGCATGTATGAACAGAGTCCATATGTTTCTCTAATCCTATCTCTGGCTGCCAAGCATGTCAGCTCTCTGGTTTTAAACACATTTTAAATTGGTGATTTGTTAATCTAAGCAAATTTTACAGTTGCTTTCTTCACAACTTTTTACTACAAGCGCACAGTTTAGTTAAAAGGATAATGAGGGCAGATGTTCTAAAGCATCAGGAGTAAAGAATGTTATTTTAAACAGAAATCCTCAAAATGTATTTCTGTCAAAGTTAAAATGATGAAATTGGTTATTAAGGATAGAAAAGATCTGTCTGGGGCATAATTTTGTTGTCTTGGGTGATTCTTTGACAATTTATATAAGCTGCCATCTGCCTCTACATGTTTTATTAAGAGAAGTACAGGAAAGCACAATATTTGTACCTTTATCAGTACCCAGCATTTTCCCCAAGACCACTGTTTTGTAAATGAACATTTAGAAAGACAATGACATTTACAAATAGACTTCTACAACACTATAGTCAACCTGGTCTTGATTCTGGCAAAATGTTTAGTGGGAGCCATTATCATGCATCAATGAGATTAACCCACACTTTAATGACCACACTTTAATAACCCATGAGAAGAGTAAGCAGAATTCAGTTTTTAGTTAGTCTGAGTACTCAGCCCTGCAGACATTTAAACCAGTTGTGGTTTTGCCATTGATTTGAGAGGAGGCAGAACAGGACATTAAGTAATTGAGGTGGGCAGAAAGATAAAAAAACAAGCTTGTTCAGCTCTTTCATCAGCAATTTCGAATTACAGGGCAAACTTTTTTGAAAAGATAATCTCTTTGGTATCCTGCAACACAGATCCAGGAGCTGTTTTCTGGTTCTTTTCATTTTGGTTTTCATGATGACTAAGCAAACACTGTCTCTAATGTTACTTTAGAGAGAACAGCTGCGTGTCTCCACAGTTAACAATTTATTATTTTTTCATGTAGGGAGACCGTGGCTTTGATGGACCAAAAGGTCCTCGTGGACTTCCAGGCATCAGCATAAAAGGTGAAAAGGTGAGCAATAATACACCAGAGGATTAATGGAGTGCAAAGAAATCTAGTACAGAGAATACAGGGCTGATATTCACTACAGAAGGTATAATGAGGCAAGGAACCCATAAAAGACCCTGGATAATGTGGTATTTAGTTGAAATTTATGCCAAATAAATTCTCCCAACCCATTTTAACATCTCTTCATATTAAAATAGGAGTTGTTAGGAAAAGCATCTGATTCTGTGTGAAATTTAAGGTTTAAAAAGGGAAAAAGAGATTAGCAGTTGTTTGCAACTGAACCAGCAAGGAACGAATGCATGTTGGGAAGATAAAAGGTCAGATCCCCAGCTTCACTGACTTCAAAAGATGTTAAGTCAACATGCCAGTGGGAGTTATCCCAGATTGTTTCTGTATCTTTACACACCTAAGCAATTGTACTTTGTTTGCCAGGGTGAGTGTGGTCCTCCTGGTTTACCAGGATTAGTTGGATTACCAGGAATTGGAATTCAAGGAGAAAAGGTACAATTTCCACTTCCCCCTCACCTTGCACTTCAATGTACAGTAACAGAGAATATTTTATTTTCAGTAACTACTTAACTACTCTTCTCAGGGAGTGGAGGGCCCAAAAGGACCACCTGGCTCTAGAGGGCTACCAGGACAGGGCATACCTGGACCAAAGGTCAGGGAATTTTCTGAAGTAAAAGCTACTGTGCTGTTTTTATTGTTATGTTTCATGATCAAGAAATGCTCTGTCTCTGTCCTCATCCACATTGAACACAAATCTAAGTACTGACACAGATGCGGGAAAATATTTTCTTTATTATTATTCTAAAACTGTTCGGCAGATCCTGTAAATTCACTGAAAAGCCTTGGTAAACTAATGGCATGGCTATTTATTTAGATTTTTGCTTGACTCACACAGAAGCTTTCAGGTACCACACACCACACAGTGAGCTGCACTTTGTCTGATAAACTTCCACTGTGAGGGGTGTCTGCCTTGAGCTTGCACTTTCTTTGTATCACGTGGAGGTGCAATAAACCTGTTACAAAGACTATTTGCACTTAAAAGAGAGGACCATCCCAATTTCCATATCACCTTTAATTCTCACTGTACTGTTTCCATTCCAGAAGAATATATACATAGATACATAAGAGATTGACTGCCTTCCTTGCAACTTCTGCTACCCATTGTCTCACCTGAATTTGTGTAGCTACTGTATCTAGATGTTAAAAATGGTCCAAGGTGTAATGAAGATTATGTTTTCTGAAGAAAAACTGTCAGAATAATTTAGCCTTAACTGATTCGCAAAATACAGAACTGTTAATTAAATACATCACCCTAGAGGTGTTTGGAATGGAGATTTAAAGTAATTTCCTGAAAGATGTGACAAAGTTCTGAATGACTGAAGGCTATTAAAGCATGGTATAAAGGAACTAGAGTGTCCATGGGTAAAGAATTTTTCAGCATCAAGTATCACCTCTTACATTTTAAGTGATTGTGCAGGACTATGTTTACCACTGCTAAAAAGTAAAAAGAAGAATTAATTGTCTGTGGATGTCATATATGCTCCTGAAATATCAGCTCTTTGGCAGGAAAGATTCCTGGGGACATACAAGTATAGATTTACAGCATCAATAATTTCCACCAGCAGCTCTATGGTGACAGCTCAAAACATATGGCAAATTCCCAATCTTTGTGACCAAGATTTTAATACATCATACTATAAACAATATCACACTAATCTTTCTTTAAATTTAAGCAGTGAACCACATGCTTTTGTATTTTCCATAATAATGCTGTTAAAAACTAATATCTGCTTAAGGGTGAACAAGGCTTGCCAGGAGAGACTGGAGTGCCAGGAGAAAGAGGTATTGGAGAACCTGGTTCTAAGGTACATTGTTAATAGAGGAATTACTTAATCTATTTATTCATTTGGATTATAAAATTATGCTTCTTGAGTATCCTTTCTGAAGCCACATAAAAACAGGTTTAGAAATAAAATTTAAGTTCTTAGTCTTTTGAATTTTTAGCACAGACTTTTAATAACCTCCAGATATGGCAGAATTTTAAATACCCCTGTTCTATAAAAACATAGTAAGACTTATGGTGACTGGAAATTTCCACCTGCCTGCCTCATGCTCAAGTCATGGTTGCATACAGCTCACCTACAGCTCTGTCCAGAAAACCATCCAGAATACCAAATGGCTGTCAGGAGTCACAGTCCCAAGTGTAAGCTATGCTGTGGCCAGAGGTGAAAAAACACACTGAACAGCATTATTGTGCTGCTCCTTCCCTTTTCACACAGAATATGATGGGAACAGAGCAGTTACATCCTCACATCTTCATACAAAAAACAAGCTGTGCCAGTGGACAGAAAACTGAGTTGCTAAGAGGAGAGGAAGCTGTAACCAGATTAGCTTAGTGGTGAAGTGCCCAAGATAGTAATCAGTCCTATGTCTTTAACAGCCAGATTAACATAGAACATGGGAAAGGATGAAAATGTACTTTTGTGACAGTGGAAAGGCACAAGGCTATCCTGGGTTTGCTCTTGTTTTGTTAGGGATTTGTGACAGGGGCTGGAAAAGAAAAGAAATTATTCAATTTCTTTCTTTAATTTCACAAAATACAGTAATGCTGATTGAACCCATTTGACCCCAAATGATCCCATTTCATCTAAAACCAGGTCAGGCTCTTGAATCTTACATAAATAGGGCCAAGATAATTCCACTGACCTTAACTGGTTTGCATTGATATTCATCAGTAAGATGTCAATCACCATGTCACAGTCAGTTCTTTCTGCCATCTATTTCAAATACTGCCACTTAATGAAATGATGGCATTATTTTTTAAGAATAAACTGAATCATTAATACATAATAATTTTAATTGCATAGATAAAATGCACAGTTCAAAACAATCAGACAGTAGGACAGTACCAAGTAATGAGAGCTGTCTCTTTTTAATAAAGTCAAGACGTCAGTTCAAATGCAAAAATGTTTTCTACAAATATTCTTAAAGTTTAGGGAAAAAAATTAAATAGATTTCCTTAATTCAGAGAAGGAATAGTATCAAGTCTGAATTTAATAGAAGAACTTACTTTTTACTGGTGTCAGGGTGATCCAGGGCCTTCAGGACTGGCAGGTCTGCCTGGTCTTCCAGGAGAAGATGGAGCCCCTGGACAAAAGGTTGGTTCCCTGGACAAAAGGTTGGTTCATCTCTCTCTGCAGTCCACCTGGTTCACCCCAAGCATTGCTACAGTTCTCCCTGTGCTGACACCCAAACCTAGAAGAGAGAGTGTTCATGGACAAGGGGAAAAGTACTACATTTTTTTCAGCAAAAAAAATATCTCTTTCGAATATACTTTTTTAGGAAAAACTTCACTTTTTCTAATTTTTTTTTGGGGGGGGGGCATTGCCTTGTTTACTATTGTGTGCTTTCTGTAATTCATTCAAATGCCCTGCAGCTCAGAAGGGAAACCACTAAAATGGCTATGGGCAACCTTTCATGGCCTGACCATGTGTTTTTCTAGATTTGGAAACCCCATTATTTCAGGTTATATACTCAGAGTGTTCAGCTGTCACTAAGGAAATGTGCTACTTCACACATTCCACATGGGGTTTAGCAATGCTTGCTTCTGAATATGGGAAAAAAACCCTGGGCACACCTGACATCAGTAGGAGTTTTGTCATTGATTCTAAAAGGTCTATGGTTTTAATGAACTTATTCAAGGGAATACAAAGTTCATCTTGCAGCATGTCCATGCAGTGCTGTGAAATGCTCCTTTGATTTTTCTGTTCAAGGGTGAGCCAGGGTTACCTGGTCTTAGAGGTCCTGAAGGTGCTCCAGGGATTGGAATACAGGGGGAAAAGGTGAGGATTTCTTACTAAAGATGTCACTCAAAATTGTAATGTTCCCAGGAGCAGGTTTTTCAAAGACTTATCCTTTTTTGGCTAATATAAATAACAAAAAAAAAAATATTATTCGGGACTCATAGTTGTTTCATTTTTGTTGCAATTATTACAGCCTAGTAATCTGCTTGAACAGCAGTTTTCCCTTTACAACTTTACACTATTCTTAGCTTTTTCTGGTCAATCAGACAGGGCATTGTGATCAATTGATTAGCTCTATTTGCCTTCAAATTAAAAAGAAAAGTACTAGCAAGTTAATTATATTTTCTTGTTTTGATTATTTTTCTTAGATAGTATATTTTTTATGTAATTACTTAACTTATTTTCAGCTACAATTATTTAATCTTTAATATTCCTTTTGCTTTTATTCTTGTCACAGTATTCTGTGATAAACTGGTAAACTGGTTTATTTAATTTCAGATGAAATCTACATAGTTTTAATTGTACAAATCCAAAACTGGACAATTACTGAGCAGAATTAACTTACTTGCCAATGAAGGCAACAGGAACAGCTCAAGTGCACTACCTACAAATAGAAGTTTGCTGTCTTTCACTGACATTTACAATTTATTTCAGTTAAGACATTGTTAAATTATTTGGCATGTGTGACATGTCTTTTCCATTTTTGTAGGGAGATCAAGGACAGAGAGGAATACGTGGATTAACAGGACCAACAGGAGTGCCTGGACCTGCTGGAGCTAAAGTGAGTTTATTACTATTTTATATGCCTAAAATATTCTCTCAAAGCCCTACATTGTTCCAGATCTCAGAAACAATTGTTCCAGAATGACATCACTTCACAAAAAAACTAATTTCAAAACAGTTCAGCAAAGGCTTATCTTAGCAAGACACACCATGATCCCTATAAACATCTAAAAGTGTTTTTTAAAACCCTTTGCATTTACCATATTGCTTCCCCGTTGGTTTGGAAAAAGTAAAGGTATAAACTGGTATTTTTATACTGAAATATTTGGGAAGATAGTACAGTGTATGGCATAAAAATATATGACAGGACTTTATTTTCCCTTACATTGACTCATGGCTGATACTCTTTTATGAATTTGGAGTTCCTGTTAAAATACTCAGTACTTACTGAAAGTGAGAGAAGAGCTACTCCAGCTTTCTCCTCCAGTTTATTATTCTTTTGCTATTTATACACACAAGAGTATTTCCACAAAAAAGGAAAAAGAGATTAAATAGTACACTGAAAGAGACATTTTAAACAATCTACTCAAACAGAAATGTATGTCTTTTCAGTATACCTACACAGCAGGGCAGGGAGTCTTGAGCACTGTGTGTGCTGGACGAAGACTTGAATACACTAAGAGAGAGACTTCTAAAAACATGTGTTTTCAGTGCCTAAGAATCTCATTTCCATGGGAAAAACAGCATATGGTTGTTATCAGTTCTCTAAATAGTTAGATTGAACTCTGCATAGAATAGATTAGAAATTCTAATAGAATTTTAATGGAACTAAATGTTAGTTGTTGCATAAATTTTTTCTCTATGCAATGGTCACGCTCACTTTCAGAAAAATCCATTGTTTTTTCTCTCCTACCTTCACTGCAGGGGGAGCCTGGTGCACCAGGACGTCTTGGAATGCCAGGCCCTCCTGGAAGATCTGTGCCTGGACCAAAGGTACCATCCATATTCCATCTCCTTAGAAACCCAGGGTGAAAAAGTAGGCAATGTTAATATTTGTGTAAACACTTTCAGCCTTACTAGGTCAACTAAAACCTCTTCTTTCCTATAAACAGAGTTGTGGATTGTATCTATTCTAATTACCACTGTGCCCTGGTATTAACTCTATGGCAGCTTGAGGTGTGGCCTCCCTTTGTTCATTTCTTTATTTTGAATAAGCTTGGATATCAAAACACTTTTGTTTATTCTTTGTATTTTTTTCTATTTATTCTTTCATTTTTATTTATGCTTTTGGTGTTTAATGCTTGTAATAGCAATAAATAAAATTAGCTATTATGTTCATTATATAAAAATTTGTATAAAAGAAACCCACAGCCTGTGGTGTTTAATAAGATATGTAACCAGAGGATTTATTTTCTTTATTGCAGGGTGACATTGGGTTACCTGGTCTTGCTGGACCAATTGGAGAACCAGGTTTTGGGCTTCCTGGGGCAAAGGTAGCTCCTAAATTGTTAAACTAACTTCTGAAAGAAAATAAGGCAGGAGGATTTCAGTGAAGCAACAACAAATCTCCTAGGATGGCCAAATGTTCCACAGTTCTTAATGTGTGTGTCCTACAACTCTGGCAGAGTATAAGGATTTGCAGAGCTGGAAAACCATGGATGGTCAATCTTCCAGAGTCTGTGAACTGAAAACTTTCAGATGGCAGAGAACCAGGAGAGGAATGACTGTTTCTAATTGATGAGGAGTGAATTCAGAGAGAACACGTGATTAACCTACTTACAACAGACTACATGTTAATTAGCAAGCACTTAATTTTTCTCAGCCAGGCTCCTTTGCTTCATCCATAACTTTGACACAGGGTTATAGTGTAAGAAGAATATGAATATGTAGCTAATCTCTAATGGCTTTTGTCTACTACTCTTCTAGTACTGCCTCAGTGGTACCTAGATTCAACTCTCATAAGCCACTCTTCATTCCAGCAAAGATTTTGTCTGAAGACCAAGAAACTCAGGACATATAAACCTGTGTTTCTCCAAATATACTGGATCCTGCCTGCCCCTCCCCACTAGTGAGTTTGACAGTACTTTTGAATACAGCCCTTATCCCTTGTTCTTTGACTGAACTGAAAGGAGTAACAGAAGCATGAGAAACATGTGACAATGTCTATCCCTTTTTGATCAGTCAGTGCTTTTCAAGATTTTTACATTTATTTTCATCAGGAGAAGATTATGATGATGGAATCACACGATTTTCTGCTACAGTCCAGTCAATTCAGAGCACTTCACATTGACCCATTTCTGGGGATCTAGCAGGAATTAATCAACTGGAAGAACATCCTTTGCCCAGAGCTGCAAGTCCCTCTCCCTCAGCCTTGGGCCCCCCAAAGCTCTTTCAATTGGGCAATACTGCATGTTTCTGTGACTATGTTCTTCACTTTTTGCTGTCTTTGTCAGCATTACTGGTTCTTCTTTTGCTTAGTTCTTAGACACACAACCATACAGGGTAAAACTTTTTACTATTTTTTAAAGATTATTTTTGCATGGGTCTTTTCTTGCCACTGTTCTAAGTGCCCTTATTTTGGGTAGCTACAGGAACAAATGCATTGTTCATCCATTCTATTGCAACTGAGCAACTGCCTGCATCCTCCAGTGTGGCTGGGAGGGTTAAGGTCCTCTGAGTTTTCTCTTCCTGAGATACTCCAGCTGTCTGGATCCATGAAAGGAGTTTAGTTCTATGTTTCCCATAGGAAGATCTTGTTATACTAAAAAGGCTTAATGAGGTTCAACAGCATCATAGGAAAATAGAATTCTGGAACAAATTATGATAAATATATGGGGAATACAACTAAAGTAATTACTTCTTATGTGTAGGCCACAAATAACAAAAGATAGAGCTCTTGAAAAATATTCAAATTAGGGGCTCAGGAGTGAAAGGTTCTGTAAATCATGAGGACTAATAAATGTCACTGGTTTAGTCCAGGTTTAAATAAACCTAAAATAATAATTCACATAGTAAAACACATTAGCAGATAAACAGACAGATAAAATCAAATTACAGTATATTTGCCAAGTAAGTTTCACTTTCATGGATAATTTCCTGCTAGCAATTGTCTTGGCATTCACTCAGCTGTTTTTCTGCCTTCATCAGGGTGACCGAGGCCTTCCAGGACCCCCTGGGCCCTTTGGGCTAAAAGGAGATGGTTACCCTGGCCCACCTGTAAGTTTACAGATTTTTCTTTTATGTGAATTGGGAAGAAATAAGTGCTACACCTAAGGGATTAGCCTCCATGGCTGACATGCTAGGAAAGATTTGCTGGTCTAAAAGCCTAAAAAGCCTCAAACTCCTCAACTGTGGAAATGCACTTCAGCACAGAAGAAAAAGAAACCTCCCTCTGAAATAGCACAAGATCACCCCTGCACTCCACTTCTCTTGATTACACACATATTATTGTAGAGGTCCTGAAGGTGCTCCAGGGATTGGAATACATATATGTACATATGGATTTCACACATATGATTGTAACATATTCCAGGTGGGTTTTTTTTCCAAAGAACCATCGATGTTTCAATCAGTTCCCTCAAAATCTTCATGTAGGGTCCTGTCTTTTGCCCAACAGTACAAATTTTTTTCCCAAACAGGAAATAAAATCTAGCTAAGCAGCTGAGTCCATATCCATCCCAGAACCACTAAAAAAGCAACTGCTGTGCAAAGAGCCAGAACTGCTCTTTACAGAGGCCTTTATTGCTAGATATAACCAATCCCTGCAAAAAGGATGCAAAGAGAAAAGGCTCCTTCCTCTCCCTTCCCTGCACATGAATGCACCAGCAGCCTCACATATCCAGTCTGCTCATCAGCAGGCTCCAGCAGCCCTGGCAGTTACCTGCCTGTGCAGTGAGGAAGTCTCAGAAAGATTGCTGGCTACAGTCAGGGAGTTTGGATCATACATACTTGCATTTACTTAGGCTAAAGACAACAAAAGGTGCATGCATTTGCCACACTGAGGAACAAAAATTAACAAATATCAACATGGAAGTTGGAAATTGATTTATAATGCTTTATGATATTTTTGTGCAACCCAATGAAGAATTGCTTCTGCAACTGCCTCTCCAGATTAGACTCCTCTATCTTCAAACACATTCAAGCCTCTGCACGACATGGAACACACATGCAAATGCTACTGACACCACTTCTGGCATATCAGAGTAAAGTTTAACCAGTTGTAGACCACAGTGGTCCCATTAAGAGACAATATAGTCAAGATACTACCAAGATTGTCAAGATGTAATTATTAACAAATGCACACAGTCAATGTAGCTGTAAATTAAATTTATATTTTGTCTGTGCACACAATCTCAGGGCTTGCCAGGCCTCCCTGGGATTCCCGGTGAACAAGGCCCAGATGGAGTTGGACTACCAGGACCTAAGGTAGAGACTTCAATTTCTAGAAAAGCAAACTCTTGTGTGTACTCTACTTCATGGAGATACAATTCCTACCTAAAGGTCACAGTCAGAATACCTATTTAATCCAGCTTTAACTTTCTTCTCAGTATATAAAAGGTAGATCTTTTTTTGGTTTAGGTTTGTTGGGGAACCTGAATTTTATAGTAGGGAATTGTAATTCCTGTGTAATTATGCATAATTGACTGTACATGTCTTGAATGTGTTTAGACCACCAGCCACTGTTTATCCCCACTAACTTTCTTGCCCTGCCAGCAATATCCTAGGGTTAGCATTGTTTGGACTTGCACAGTGTGGTTCAATAGTTCTCATCTCTTTGTCCTAATTGAGTATATCATATGCTTGGAATTCTAGAGATAAATTAAACTTCAGTATTCACTACTTATTTCTGAAAGTATTGGCTTTCAGGGTGATCCTGGTAGTAGAGGACCAGTTGGCCTCCCCGGTCCCCCAGGAAAAGGCCTGCCAGGACCAAAAGTAAGAGATTTAAACAATTATGTCTCTCTTGTCTGATTTCCAAAACAGGGGGGGAAAGTATACTATAAAAATGTGTGATCATGCATAGACTGCCTTCACTGGAAACAACTAATCCAACAAATAATCTTTATTTTGTAGAAAATCAATTTCTGGTGACTAGCCATAAACCATAGCCTCCTTGTGGTTGCATATGATAAAGTGATAACCTTGCAGTGAAGATCAGTGACAAAATATTTAGCTCCTGCAGACTTTAGCTGCAAGTGAGTGGCAAAAATTTCTTCAGACCTAGTGTTGGTCAGAATTAAGGGCTGGGCAAGCACTTAGTATGTCTTGCCTATACTATTGTTAGGTATAGGCACTGCAGTTGAGTTCTTCTGGGATTAATTCCTCTTTTTTACTGTATAAATCCAATAATCATCTAACAATCAGTATGAGGATCAATCCCTGAAAAAAGGATTATTTTTGTAATTATTTTGTAACCATGACAAAGGCCTGGAAATAATTGTAACTAAATAATTGTTACTACAAAAAGAAATTTTCACTGTGAAACCTCCCAAATTGGAAATTCTCATGGTCCTACAGCTGTTTTAGAAGTCTATTGAATACAAAAGAACTGGTTTGAATGTAAATACAAAAGAACTCAACAACGTCAAAGGCAAAGATTATGCAACATAATAATGTGTTACCTGCACACTGTGGTTTATTGGTCCTCAAGACTGGCAGGCAGGCAGGGTCCAGAGAAAATCAGTGGTGAAGCCCCTCCTCAGGCAGTACCACTGTGTGAGATCCTTACAAATGAGGAAACTGAGAATTTCACACAGATACTAGAATAGCAGTATAGACATAAAATTAATATGTATTATGTGGGTTTTGATTGCTCCCTGTGAATACAATGGAATGGGAACATTTTCTCTAGAGTACTTTTGAAACCTAGCTTATAAATTAGCAACAAGTGTTTATTTGCAATGCCACATTAGTATGTATCATATAGTTCTTACTCTGTAATGTGGTAAAAGATTAAAAACAAATAATAATCTCCTAAATTCAGCCCCCAATGTCCCACCAATAAAATCCATCCTATAATGCAGCATATATCTCTATCACCAAGGTGATTCATGTTCACTAAGTAATAAGCCAAGTGACTCCTTTGAAGTATAAACTGGATTATTAAAATCTGAGAAAGACCAAAAGGACTCTTTTGCAGCTAGAGCAATATAAAAAGACATGTTTGGTAGAGGAAGGACAAGAAATTATGTGGTGGTATAACAATTTATTGTGTGTTTTATTATGAACATTCTCTAGGGACCCATAGGACGTCCAGGGCCACCTGGCTCTCTGGGACCTCCTGGTGAAGGTATTCAAGGAACTAAGGTAAAAAGACTCAGTGTCTTCAATATTTAACCTGTGTTGAGTGGTCAATCTGACCATCACAGTGTTAAGGAGATTTCACATTGTTTCTTGTATGAAGAGAGCCTCAGGCTAGAAAATGAAAAGGATGATGTGAGCACCTGCAAAGTATGTTCTCTCTACTGCTGCAAACTAGCCCAAGCCTGTGTGTGTTGAGGAAAGGAGAATGAACTTTTAGCACTTAAAGAGACCTTCACAAAATTCAAAATACCACTCCCTCTTCTTCAACTCTCATGCCTATGGAGACAGTAAGAATTAATTATGTGTATTACCACCCTATTCAGTAGAGAAAAAGCCTCTATCCTGAATCTGTGTGTACTATTATTTCTGACTTTTAATATGCACTTTTACTCAAAGGATCAGTCAGATGAGAGACTCAAAAGATAAAGTTTTCTATCAAAAGATAGAAATAAGAAAGGCAGAACGAGAAAGAATAAAATAGGAGGGAAAGAAGGAAAAAATTAAAATTACAACCAAATTAAAATTAAATCAAATAACGATCATGTGGGGTTTCAATATTGTATATCTTTATACTGAAGATATACTTGAGAAATGCAAGTTAGCTACTAAATTGTCTCAAGTGCCTCAAGATCCTTGTTCAAATGCAGTTTGAAAAACTTTCTCTTTAAACATTTTAAATTACTGTGTGATGAATGATTACAAAGGGTTAATATCACTACCTGGATTATCATTAGGGGGAACAAGGTATTCAAGGAATGCCAGGACCACGAGGCCCCCCTGGAGATGGGCTTTTGGGAGAGAAGGTACGATATCTAAATCAGAGATAATTGTGAGATAATGCCCTAGGTGGAAGCCAACACACTCAAAATGCTCTTTTTTACAGTTAGTTCTCATTGAAGGCATGTGAATTCTGTGTAAAGGGAACTCCAGATACTAGAAGATTATATTATTATAACAAGTTATATTGTTTTTAAAAGTTATACTATTATTTTATTATTAGAATAAATATAGGTATTAGATTTAATATCACTGCCTTTTACCTACCTGCTATGCAAAATTTTGGGACTACATCAGTGCTAAGAAAAATAGAACTGTGGGTTGGAATCAGTTTTTAGATGTGATCATAATGGCTCAGAAAGGCTATACAAAGTCCCACAGCCTATTAAAAATCAAACCAAGAAGCATTAATATATCTGTTTGCTATGCCAGACACCTTTACTGGGCCAAAAGGTTTCTCAGATCATTATTCTCATTATTCATTCCAATGACACCCTCGGAATTTTTTTATATTTCCCTAGTGTTATTTTATTTTTCTAAGACACAGATAATAATTTCCATCATGCAATATCCCAGGAAACCTCTCAGTCTGCAGGTAGTTGTTCGAGATGCTTCATTGTTCAAACTGCTTCAGGTATTTTTTCCCATAAAAATGCTTAGCCAATACTACAAGTTATTAACGAAATCCACAGAAATGATCTCTAACAAAGATTTCTAACTCATGTCAGAAACTTAATGCCCATTCAACAAAAGCTACTAGAGAGAAATTTGAAAAGTATAAAAAACTGACTTACACTTTCTGTCTGCTTATCAACATGGTTTTAAAGGGAGATCGAGGAGCTACAGGTGACAAGGGAAAAAAAGGAGAAAAAGGTGATGTGGGTGACCCTGGTTTATCTGGAGAACCTGTGAGTAACTCAGGTTTATAACAGATGTTTTCTTAAACCACTTAAAAACAAAGCTGGGTTGTGTGTTCTTTCTATTTAATTACATACAATCTGACACACTTAAGAAACTGAAACTATTAAAAACTTGAAAAACACAAAGACATTTACTTGATTAATACCCTACTTCCCACATGGATGTGGTTTCTTCCTTAAGGCAGTTGTCATGGTTTAACCCCAGCCAGCAACTAAATACTACACAGTCACTCAATCATCTACCCCCCAGCACTGGTATGATGGGCAGGAGAATCAGAAAATAAAGTAAAACAAACCCTAAACAAGCAGAAGACTTGTGGGTGCATATAAACCAGTCTAATAATTGAACAAGCTGTCCTGGCCATGCTCCCCCACTCCTTGTGCAGCTTCTCACTGACAGAACACGGGAAACTGAAAAGCCCCTGATTATGGGTAAGCGCCACCTAAAATATCCAGAACATCAGAGTGTTGCTGACATGATTCCCATAGTAAATCCAAAACACAGCACTGTACCAGCTACTAAGAAAATGAAATCTATCCCAGCCCAAACCAGGACAGCAGTGCAAGACAACTGCCAATCAGTGATCCAGTGGGAGACCTGAGGTCATCCAATTCCCATAAACCACCTTAAGAGGTTGCAGACATAACATGCACAAGGTAGTATCACAAGCACACTTTTTCTAGCTTAAGTTCCTATTAGCCAAATGTTATTCTAATAATTCATTGATGAAGTCATATTCTGAATTACAATGTTACTATCTAATTGCAATACCTTAATTAGCAATCACTGTTACAGGGCAAAACTGGACCAAAAGGAGACCAAGGCCTAAGAGTAAGCAAATCACATTATTTAAATCCCATTACAGCAAGATATAAACAATAGTAGATACTATCAGATGACATGTAGCCTGTTAATTATTTTGGAAAGAGCTTTCTGATTAGAAGTGGTCTCAGAAATAACATAGAAAGAAACCAATTCATAGATTTTTTTTTCATCTACTTTATGCTGAAATGGAATTAAAAGTTCCTGGCGATTTTGGGATTTTTTCTGCTACATGTTCTTTTACAGCAAGTGTTAGATGACCCAGGTGTGTACTTGCTGCAGGAAGGTTTTTTTGCTAATATGTAGTAGTCTAAAGAGCAAAGATCTTCAAACTCATCATGGTCGGTCACGCTATGAACTTATTTATATTTCTGCTAAATCTGAACCATACTTGGCCCAAATTCAGTGAAGTATGTCAGTGAGTATATAAATACTACTACAGTTTATGATGGAAGCTGAGCAGCAGTAGCAAAAGTTTGTATTTGAAAGACTGACTCAATGCCAGATGAGTCCTGTCATGCACTTCAAAAAATAGAACAAATGATTGCTCTAATATTGGGAAACACTGTTCACGTGTCACTGAAACTATCATTTTTCTGAACAGACTGCTCTGAAGACAGCAGGTTTGGGGTTTTTTGCTGATGAAGGCTGGGTAATAGAGTGGGCCAGGTACATCAGGGCTGACAGCTCCCAATTCCATTCTCTATCAGTGCTCTGGCACATGTCAGCTCACTACAAGCAATCCTACACTTCCTAAAGTTGGGTCTATTTCTCTGCTCCCAGTACATTTAAAAGGGATATCATACTATTCAAATACTGAAATATTTATGTCTTTCAGTTTGAATGAGAACCAATTTATCACAAAATATTCTTTAAAATAACAGGAGCTGTTTTAGATAGAGATGTTAAAGTGTTGTCAAGTTATTGATTCTTGTATGCATATGAAATAGGTCATTGTAAGATGTGGAACTCATTCCCAAGGACAAGTTTGGAAGTTAAACAGTAAAATTTTTTGAAGTTGCTGTAGGACAGAAATATTAATTATAAACAAAAGCTTTGTTAGTGTCTGTATTCTATCTCATTTGAAAGGCAAGTTGAAAAATATTTTAATATTTAATTTTTTCATATCCAGAGAGAAGATATAATTAAATTAATTAAAGAGATATGTGGTAAGTACTCAGGAAATCTTTATGTTCAGATTCTATATATCCTTCATTACATTTTCATTCTTCTCTTTTCCAAAAAGATACCAAATCAAGTCACTGTGATCTGTTTTTTCTTTTATTTTTCCTTTGTAGGTTGCGGTATTAAATGTAAGGAAATTCCTATGGAGCTTGTATTTGTGATTGACAGCTCTGAGAGTGTGGGACCAGAAAATTTTGAGATTATCAAAGACTTTGTAACAGCTTTAGTAGACAGAGTAACCGTAGGCAGAAACGCTACCAGAATTGGCCTTGTGCTATACAGTTTAGAAGCTCGGCTAGAATTTGGTCTCCACAAGTACCCGGCCCGAGAGGCCGTTAAGCGGGCAATTAGAAGAATGCAGTACATGGGAGAAGGCACTTACACAGGAACCGCTATCCGCAAAGCAAGCCAGGAAGGGTTTTCTGGGGCTCGAGCAGGGGTGCGGAAAGTTGCTATTGTGCTAACAGATGGCCAGACAGACAGGAGAGAAGCTGCAAAACTGGATCTTGTTGTCCGAGAGGCTCACGCAGCAAACATCGAAATGTACGCGATAGGAATCGTAAATACTTCAGATCCAACCCAGGCTGACTTTGTGCGTGAGCTCAATGCGATTGCTTCAGACCCAGACAGAGAACACGTGTACCTCATTGATGACTTTAACACCCTCTCAGGTGCGTTCACTGAAGCCTTATTCTGCCTTGTATCTGATGCTTCTCACAACGGGGCAGGGGGGGGAAGGAGCATTATCTTTGTGGATACGTTTTGATGCTGCAAAGTAACAGGAATCTAGAAATACAGGTGCTCAGATGTGGAGCTGACTATCAGCTTTGCTAGTTCAGATGAATTATACCCAGAGCCCCGAGTTCCCTGCTGAATTCCCACTGCAGCAACCTCGCAGTGCCTCACAGAATGTGGATATTCCCATGCGGAGCTGCTGCTTGAGCACCGGCTCTGTTGGGTGTTACATTATGGGGCAACATGCCAATGGGGGGATGTCACCCAGGCCAGGAAAACAGCTGCTTCAGCAAGTTTTCTAAGATGAGTAAGTGTTCATGCCCTGAAAATCTGCTGACTGAAAATCAGAATGAAACCCACTGTTGTAAATTCTGCTTGTTCACTTCCCCTGGGAAATAACGCATTTTCATCTGGTTATTCACATCAGCAAGATAAGCAGTTATTTTCCCATTACCAACCAGCAGTTGTTACTAAGCTTAGATGAACAATCTTATGTGAGTTCACTGTATTTTCTACCATGCAGAGGACTTACATGCTGGAAAATTTGTGATCAAAAAATCCATAGTCCAAAGAATCTGGAATAATCTTCTTAGATGCATGTAAAAAATCCAAAGGAGTATTGGATGATGTGTTTTACTGACATATATAAGTAATCCAAATTTTAAAAATACATTGAATTTCTCAGTATGATAAGTTTTCTACTTCTTTTTTTAAACAGCTCTGGAGTCCAAATTAGTCAATCAATTTTGTGAAGATGAACATGGCACCTTAATATACAACCATAATGAAAATGGTGCAAGTATAAGTGAGCAAACCTTCCATTCAGTATCTCCAAGTTCTTTACATTACATACTTCAGAACAGCAATGTGAACAGACAATCACTTTCAGCACAGACACTTGGAGTATCTACAGTAGAAAGTCCTCTGAGTCCTGGCCATCTTCCTCAATCATTAGCTCTGGTATGAAATTTCAGCAGGCTTTAATGAGCAGAAGTTTAAAGTACGTATCTTTCTGTGCCACCTAATGTAATATGTACCATTTTCCCTAATTTGCTACAGGACAGGTACTTTAACTTGGTATGCTCAGAGCTGGTTGTTCTCAGTAAGAGCTCTGATGTTGCATGCAGGTGATTAACTAACAGCTATAACTTATTCCTGATACTGTTACAAGGATTCCTTTGTTTAATACAGTAATATTTGTGCTACAGTGTCAATCATAATAATATTAAAAAGCAATTACACTGTTATAATTAAGTCTAAGAATAGTAATTGAACTGAATTCTAGATTATAATTTTAAGTTTATAGATAAAGTTCTGTAAAACTCAACTAAAAAAAAAAAATATATATATATATCTCCAGCATTTAGATATGACAGCTTTCCTGGTAAACCAACCAGGTGAAGTTAAAATTCTGGTTCTTAACACTGAAGTCAGGGTAAATGGAAAGGAAAAACATTAGAAAATCTCTAGGTCATGAAGGACTTGTTCATTTTGAAACCTTTCACAGTATCTGGAAAGAAAAAAAAAATCAAATGCTTATTTCAGACCAGAGCACCTCCTGTAGTATATGAAGCCTATGAAGAGGAAGAAGATGAAGGAGGACAGCCAACCTCCCTAACAGTAGACACTAGAGGTATTTTTATTGCTATTCATTTCTTCATTTTGAGTCTTGGCTGGTGAAAAATCAATGTCTCATTCTGTTTCTTTTCACCTGCAGCTGTGTTACCATTATTGTCATCTAAACAACCATCATCTGAGAAAGTGGTGACATCATCTCCTTCAACTACAGGCCCCACACCGAGACCCGGTGGGTTATAGATCATAACTAGTTTTTCATTTTATTCCCTCTTCACCTTGTACTAACTTTTAATAAGGCTTAAAATCAGAGTAATTTTGTTCCATTCTCTGAAGATTTTGTGAGACTGTGATGTAGAAGATAAGTCATTTCAGGATTTTCTAACAGATCCAGTTGCAGTTCTTGTCTTCCCAAGTTCTGGATCCCACCGCTCCACTTAAAAAGCGAGGTTGTCTATAACCTGAGAGGGAGCTCATAAGGGGCATCAAAAAGAGAACACACTGCTCACTGAGGGTGGGCCAGTCAGCAGGTCATTCATCAGCCAAGGAGGGGCAGTCTACAGAGGTGGAAGGCTTCATTAAAGACAAAGATAGTGATTTCAGAATTGGACAGAGAGAATGCATTTCACTTTCAGAGGAGCAATAGGAAAGAACAGTGCTTAGTCATTTAAAGTATAATAATTATCTGACTGCTTAGAAGGTTGATTCTTTTCATATGAAATGTCCAAATGTATTTTGTTCATCATTTGGGGGATTTTCCCTTCCATTAGTAGTGTATTATGATGGGAACAACAGAAGAGAGATAGAAAGATGTTTCCATGTTTCCTGGGAACCAGTGGCATGATTTATTTGGTCTCTGGCACTAACTTTTTTTCAAAAAAAGTGACAAGATACCAGTTGCAAAAGACAAAATATTAATCACAACATTAAACTTCACAGAAAACTGTTTTCTACCTCATGGTATTACTAAAGTGAGTGAGACTAGATAAGTATGACACAGTCCTCTAATCCATATCTGTAGAAGTCACTAGGCTTTGCATTCAAACTTATGTACATCATTACTACCATGTTATTAGATAAGCAGCACAAATATCTTACAAAAGCAAGACAAAAGCTTTATATTCTTGTCAGTATTTTAACATCTCTTCTTCCACACCACAAGGAAAACTAATGTACAGCAGAAGGATGCAGCAGATGCAAAGCCAGTAGATGCAACTAGCTTACAGCTCTTTAGCTTATAATTTCAGGTTGCTCACATCCTTAATCAGATTTTAAAAAAATATATTTCAAAATTATCATATTCATATTGTTTGCTCTTTTTGTATGTGGAGGCAAAATACTATTATTTCTGGAATTACTAGAATCATGCTAGTAAAGGAACAGTTTATTTGACTACTTAGATGTACTTGCCTTCAATATTAACATCTTTAAAACTTAATCTTAAACTCTTGTGTAAGATTAGCAGAAAAAAAAAAAACCAAATTCAGAGTTTTAAAGGTAAAATCTATGTAATAAATTGACTTTTTACAAATGGANTTTCAAAATTATCATATTCATATTGTTTGCTCTTTTTGTATGTGGAGGCAAAATTCTATTTTTTCTGGAATTACTAGAATCATGCTAGTAAAGGAACAGTTTATTTGACTACTTAGATGTACTTGCCTTCAATATTAACATCTTTAAAACTTAATCTTAAACTCTTGTGTAAGATTAGCAGAAAAAAAAAAACCAAAATCAGAGTTTTAAAGGTAAAATCTATGTAATACAATTGACTTTTACAAATGGAATTTTTTCTATTCTTCTTTTATTTTTTATTTTAGGCAGCATTGTGGCCCTCCGGTGCAAGCTAAGGCTAGATCAAGGTCCATGCCGTGTTTATACAATACGATGGTATTATGATAAACAGGCCAATGCTTGTGCTCAGTTTTGGTATGGTGGCTGTGATGGAAATGCAAACCGCTTTGAGACTGAAGAGGAATGTAGACAGGCTTGTGTGTTTTTTTCTGGAGACAGGAATTAGTCTCTACATTAAAAATGAGCAGGTTGAAACTATTGGTTGTTTGGCTTTTTTATCAACTATCCACCATGGTATCTGAAATCAATTAATTTATAGAATGCTAACATTATGAAGTCATATGCCCACTAACTAAAAAAAGTCTACCCATGCAAACGAACTTTAATACTTTTAGCATATATCACATAGTGATCACAACAAAATAGCAAATTTTCGACAGTATCAAGAGTACAAAATTTCTTTTTTGACTTAGTTATAGTAAGACCAGTGTAGCTTTTGCCACAAGACAGGGAGGTGGTTCAGTTACCCGCCTTTCCTCAACACATCACAGGTACATTTAATCCTTCTTTTCAGTAAACTCTCCTCAGTTTTTATTAGCTGGCCAAGATCTGTGACAATTACAGTTAAAACACATCCACAGATTTCTATGAGTGAATATACCAATAACTGGCATTACTGTGTTGGGTTAGTTCATGTCCAAAGTGGTCCTTCTATGTGTTTCTCTTCTGAAAGTCTTGTCGAATTTTTAAATGCATTTTAATATTTTCATCTTCCTTAGTTAACTGTTTAAACTTACATTTAAAACATTAAACACAGCAGAGTTTATTGTCTGCCACTGTGATATTGCTTTTTACATTTATGTCTGCCTGTGTGTGTTGCATTTCCTATTACTTAATACACTTTAAAGCTTATTTCTAATAAAATATTTCTGGTTTTACTGCCAGGACAGAAAATGGATAATGGTACCTTTACAGGACTAAAAACTTACCTCAACTAAATTACACTTACTGTGTCATGTGCTTCTGATAACGTAACTGGACCTCTGCCACAGCCCTTAACAAGGCCAAACATCTCAAATTATGCACTCCTGTACCCGAAACTCGTTGATCATTTTTCGTGGCATTTGTGTGGTTTAGGTTTTTGTCCCTGAGCAAATGGTAACTTCAAGCGTTATCAACAAAAAACGGAGTTTGGCCTCAATCAAAAGCCCCTCCGCCCCTTCAGCTCCCAGAGCCCTCAGCCCTCTCCTCACACGGCCAGAGAGGAAGAGGCACTTCCCGCCCGCTGCTTTCCGGTTTCAGCCAGCCCGGGGCCGTTTCCAGACGGGTGCAACGGGGTCCTCGCCAACCCAGGGACAAGCTTTAGGGAGAGAACTATCAAAGGACGAGCTTCTTCCTGTGATTCTTATTCGGAGTATTATTTTTTTTAATTTGAAAGTGGTAGAGCACTGCGATTAAAATTTGGATACAGTTTTCAAGTCATTCAAATTTAAAAATGACACATCCCTTCTATTTTAAAATAAACCCCAAACCACCAAACAAACACCAACTCCCCCAGATCCCCAGGGCTGAGGGCGGCATTGCCCAGAACCCGAGCCTTTCCAAGGTTTTAGGTTGCAGCGCCTCAGCCCAGCTGAGGGCGGAGCCAGGGCGGGCGGCGGTTGCGCGCGCGCTCCCCGCGTGCGGCGCCGCAGCCAATCCCGGCCGCCGCGGGAGCGCGAGACACCGCCCACCTTCCTCCCCACACCCCGTTGCCAGGGCGGCGCGCGGACGCTTCGGGGCGAGTGGCGGCCATGAGCGGGGCCCTGGACGTGCTGTGGGAGGACAGAGATGTCCGCTTCGACATCTCCCCGCAGTGAGTGGCCGTGTCCCGACCCGGTCCTGCCCTCACAGCGGCGCTCTCGGGCCCGCGCGGCGCCGATAGGCGGCTGCCTGAGCGCCACCTCCGCAGGCTGAGGCCGACCACCGTCAGTGGCGCGGTGCATGCCGGGATCGCCCCGGTGTGTGCCGAGAGCGGCCCGGTCTGTGCCGAGAGCGGCCCGGCGTGTGCCGGGATCGCCCCGGTGTGTGCCGAGAGCGGCCCGGTCTGTGCCGAGAGCGGCCCGGTGTGTGCCGAGAGCGGCCCGGTGTGTGCCGGGATCGCCCCGGTCTGTGCCGAGAGCGGCCCGGCGTGTGCCGGGATCGCCCCGGTCTNGGGCTGTGCTTGCTGGGTGGGGTCCACTCAGCGTTTCCAACCCTCACAAAGACAACCAAACCAAAGTTTGGCCGCTGAAGGACTGACAGAAGGATGTATTATTTTCCCTGGTGAGCTTTTCTAGCACTGAGAAGTACAAGCAAACTGAACGCTGTCTGCGGGGATGGTGGCACTCACGGCTACCAGGACTGCTGAGTCCCTGCTGTGGAGCTGGCATCCTACTCAAGGAAAGGGGCGGTGGCTGTGCAGTATTTCACGAAATTCATGTCTTAATAATACATTTCGTTTCTGTTATGCCATACATGAGGAGTTTTGGCTGCTTTTGACAATACGATTAAAATACAGCCAAAAAATTCACACTACATTTGTTGTTATGAAATTAAGTGATCAGATCAGTTAAATAAAGCGAAATAATAATATAAACAAATAAATGGAAGACCTCACAAAAAAACCAAACCACACTCTTTGTGGAAAATTTAGCAAAGCATTTCACATGTCGTTATACATCTGATATTTCTTTTGCTGGCACCTCTTCTTTCCTGAACCTAGCTCCACTCCTTATGACCTGAAAGTACATCAAGAGGCAATAAACCCTGTCCCCTAAAAATTACGTGAATGCAAGTGGGGTGTTTTTGATTTTTCTCCAATTTCCACACACTTTGTCCTTATTTTGGGGTATAGTTTTCATGGTCACACTTGCTACATAATTATTTCTTTACCGTTATAATTTAGTAATGAAGATATTAGTATTTTTCATCTGTGAGATGTAGTGATAATTTCCAGTATGTAGTGTTGGTTTGTATGTATATATGCATGTGTGGATTTTTCACTGCATGATGTACTGAGCAGAAAGTGAAGCAGGGAAATAGAAATGGCCTTATTTTTAGAAAATAAATCTAACTGTTTTTCTTTTTTTTAGACAAATGAAAATGAGACCTGGAGAGGTCCTTATAGACTGCCTAGAGTCTGTTGAAGATACCAAGGGAAACAATGGAGACAGAGGTAACTGCATACTCAGGGGAATTGTAAACTTTCTCCTATTTAACCTGTGTGTAGGTTCATGAAAGACTGGTCAGGTTTCTGTTGAACTCAGTATCACTGCTCTGTTGCACAGAAGAGATCCTCCCTATTTCATAGATCTGCCTTGGAGTGTTTTCAGATAGGATCTCTTAAAGTTGTGGGAAGGTGATTCCTGTCTCGGAATTTGTTTAGAATTGAAAGCCTTGTAGGAATAATCCATTTATAAACAGTGTGATACTGTTCTGCTATATTCCTCTTTTAATATTCAGTTTTCCCACCCTGTTTTTAACAGAATCAAGTAAAGAATATCTAGTGGGCAAGGGCTGAACCTGCCAGCATGCTGAGATGACTCTTGGTGGGGGGTTGGATGTGCTGTTCTACAGAGTACAGAATGGAATAAATTTGCATATGACAAAGGGGTGAGGTTATTCATGAAGACAGCTGTGGTAGTTGACTCACTGCCTTCCCCTTCTCCTCCCCAGAGCAGTTCTGCACTGATTGTGTCTACATTTTTACTATAAGCATCTGGATTGAAATCAGTAACTGCTCTTGGTTTGATTTTGGGGAATGCTGTATATATTAGAGGTTGTTTCATTTGTTCCTTGTTGGATTTTCTCTCTTAGCATTTTAAGCATTTAAGAGTTTAGTGGTTTAGTGATATTTCTGGTGGGGTGTCCTGTGGTTTTCTTCTTTTTCCTGTCAAGGGGAAGGAATATTCTGTTGTTTTGGATAATTTCATTTAATGGAATTTATTTAGATTAAAAATATCTACACTCTTTATCTCCAGGCAGACTGCTTGTGACAAACTTGAGGATCATTTGGCGCTCACTGTCATTGCCCAGAGTCAATCTCTGTAAGTATTACCTGTTGTTTCCTTCGTGGTGGCATGCTATTCCTTCACAAAGTGTTGATTTCAGTACAGAATACTGAAGTATAGCTGTGTTGCTCTGTGAAGTCTGAAATAAACTGTTACTAATGAATCTATTTATAATATAGGAACTGAGGTGATAATTCATAGCAAAATAGTAATATTCAATACTCAGTTTTAATTTCTCAAAAAAGAAGTTGAAGAGTTCTTCAGAGATACTTTTCATTTGGCCAATGTGGGATTAATTTGGTTTTTTAGAAAGAAACAAAAGTTTGAGCTTCATTATACATTGCTTTACTTGTAGCTGTTGTTGCCACCTGTTTATTCACATTCTGCATTTCTCTATGTATTCCCCACAAGTACCTGCCTTTCCAATTTTAGTATTGTAAACTCTGAATAAGTTTCTCATTTTAACTGTATGAGTTAAAACTCTATGAACAGCTAGAGGTCTGCTTGTATTTAATTTAATGTGCTGAAACAGGGGCAGGATGCAGTTACTTTGTAGGCAAATTATTTCCAGTGCTCAGTGTGGAATCCCCTTCTGTGGAAATATTTATTGGTTTGGAAGGTACATTGAGCAGCCAGTTAGTCCCAATTTGAGAACAGCACTTGACCCAAAAACCTCCCAAGATCCTTCCCAGCTTAAATTAGTCTTCAGATGAGGACCCAGAGCATTAACCACAAAGTGTAATTCTCATAAATATCATCCAAAGCTGTGCTACAGAATTCAGTAATATACTTTGTAATTTTGACTGTTATTTTTCTTGTTCTCAAAACAATGTTTTTTTCTTCCCTGACTTTTAAGCCGTCGGTTACAACTGTGTTATAAATATAACAACAAGAACTGCCAACTCAGTAAGTTCCAAAAAATACTTCTAAAAATTATAAAAGAAGCTGTAATTAGTTGCTTATACTTATTGCACTATATCAACAATAATCTGAAAGTTTACTTGCAAGAACAGTGATACAATAGTAATAGATAGAAAGTTCTGTTTTTAAAGTGGGGATCTCTCAAATACATAGCCTGAATGGAATTACATGCAACTGTGAAACTAGTTGTTTGACTTGCCACAAAGAACTAACAGGAAGATGATGTAGATTTCCTGGGCAACCATATGATAACAAAATCAAAAATGCTGTTTCAGTCCTGATATTGCAACTGTAGAGCAGGGAAGCTGCATTAGTTTTACTGTTGATGGAACTGCTAGTTGATCAAAAAGAAAACTGAGTTCAGTTGAAGACAGCAGTAGAGTAGCAGTAGAATCAGGATTACACCTCCATATACCCTGTTTAAAACAATAACTTAGACAATATCTGAAGATTATTTATTATTTGTACAATCAAGCTTCTATATTGCCGAAATGTAAAATTTCATTTTTTCCTTACAGAAATTGCGAGGGCAGACAGAAGCTCTGTATATATTGACCAAATGCAACAATACTCGGTTTGAGTTCATATTTACCAATGTTGTTCCTGGAAGTCCCAGACTCTTCACTTCAGTTATTGCTGTGCACAGGTAGTTTACTTAAAGTAGTGTTGATCAGGGACTCAAACAGAGGGGATTACAACTGCTGATAATCACAGTATAACTATCCATTTTCAACATTAAGAAAATTTTCCCAAAAGAGAACAATCTCTGGAAGGAAGGGGGGAATGATCAGAAATTTTAGTAGGTAACTGCACATAATGATAATGAATGTGTACTTATACTGGTTATTGATCACAATTTATGTATCTCATATGTATAAATGATCTGAACAAATAAGAGTATAAAGGAGTTAATTTCAGTGTGCATTTTCTAGCTACAATTTCTGTCTGTGATAATTTCCCGTAATTTCAGACCACGTAAAGGAAATGAAGAGTTAAATCCTGGTCAGAGCTCTTAATTGACTACAAAACAGTGTGTGCTTCCCACCTAAAGACAAGTTATCTGAATGAGTGTGTGCATAATGCATTACCATAGGTGTCTGTTTAAGAGCTTTGGAATACTCACATATATATTGGATGTTTGTGACTTATTTGCACTGAAAAATTAAGGATTGTTAATGTTCATGCCATGTACAGCATGGGACCCAGAGAATTTACACTTTGCAATAGAGACTGGGCGATGATTGTCATAAGGAAAAGGAAGAAATAGTATAGACATGAACAATCCAGGAGATCAAAAAGTTGTTAAAAACTCCTTTTAAGTTTAAAGATAATTTCATTAAGGAAAGCTGGAATACAACTAATTATGTTGAAAAAGTTTCAATAGTACTCTCACTTCTGTGCAATGTGGTGATAAGAAAAGCTGGAAATCCACATTTCATATCTGTATNTATAATACTATATATAGTATTATACTATACTCTTAATAGTACTTCTGTGCAATGTGATGATAAGAAAAGCTGGAAATACTCATTTCATATCTGTACTAAAACAAAAAGTAAAGATAATAGAAAAACTGAACTATGTATGAACTAATACATATTTTTAATTTTTTTGCAGAGCTTATGAAACTTCCAAAATGTATCGTGATCTGAAGCTGAGAAGTGCCTTGATTCAAAACAAGCAACTGAGATTGTTACCACAAGAACAAATATATGATAAAGTCAATGGAGTTTGGAATTTATCAAGTGACCAGGTATAGTGAAGAATCAGAGTACATTGACTACAGAAAAGTTAAAATGTTTCAGCTTTCATCTAGCAATTGTACTCCTATAGTTTTGTAGCCTCTAAGGAATTACCCTTAATGCTGTTCATCAGCTGATGCATGCAAAGAAACTGATCCCATATATTTGCTACTTACTACAACAAAATCTTTTTGGCAACCTGAAGTCTACATGACCTGGCTAATATGCAAGTAATTAGATATATAATTTCAGTTAAAAATATATATATATGAGTCTAAAGCTCTGTATGATCTTGAAAGAAAATCATGTTTCTGAAGTGCTTGGCTGAATATTTGTGTGTTTACATACAGCTTTGACTAGACAGTATTAAGATTACATTATCTTTTGATTACTGGAAATTGAAAATATTGGAAAGGAATCTGTCTTAAAACAAGAAAAAATGAAGACTTTAAGATAAAAATAGAAAATATTTATTATTTTACAGGGCATTAGTTGCAAGCATTTCTCGAAGCAATGAAACAAAACAGGAGCTGGTATTTGTGTCTGTGCAGTTTTAGTCCAGAATAGAAATAGGATCCACCCTGACAAGCTAAAAAGTTCTTTCCTCTACATTCCCTTGGCACACATCTCCTCAGTTACCTAAGTTTAACCCACATGCCATTATACTTAGGCTTTGTGCCAGTTCCAGATCTGTACAGTTAATAATGCTCTCAGATGCTTCATGTATTCCCATGAGGTTGGCTGGACTGTGACTTGATCCAGCTTTGCTGCAGTAGTAGGTACTCCCAGCTGTTTTCATTACTCAGGTTCTGTAGCCTTTAAAGATTGGATTTTGCTTCCTTGCAATCAATAGAAACATTTTGACTGGGTTTGGTAGGGAAGAATCAGGCTTCTAGTGAATTAAATATGAAGCTGTACCTTGCTTATGTGTAAATGTATAGCAGTAATCATCATGTTTGGGAAAAAAAGCTCTGTACTTAAAAGCAATTCTAACATACTTTTTCTTTAATAGGGTAATTTGGGAACATTTTTTATTACTAATGTGAGAATAGTTTGGCATGCAAATATGAATGAGAGCTTTAATGTCAGCATACCATATCTACAAATCGTGAGTATCTTACAACAACCATTTTCAAAGTGAAACAGCATATGCCCAAGTCTTTACTTAAAACTCCCAGCTTACCAAAATTGTATTTCATATCCCACATTCAGGGAGGAATTTAGTCTTACCAGCATGAACTACTCTGGTATATTTTCTGTCCAGATTAGTTGGGGGATTTCTTGGGCAGGTACAGGTGTTGAAAATGGCTTGTATTTAAAATTTTTTAAATATTTGCTCTGATGCTTCATGCCACCTACATACACTGGGATTAATGATCTGTGAACCCTATGCTCAGAAATTTATTATTACCACTTCTAATAAAACACTTTTCCCTGAGGTTTCAGGGGTTCAGATTTGTAATGGGAAATGAGAGGGAGTGCTGGTAGCCAAGCTTCCAGAGCCAATCATGGTAATTATTACAGTGTAAAAAACCAAACTGAAACAAAGAGATTTTTATCCAGTAATTACAAAATTTTTAACAGCATTATACCTCTTTATCATTAGCGTTCAATAAAAATGAGAGACTCAAAGTTTGGCTTGGCACTTGTGATAGAGAGTTCTCAACAGGTAAGAAGCTTTAATAGCCTTTTTTTATTAATTACATTTTTATTATACATATATACAATATTTCTCTATATACAATATTTTTATATACAGTATTTCTCTAATTCTGAAATGTCATGGCTCTCCTTTTAAGTTACATAGAGCATTCCTTCTGTGTGGCCTTTTGAAAACTTTAGAGAAGTCTCTCATTAAAGTGTATGTTAGGGTCAATATGGCTATTGGGAGTTAGTTTCTGTAAGCAAAGCAACAGTAGGCCAGCCTGACTAGCTTATAGCTGTCAAATACACTGTCTTCTGACAGATTATCTTTGGGATCTAATTATCTTCATTATTTCTGTGTATCTGAAAACTTCTTTAATAGCAGCATCAAGACATAACAGACTCAGCATTTGCTGAGTGGCTGGGAATAAATCATTAGTATCACTTCTGAATTTGTCCCACCTTTGTTTGCTTGTGGTTTTTTGTATAAGGAGTTTGTTCCCCTTTTATATAATGGGCTAACGGTTCAAAGCTTTTATACCTCATAGAGAAGCGTTGTCATTGTTTTTATTTCACCCATGATTCAAGTGGCAGAATGGAAAAAGGTAATAGCAAAGATAAGGTTTTCTCAGAAAGCTCAAAATTGCTATCATTAAACTAGAAATCATTATCAAGAATAAAAAATTGTTTAAAAAATGAGACTAATAAACAGATGTCTTTTTTCTCTGTTATTTAGAGTGGAGGATATGTACTTGGTTTTAAAATAGACCCTGTAGAGAAACTGCAGGAGGCAGTGAAAGAGATTAATTCACTTCACAAAGTTTATTCAGCTAATCCTATATTTGGAGTGGATTATGAAATGGAAGAAAAGGTACTCCATTTATTTATTTTAAATTAGATACAATACTGTGTTAACAATAATAAAAATATATTAAATATTATATATGTGCATTTACTTACTGCAATGTTACAATTTGCAGCCTCAACCCCTTGAAGACCTAACAGTGGAACAGGTTCCAGATGATGTGGAAATAGAAGCTGATGAACATACAGATGCTTTTGTGGTAAGCACCTCCACAAAAACCCAGAAAAACAGAGTAATTCATGTTTGGTTATTCAGATTTAAGCAATGTACAGCCGTAATCCTCTATTAAAGATAAGCTGCAATGGTACTTTCTATATTTAAAACACATCTACATGCCCTTTATTAAACATCCTGATGAATTTATTCTGTGTATGAATTTTTAATTTAAGAACAAACTATTATTCAAAATAAATAGTAGTAGATATTTAAAAGAGTAGTTGTATGTAGTTTCTCAGCACATTAAAATCAGGAATAGCTTGAAAATCAGCAGTACAATATAATCAGATATATTAAAACAAGTCTTCTTTTGGAGCAGATGAATAGATGGTGATATCTGTATGCTCAACATTCATCTAAGATTCAAACTTGGAAGTTTTTCAGAAAGGCAGCAATAATTTTACATTACTATGTTTCCCAGTATTTCAGGAAAATTTATTTTAAAATGCATTAGGTTGCTTGATTGACCCTCTTTCCAAACTTAGTGTGCAAGCCAGTAACACCTGGTTCTGTGACTGACTGCAAGGGTATATGGCACATGTTTTCAAATGTTAGCCTTGATGCATTGACCATTGACATGTTTTCTTACCAGTCTCTGAAATTTGGTATATTAACAGGCCTAGCACCAGTGTTATTTCCACTCCTTTTAATTTTGCAGTCTTTTACTACTACAGATAAGCTCTTGTTTTTTCCTTTCCCTCTTTCCCAGCTTTTTGGCTTTTTCCTTTTAATTTTTGCACACTTTTATTCAGTCTTCAGCATATTTGAAGATGTACCTTTTCCTTAAGTGGAGTTCTGTTTGCTCTATTGGTGCCTTTGTCACCTAAATTAAATAACTGTGCTTTGTATATTCTCAAACAAAAACTGGAAGCTGAAAATGGTTAGAAGGTGGTTGCTGTAGGAGACACAGGTTGCCCAGGACACAAGGAGCAGCTACACACCAATATTCCACAACATTTGACACTGCAGGAAAGTGCTTTCTTTGCTGCCCCTCACCAGTTCATGGGGGCAGCTGAAGCAAGATTGAGCTCTTCGTGGTAAATAAGATCTAGAACCTGCTGGTCCAGAGATTTTTAGAGTGGATATTTTCAAAGATCTGATATCCTGAAGAGTTTGAGCCTTAATTTCCATCCACACAGGATAGGAAAGATGGTATCTCTTTCCCATATCTCTTTTGTTGAGTTCTCTATTACTCTATGTTCATTTCTTAGATTGAGTATGATGTCAGCTAAATTTTGATCTTATACATTTTAAGCTAGTTTTTGATGTTGAATAGTAAATGCTGCTGCACATGAGGCAAAAAAACCCCAGTTTGTCTTCATTTTAACATTCCCTATAAAGCGTTTGTCAGTGTAACAAATGTAATAGAAAAGTGTTGCCATTTAAAAAATCTTTATTTATTATGATGGAAAATTCAAAGATTGGTATTTAATGAAAAATACCGTAATCCAGTGGTGTCTAATCTATAATCCAAAACAGAAACTCAGGTTAGAACCCTTTTGTAAATTATTTTAACATAGAAGTAAGACCCATATAGACTGGATTGCTGTGGTAGACCTACCCAATACAGTTTTGACCCCAAGGAATTATTAGCAGATGTGGTTTTTAGACTCCTTTTTTCAAGGTTCTTTTTTGTTTTCCTTTGCAGGCTTACTTTGCTGATGAAAACAAGGTAAGGAGGTACATTCATACTATCAAATTCATGTTGGTAAAATGGGATAATGAAATTAAAAAGTGCCTTCTGCTTTATTTTCTCTCATATGTCATGTATTCAAAAAGCAACATGATCGGGAGCCTGTCTTTTCAGAAGAACTGGGACTTGCAATAGAGAAGCTAAAGGATGGATTCACACTCCAGGGACTCTGGGAAGTAATGACCTGATTTAGACTGGCACATGTTTGTTTCCTAAGCAGGGAAAAATTCTCAGTTCTTGCGGGATTTCGATCTGTAGAAGAAAATTTAGAAATATCGGAGTAGCAGAGAAAGAACATTCCAAAGTTAAGAGCAGACAAATATTATATGATAAACCCTCAGGCTACGTTATAAAAGAAAGATTATTCAAAAACCTTGTTTGCTTAAAAGCTTTGCATTCCTTGTGCTGCCTGTCCAAGCAGTGGGAGGACAGCCACTCCTTGAGGCAGACGGGGCGGGGCGCAGCTGCTGCAGGAAGCGCTGCCTCCCACAGCCCCCCTCGGTCAGGGCTGTCAGGACCTGCGAATTCCCTCCCAGCCTGTCAGACTGGGAGCACTTGGAAGTCCCTCCACACAATGGGCATGGCAGTGCCATTTGACACACTTGTAACTTCCACTGTTTTCAGAATTGTCCTGTTTCTCCCTTCCCTGACAACACACAGTTGGCCACAGTGTTTCAGACACCATTTTATGGCAGGTGGCCACCATTTTTTTTACAACTTCATGGCTTCTGTGTTTATGTATCGCCCTTTGGCTGCCAGGACCAGGCACTGCTTGCCATTTTACACAGCACTATGTCAGAAAAGGAAGCCTCCCCTTTTTCTGCACATGGAGACCACTGTCTGAGACAGGGCAGTGCGAGGTATGCAGTTTGATGCTCAGCTTCAAATATTCATGTATTTATACAGAGTGATGTACATTCCCATAATGATTATGTTTGAATTAAATTTCCATAACTTGTTTAATGATTTGCAATACAGAAATACCATAATACACAAAACATTTTGTATGTGTGCATATTGGCTGTGTTATTGATAGCTTTAAGAAGAAGCAATTCTGTTCCAAATAACAGCTTTCATGTCTCATAGTTTTGCTAAGTGTTCAGCACATATCATTCCAAGTATTTAATTGTAATCCAGATATCCTCATACAGTTGTTGTTTGTTTGTTTGTTTGTTTTTGCTACAGCACTTTTTAAAGCAATGATCTAGAAAAAAGGCACATGCAAATAGTTTCTGTGTGTGAGTCATTAGACCTTTTATGATGTTATGTGTTATAGAGAAATGAGTCATTTATTCTTTAAAGGAAGACACAGCTGTTACGTTTTCTAGTGAGATAAAACCTCTGTGCTGTTTTCTATAAATGGAAAAAGTCAAATGAGCTCTCCTCTCAGCTGTTGTTTCAGCAGCTGACTGTTGAAGTAACTGTGGTGTGAATGTAATACTGGTGTTTGTAGAAAATCTTTCAAAATATATATTTTAATGAAATACTACCTATATTGAAAAGCAGTCATTACTTCAATAAACTTTGATAATATTATATATTGTTGTAGATGTTGCATTCAAGTTAGTTGTATTTTGATCCTGTTTCCATTACATTCAAAGAACATTTTACCATATGGGTGGAGACTTCAATTTTAATTATTTTGGAAAATAAAACTTTACCTGAAATAACATATATTTTATGCCTAAACAGTAGTGTTTGGTTTATAACCAAATGGATATTAAGAAGCAGCCTAATATTTTGAAGTCTTAATATCTGAGTAAATTGTATCTGTGACATGGTTATGTATAAAAATAATCTTAGAACAAAGGCAAGCAATGCAAAGTTATGGCGGTTTTTAATATCTTTATGACTGCAGCAATGAGCTGTATTAAGCAACTCTGAAAAAGTGAACAGTACCTACAACTAACATAATAATACTGGTTAATAATATTTCTATTTCAGAATATTTAGTAACATGTATCTGTGCAATCTTGCTCATAGCTGTCTCATGAAGGGCCAGATTCTGCTGTCCTTACTCATGTCAAATAATTTATTGCATTGCACATAATCTTACTGATTCAATGTGGAGAATGATGGCAAAACCTGACCGTAGTGACTAAGAGCAACAGTTGCTTCTTTCAGTCTTTGACAGCTGCAAGAGCAACTCTGTTTTTCCAAACTGTCCATCCCAAATTCCGACCTGTAGGAGTATGTACCTATATTTAGCTCGTGAGATTAAGTTGCAGAGGCTTCAAGCAGGGCAAAAAGCACATTGGTCTGCCTTTTTTACACACAAACCTTTGGGCAGACAACAGCTAAAGCTTTCTACTCCCTCCCCTTTCCCAAGTGTTTGCGAAATGGATTCCCAAAGGGAACTCACTGAAGAGCTCAGACTTTACCAATCCACCCTCCTTCAAGATGGCCTCAAGGAACTCCTTGAAGAGAAAAAGTTTGTAGATTGCTCTCTAAAAGCTGGTGACAGAAGCCTGCCTTGCCACAGATTGATTCTGTCAGCATGTAGCCCTTACTTTCGTGAGTATTTCTTATCTGAGCAAAATGAAGAGAAAAAGAAGGAGGTAGTTCTAGACAATGTTGACCCCAACATCCTGGATATGATTGTCAAATACCTTTATTCAGCAAGTATTGATCTCAATGATTCTAATGTGCAAGATATTTTTGCTTTGGCCAGCCGCTTTCAGATCCCTTCTGTATTCACTGTGTGTGTCTCCTATCTTCAGAAGAGGCTTGCTGTTGGTAACTGTCTGGCCATCCTTCGCTTAGGTGTTCTGCTTGATTGCCCAAGGCTTGCATTTTCTGCCCGTGATTTTGTTTCAGATCATTTTGTGCAGATCTGCAAAGAAGAGGACTTCATGCAGCTTGCCCCACATGAACTTATCTCAGTTATTTCACCTGACAGTTTAAATGTAGAGAAGGAAGAACTGGTGTTTGAAGCAGTGATGAGATGGGTCCGAACAGACAAGGAGAACAGAGTAAAGAGCCTGGGGGAAATTTTTGACTGCATACGTTTTCGTCTTATGCCAGAAAAATATTTCAAAGAACAGGTTGAGAAGGATGATATAATTAAAAGCAACTCAGACCTTCAGAAAAAAGTAAAGATTATTAAGGATGCTTTTGCTGGAAAACTGCCTGACTCTAGCAAAAGCACAGAAAAGTCAGCCAAAGGGGAGGTGAATGGCGATGTAGGAGATGAAGATTTACTGCCTGGCTACCTAAATGACCTTCCCAGGCATGGCATGTTCGTCAAAGACCTGATTCTTCTGGTTAATGACACTGCTGCAGTAGCCTATGATCCTCTTGAGAATGAATGCTACCTAGCAGCCCTCGCAGAACAGATTCCCAGAAATCATTCCAGTATAGTCACCAAACAGAATCAGGTCTATATTGTTGGAGGACTGTATGTGGAAGAGGAGAACAAGGATCAGCCTTTCCAGTCATACTTCTTCCAGGTACAAGCTTTATAATTGTTGGTATAATAATAGGTGCTTATAAGGGTTACTGAAAAGTGTTCTGAGTCTCTGCAAGTGGGTTGTCTAGTCTCTTTGTATGGTGATGGAGAGACATATCTAGAAAGAGTTATTTTTGTCTCTGAGACAGAAATGAAACGGAGAGACTTGTATCTTCTTTTTTAATATTACTGCCTGGTGAGATCTCAGAAAATATTAAAAGGATTAATATAGTCTGTCTAGACACTGGCTTTTATTAAAGCTCAGATTTTTCATGGTACAGATCTCTAAATTTAGGTCTAATAATATTTTTGTAAAATACTTCTTGTGAATTTCTGTTAACTTCGATGAAAGTTGGAGTGCTTTAGCTGGTTTAGATCTAGTGAGATGTCTTTCTTTTTTTGCATCTGAAATACTTTCATGACAGCAGTTAATGTGTGTATTTTAAGTGTGATTTCTGTCAATAAAATTGCAAAGTCCTTTTTGTCATATCTACACTTGAAAGCCTAAGGGCCATATAAATGTGTCATTTAGAGGCAGAAGTTTTTTTCTCAGCAAACTGTCAGTGTCAGTACACTAAATACCATGTTTCAACTGAGTGTAATTTTATATCTTTGTAAATCTATATAGGGCTGATTAATACTAACTGTAACTCCACAATATATTTCAGGAAAACTAGCAGAAATGCAGTTTGGCATGCTTATACCATAAACTAAGTCTGCTGCGTTTTTAGCTACATGCTTTGATCTATATTTAAACTATTTTGTGATAAATTATGCAATATGCTGCTGGCCACATCCTCTCTTTAGGCACACTGGCCTAAAAGAATAAAAGTAAGTCCTGTTTCAATATGAAATAAAGCACAGTAATAAGCAATGATAGAATTTTGAAGCCTTCAGATATTAAAACATGCAAATATTGTTTATAGGAGTATGGCTCACTCATTTCACACACAATAAAAGACTTGGTTTCAGACATTTGTCACATTTGTGAGAGGAAGTCTTAGTTTGTAGGGGAGGGATTAACACAGTTTTATTTCCTTATGTAGGTGTAAAACACTAATCACTGAAGTAAAAAATTTGCTACAGAAATATTCTTCCAATAGAAATAACATGTTGATGTCATAATGTGTATTTAGTCCAGAATTGAATCAGTCTCAGGCTACTAAACCTTGAGACTGATACTAAAAAATGATGAAGTTTTCAGAATTCTACTTTATACGTCGACATCCATTTCCTGGAATCATGTTTGTTTGCTTGTCATCTCTAAGCTTGCTTGTTGCTGTTATTCCCTCTAGTTAAAATACTTGTTTGCATTACCCATGTGGCTGTTGTTCCCTCCAAAGTATTAATGCAGTGCCAACCAGTTTTCACTTGATCTTCCTTTCTCCACCAGTGAAACATTGTATTTGGTAGTTGCAACCCAAGAGAAAAGAAGGCTGCTACTCCCTTGAAAATGCATGACAAGTTGTTGCCCTATCAGCAGTAGATATGTCATCTTGAAGACTTATAAAGTGAGCTGTGATCTGAGGGGTTCTCATTACCCTATCCAGATCCAGATCCAGAGGAAATCCATGTCCAGGAACTACATTTCACTGTTGCAATAAAACTTTCTGTCCAACAGGGGTGGTCTGTCAAATTTGGGAGATGCATTTAGCATGGAAACCTTGACTGTGGAACATACTTCTGCAAGAAGAATGTCACCAACCTAAATCCTGAAACTTATTTTGGCTGAACTTTCTTTTGCTTTCTATCAAATACCTTTACACCCACAAAAACTCTTATCTTACCCTCCCTTCCTGTACCAATGTCCAGCAAATCTATGTGCAGTAGGTCTGAGAAAATAATTCTTTTTGAACATTAGAGATAATTCAGGTTCAATTGCAAGTTCTCAGATCAAAACCAAAATAAGCACCACAGTTATAGGAAAATACTGGTTTATTTTTTCTCCTCTCCTCCTGCTGCTGCTTTTCCTTAAGTGTTTTCAGCATACTGGATGTGAATTGAGAGAGCCCTGAGAGTACTGCAGTAGAAATGACATCAATATTATTGCTGAGGGAGCTGCAGTGATTACCTATTCTGCTTAAGAATGAAGTCTTTTATTCATTGTGTCTTCAGAGGTCTCATGAACTTTTGAGGCTATTTGTGATGAACACACATCTGTTGCCTGAGGGATTGCAAAAGAAGTATCAGTGCCATTTGCCACTTGATGTGTCCTGATCAGTAAGACCCGTGTAAGCATGTCTGGCACCTCATTGTAGCAATGAGCACAACCAGCCAAACGAGCAGGTGTGGAACTGCAGGAGTGGCTGCTCCCTCAGGCAGGAAGAAGAACCACTTGTTCTTTCCAGCATGATAGGGGACCAAGAGTGAGGGATCTTTATATAAGGAAGAAGAGTTTAATAAAGAGGCAAGGAAACAGTGAGGGTGAGCAGACACAGAGTTGTATGGCATTGACTCTGTTAGATCTCAGCACTATGAAGCATGGGTGGGGAGAAGATAACCGTGAGCTGCACTGAGGGAACGGCAGGTTTTTCAGGCAAGCAGATTTGCTGTTGAGAGACACTGAATGCCAATAGATAAATTCTGTGGAAGAATATTAATTGTGTGGATTTTTACTCTTTGCTGTTCCTAACCCTTCCTGTTCTGATGCTCTTTCAGCTGGACAGCATTGCTGGTGAGTGGGTTGCCCTTCCTCCACTGCCATCAGCCAGGTGTCTCTTCGGGCTGGGAGAGTCGGACAACAAGATCTATGTCGTAGCAGGCAAGGACCTTCGCACTGAGGAGTCACTAGATTCAGTACTGTGCTATGACCCTGTGTATGTTTCAAATTTAATTATGCCCACTGAACATGTAGATGGCCCATTGTTAGTTGGAAAAACCTAACAGTGATCTTCCTGTTCCAGGGCAATGAAATGGGGTGAGATCAAAAAACTGCCCATCAAAGTATATGGCCATGCAACCATCTCGAACAATGGATTGATTTATTGTCTTGGTGGAAAAACGGATGATAAGTGAGTTTCTAAGTCTTTTCGTAACAATTAATAACATTATCTTCTTGGTCCTTAATATGTCCTCACACTCAGAAATGGGGGCTTCCCTTCCCTTTTCTGCATCTCTGGATTAAGGCTGCTAACAGTCTGGCAGAGGGGAACACATTATGGTATGTAGGATATATTTTTCTGTGATAAGGTAAATTACATATAAATCATAGTCCAACTTGTTATTTTAATAACCATACTTATTTCCAAGGCAAATTTTACTTACACTGCAGACAAATTAGTAATACATAGCTATGAGGACCTTCACTGAAAGTATTCTTTCTTTTCAGATAGAAATACCTAGGTGGCCTGGAATTATTGTCTCAGTTTTTCCAATTTTCTGACCTCTGATACCTTAATGGGTATAACATTAGGAAAAAAATCAGTTTTCTCTCACACTGAACATGTGGTGGTAATTTTTAAGTGTTTGTATAGGGGATATTTAAGATAAAAGTTTGTCATATCAGCCAAAACACTATCCTGATCTTTCCTTTACATAACCTCTGCTATATATTCCTCCACAAATTCATCTGAATACAATATACTGGGAAAGGATGTTGTCTTTCTCCTCAAAGGTATAGTGAAATTGCTGCCCTGTGTAATGTAAACCACATGGAACATTTGATTTAGTCCTATGGATGTGATTAGTGCTTTGTAGACATTGCAAGGATTCTCAGATTAGATACAAGAATGGATCTCCAGGAGAGGAAAGAGGCAGTATAGATAAACCCACACAGTCTACCTCAATTAGATCTACCTGGAACAAGTCAAAAGTTCATTAGAAATGATCACTGATTTTCTTTTTGCCCCCCCAGGAAATGCACTAATAGACTATTTGTGTACAATCCCAAGAAAGGAGACTGGAGGGACCTGGCTCCAATGAAAGTGCCTCGCTCGATGTTTGGAACAGCCATCCATAAGGGCAAGATTGTCATTGCAGGTGGTGTCACGGAGGAAGGCCTTACTGCATCTGTTGAAGCTTTTGATCTGACCACCAATAAGTGAGTGCAATATTCAATCTATTTTAAGCAAGTGTTTCAGGAGCTCTGAGGTAAGAGTCACAAAGCTGTTCCGGTACCTCAGCTGCCACTGAGACACTTGGTCTACAGTCGTATCTTTGGCAATAACAGCAGCAGGTTACAGAGCAGGTCTCTAGACATTTTTCCTGCACCTGCATGCACTCAAATTATTATGCCCATGCCACTTGAAAAACATATGCATTTTAGAAACTAGAGGGAAAAATGAGAATAACTGGGGAACAGCATGTCTGTATGAAGTACCGAAGAATCAGGGAGTCTATAAGAATTAGTCCCTGGGAAAAGATGTTGTAACAGTATAGTTATGTCATTTAAGGGTTGCAGAAGTCCCTGAGGGAATGAAGACACTGAAACTTACTGCTGATACATCTTAGAATTTTTTACTTTTTCTAAACCATGTCCTTGGTACCTGATTTTGTTGACCAGAGAAGTATTTTAATGCATTGTTTACAGTGTTTCTCATGTGTTTAACTTGTTTTTTTCTTTCCATCCTTAGATGGGAGATTATGCCTGAATTTCCCCAAGAGAGAAGTTCCATCAGTTTAGTCACTTTAGGGGGAGCTTTGTATGCTATTGGAGGCTTTGCAATGATTCAACTTGAATCTAAAGAATTTGCACCTAGTGAAGTCACCGACATATGGAAGTAAGTTTAGTGTTAGTCACTCTTTCATGGTCAAAAGCCTTGTCTAAAACTGAGGTTTGTAGACATTGGAGGCTAACACTATTTTTCTGTTTAACTGAAAATTATCCGTAGCACGGGCTCTAAAGCACTTGTTGGCAGATAGAAAAGTTTGTCAGAAAGTAACAAATAAACAGAGGCTTGAATCTAATGACTACTTCCACCTACTAATTATTTGACCAGTCCAAGTCACGATTTTCAGCTTCTTTAGCAGAGTAGATTGCCATCTCTTGGCAGGTTTAGCCTTGCCAATAAAACCATTCTCTTGTGACACTGTGATGCAGAAAAGCACGTATACACAGCGGCCTGTACCTGCTGATGTGTTGATAGTCAACTGAGTAACGGTTCCAAGAGAATCAGAAGTCCCTATCTCCTAGATCTTTTTGAGCTTATCACAGCAGCAGTGATGAGACACCATATGTCTGTTGCAACTCTTAGTTGCTAATGTAAATTCAGAAGTGTTAGTTGGCAGTAGGAAGGAAAACCCCACAACTTCATATGCAAGAATCTGAAGAAATTCAGAAGGGATGCTTGAGGAGGAAGCTTTTATATGGGTAATTAAAGCATAACATAGGCCAGCAACAAGCTTTAGGGACCAGGAAAAGAACAACTTGTGTACAAGAATATCTTTCTGTTCTGGAGTGGAGGAAAAAAGTAGCCTTTCATGGCACCCTTCAGCACATGGTTGCTACAAGCCTTTGCAACAGGTGGACTATGCTCCTTTTCATGTATGTGTGCTGAAGCATCAAACTTGAAGAAGCTGTTTTCTAACAATTTTTTACATGCAGGTATGATGATGAGAAGAAGGAATGGATTGGCATACTGAAAGAGATCCGATACGCTACTGGAGCCTCCTGCCTGTCCACACGCTTAAACCTCTTCAAGTTATCCAAACTGTAAACAAAATGCTGGAAATATGATATGGTGAGGGAGTTTTGATAGGCTCTTCTGGTTTTGTTGCATGAAAATGTCCCCAAATTGTACAGTTTTGTAGCAGCATACTAGTCATACTGGGAAGTGGTAAATAGTTCATTTGTCTGTCCACTTCTTAAGATACTTCCTAGCTAACCAGCAACCACTGAATTTTTGCCAGTGTTTAAATTTCTAAAGAGTTATAATTAATGTTGATTAGATTAAGATTTTGGCAAGAACTCAATTTTTCATTCTGTGAAATTGCAAACACTAGTTAAGACTTCCTTGCACTCAATACAATCCAGACAGTGGTGTCTTATCCTCCAAACAATGTCCATGAATTAATTATTAAGTTAAATTCAACTAATAGGTGGCTAATTTTATTCTAACTGGCTGTTTGTATGGCCAGATTTCCCCTTTTAGTAATGTATATAAATCTTGCACTCTTCAGCAATATCTTGGAAATATTCTCATCACAGACCTCAAAAAAATAATTTAGCTTGGAATTGAAATGAATGTTGAAAACAAAAGTGGTTTAATACTATGTGGCCTAATAAATGCCAGTCTCAGCCAAAGCTATACTAGTAGACAGAGAAGAGGGAAGAGAGAAGTTCACAAGGTTAGTAGCCCTACTGTTTCATCTACTATGTTTAGCCTTCAGCTAACAAAGATTTTCCACTTTTTTATGCTTTTATATTTATTTCCAAAGCAAATATTTTATGGAAGTTTTTCTCAGAGATCTGAGGCCAATAACAAGCATTCATGAAAAAGTCCTAAAAGAACTATCTTTAGCAAATACTTTTGACAGAGAGGACTTTTGAATTTACTATAGAATTGATGCATTTTGACGTTGAAACTTTTAACAATTAAACTTTGTTTTTAAAACTATAAAAGTATCACTTGATGGTGTCTTTTTTTAGTGATTAGCTCATCATCACTATCATATTGACAGGACACAGATCTCTTAGTACAGCCTTTGCCCAAAATAGAGCACTCGGTTTTCTTCTTAAGAGCATGCTTACCTTTTTTTTGTACAATATCTCTTCAAAGGATTTCTCCATTGCATAAACAGAGTGTCATAAATCCAAAGGATTTCATAAATCTAAATCTAATTACAACTGATGTAGCAGGGAAACTGGAAAAGAAGTCCACTGCACCTGACTGAACAGCAATGCCAACTATCAAATGACTCGTTGCATTGCCTTCTTATGAGACAGAGTTGTAAACAAATGCAAAGGCACAGCCATCATAGTTCATTTCACTATGTGACTGTCCACTAGTGCTTCATCTGTGGGACATTTTCCCTTTAGTACCCAAATCTGCAGCTGTGCTTAGCACCCTTTTATTGGCTCCAGTTAGATCACTGGTTTGCACCACCCATCTGCTCTAACACTTGTTGATTAATATAGAAAGAATGAGTGCAAAGAATCAAGGACAACAGATTTTACTGAATTGCTTTTTTTTTCCTTCAGTGCCCTTTCTGGACCACTCATAACAAGTTTTAATCCTCTTCCCATTGTGCATACTCATAACTTTATCCATTCATAATTTGAAGAAAACTGGCTTGGTACAATGCCTGCTAGAGCCCTGAACAGCAGGCTTCAGCTTAAACACACACCCATGACTGATGACTTCAGCCACTGCCACCTTTCCTGCACTCCAAGGTTGCTACTTAAAGGCCATGTGTACAGAAGCAGAGTCATGCAAGACCTCCTTGACATGCAGCCCCCCTTCTGAAATACTATGCTATATTTATGATTGTCTTCTCCATTTTATACAAAATACAACGCACATAGAATCTTCCTATGTGCTGTGCCTTCAGACATTTCCTCAAAGTAGTTATTACATCTTGGAGCCCTTGTTCATTTGATATACCTAAGTATCTAGACTACCATCTACTAGTTTTGTCAGTCATCCCACAAACATGAGGGCTGCCTCAGGAGGAAAGTACCTTGCAGTTTAAATCAGTTCTGTTGGTTTTTCCTGACTTGTCCTGACTTTTCATTTCTATCCTGATTTGTATTCAGTTAATAAAAAATTTTTCTTATGCTATGAATAGTGAAAAAAAAAAAGTGACAGCCAGATGTATAATGGCCAATTCAAATATGCAGTTGCTTATCTCTGCCAGGTTTCAAGTGAAGTGGTAAAAGAATGTGTCCTGCTTCTACTAAATAAGCAAGAAAACACATCCTCATTGCAAATGTGAGAAAACAGACACAGCTGGCTGTCATGTAAGGTGATGGCAGCTTTAGGCACAACGTGGCTGCCTCTGGAAATGGGATCATTTGCCAAGCATGACCACCCTACAGTTACTGCTCTGCAATGAACATTCTCCTGGCTCTTCCACTTCTTCCTTTTACATCTCAGTGTCTTATGCCTCCTGCACAAACCCTGGCAGGGTTTTTAAGTATGTGAAGGTGTTCCAGAAGGCTCAGCTGTACTTCTGCACACAGCACATCACAGGGTAGGAGAAGCAGCTGGAGGTCCCTCACTGTGCAATGCCCTCCTGCAGCACAGTCCCCCACAGTACCTCTGTTCTGAGAATGGAAACTGAATGGCTCTAAAAGCAGCCCTATTCTTAGCAAATCTGCATTTCAGTTTCTTGGTTTCAGAGTACAGGTACTGTTTGATTCCTAATTGCTCATTCTGTCACATGCTGGAAGACAGACACAGTTTCCAGTAGATTGCTGACTCCACTCTCCTAGTCAATAGCATTTCCAACTTTTTCTGTGGAGAGTTTTATGTCTGGCTAAGCCTCTGTGCTATTTATTTAGGAGATAATAATGTAATTTTATGCCAGAACCTCCAGATAAATGGGCTCCTAATAGCTTCCAGATAATGGGAAATTTTAAGTATCCTTGTCACATCTTCATGGCCCACTGTGACCTGCCTTTTGCAATCCCTAACAAATTGAGGATTAAATCTCTTTACAGCTGATGACCTTGACAAGCCTTGGTCCAGCTGACACAGATAAAGAGATTTTTGAAACTTAAGTATTCCAGGATTACGAGACATTTGATGGTACATAAACTGTTTTTATAAAAGTACTTTAGACTGCATGTCTGATATCACTGTATTCCATACACCTGCTGTCTCAGGTATTCCAGCTGTTCATCTTTCGTTGACAGAACCATAGAATTCCATTCGAAGTGAGGAATCTGTAGAACAGAATGGTACAAACTGACTTAACATTGGTATAAAGCACATACCATCCAAGAGCAAAGAAAAGGCTCTCTGATACCTGTTGTTCTTCACTTGAAGATATTTACCACCTGTGTCCTTCCAAAAGCCTGGCTTACTCTAATACTCAAAAGATCCATTTCTTATTGTAAGATTCTCCTTTATGTAAGCACAGTCAGTTTGCTTCCAAAAAGCAGCATAGTTGCACAGATATAAAACAGATGCCCATGCAATACAGGCTGTGACAACTCCATTACACCCTCCCCTCTTTTAAAACCCAAATGGAAAGAAAAATCCCAGGTCACTGTAGTTTGTAATGTTAATGTATCAGACTGGAATGGTGTACCAGTGGTATAACATGAGAAAGGATGATTATTCTGTTAAAAAAAAAAAAAAAAAACCCAACAAATTTAAAATTAGGGTAGGTGAATAATTAAATATACAGGAGCCTCTGCATTCATAAGTCTCCATTTCCCAAATGTTTCTGTGCTGCTGGTGAATTATCTCTGGTGTTTAGTATTCCCTGTCACAGCACTATGACTGCAGCAGACAAACAGCATCCAGATCCCATCTGACCACTGCCAACATGAGGGTATGTTCAATCTTTTTCTACCATAGAAATCTTTGGAGAATTGAACTGAAACTCTTATTTCACTTTTTCTCCTTTACTCAGGCAACATTGAGATTGATAGTTTGCAGTAAGGTCAGACTGGAACGTTTTGACTTCAGTTTTGCTTCACCCTCTTTCAGAGAATGTGTGAATTCTATGAAGTCCTTACACCATTTTGAGAACAGCTTAGAATTTCCCCCCTTAATACAAAAATTGCTCTCTCCCAGTAAGTGCTTTTAACAATAAAACCATCTCTAAATCTGTTGTGAGGAAAATGGACATTTTGCACTGCTGCTACAATGCAGAAAGGACACAAAGTATTGCTGACTGCTCACCTGAACTACCCGGTACCCCAGCATTTCCAGGTGTCGCTTTTTCACTGCAGGTTCTCCTTTCAGGTGACGTGAATAATCTTTGCTAAAAGCTTTTGTATCAAGAAATTCCAAAGCAATTCTGCAAACAGTAAAAATGTGCATTTACTTCCAGGTCCTACCTGAATAGCAAGAAGTGATAGTTCTAGTTCAGTATTGATGCAGCAAGGCGAGATAAACCTGACAATTCTCAGAAAACGAAAATTAAGCAACGCCCTGGAATTAGACGAAACATCTTCCTCCTATTTATCTACAGATACTTGAATTCAGAAAAAGCATTTTCTCCCTGCATCTGTTTTTGTTCCAATGGTAAAAACAGCTAACCAGCACTTTCAAGGGTTTTGAAGAGGTGAGAGGAAAACAGTATTCCAATCTCATGAAACACATTTTAAGAACCTGTACTGGATTTGGCTGGGATGGAGATACTTTTCTTCATACCAGTTTGTATGGTGCTGCGTTTTGAACTTGTGACCAGAACTGTTACCAACACACCAGTATCTAGGCAACTGCTGAAAAGCACTTGCACAGCATCAAGGTCTTCTCTGTTCCTCCCTCTGCACCCACAGTGCATATAGGCTTCAGCAACAGGAGGCTGGGAAGGGACACAGCTGGGAGGGAACCTCAGCTGCCTGAAGTGGTATTTCACACCATACAACATCATGCTCAGCAGTAAAGCAGAGGGGACATTTTGCCACACAGCCATTTGTCTGACACTGGTCTGCTGGAGGTGAACGACTGCATGTCCATCAATTGCTCTGTCTCCCCCTCCCCTCTTCTATTCCCTTCACTTATTATACTGTCTTAATTGCAACCCAGGAGTTTCCTTCCTTGCTGTTACCCTCCACATTCTCTCCCTCATCACGCTGCAGGGGCATGAGCTATGCCATGCAAATGGGAGGGAGCAGCTACAGCTAATTGACCACATCCCAGAAGGCCAAACCTCAATAGACCTTGGAAAAAGGAACAGAACATTAGGGCATGAGCTTCAAAAACCCAGTCTAAACTGGATGTAAGCTTGGAAGAGCTAATGTGCAAGAATTCAATGTACTGACCTTTGAGCTCCTGGTGGCAGAGCCTTTCTCCCTTCATCCTTTATGTTATGTCTCAAGTGTATTCCCCCCACAGCATCCAAAGGTATATTCTGAGCCATGTAGGAAAGAGGCTTTTTATTTATATCCAGGACACACTCAAAATCTGCCAGAAAATGAAACAAACCTGTTTACTGGCAAAATAAAAGTGAAAGAATTTGATCTGTACAATGTTTACTTCTAGAAAAACTAAGTGATAGCCATAATTAGAGCTATCCAACATTATTTATACTAGGAAGAACTTTTTAGAAACTGTATTTTATACAACAATTTATTCTTTGCAACATCTTGTGCTATCTTGGGGCCATATGACCAGGAGCTTCCTAATCTTAGTGACAACAGTGATATGAGAGGACTCCATAACAATTTTTAGAGTACTAATGTCTCACCTATTTCATAGTAGTATGGTGTGAGAACAGATATTCTGGAGTACTGGCTCCCTCCTAAGATCTCTGTCAGCATTCTGTGAATATGCCGTCGCTGTGGAGTTATTCGGCTCGAGCCTACAAAGACAAAATAAAGAATTCATACATCAAAACTTCCATGGCCAAAATTCTGAAAATAGTGCTTTGAGATATTGTATTTTTCACAGCCAGGCTACTGAATTAAATCTTTTCCACAGATCCCAAGTGGTATCCATCATAATGCAGAGACAAAGTGATCGTATTTCAGATAGAAAGTGGCAGTGCATGCTATTAAGTAAATTTCAAATTGAGACTTTAGATGATGGGATTTTTTCATTCACATACTACAAAAACTTAAGTTTTAGGTTTTAAGGTTTTTTTAGGTTTTACCTGGTGGATTTGGTTTGCTTTTAATGATGTTTAGACATGTATTTACTCACCTTGTGTTTATCACAGCCACATCACACTATCTGCCACTTCTCTGTCCATTGCCAATTAACACCTTGCTCCATTAAACATCTTCAGTCTTAGAGCAAAAGTAGCTGAGTTCTATGGATAGCACAGCAGATCTCCCCATGAGAATCAGTGGAGGAGATACTGTGCTAGATGGATTTTCTGAATTGATCACTATTCTGAAACATCTCAGAATGCTGCTACTCCTGATCACTAGCCTACTTCTCTATCTCTCATCCCTGATGGATCTTGGTTCTTATGAGGAAGAAGGGAGGATCAAGTCCAAAACCAAGCAGTATAAATGTTTACCTTGAAAAATTTAAGCCAAATGTTCAGTCTCGTAAGTGAAGCAGGGAGCAAAATAACCCATCTCCTCCAGTACAGAATGAGCCTCTTCCTGCCTTTCCATTCTTCATGCCATATACACTGTTTCTGTGTATTTAAATTTTAATTCTTCTGCAGGAATATCCCATCTCTATTACATTAATTCTCACAAGGAAAACTGATTCACTCTCAGTTGTGCTACTAAGCAGTTGCACTTTTCAAGAATACATGCTCAGCAGAGAGGAGTGTGCCTTCTATTGTGTGCTAGTGGCAGCATGACAGTTTAAGAAAAAACATATAGTAAAAACCAGACTATTATTAGTAACAAGGGCAGCTTTTCCTCTCCTAAATTACTTACTCTTATGAAAGACACGTTGACAGTATGGCTCATGAAACCAAGGGATGTGAAACTCTGGGCATTCCAGACAGACTGCTCTGTTCAATTTCATGAGGCTTGAGTGGACCCTCTGCTTCACCATATCAGGCAGGACTCATTTAAAAAAAAACAAACATAGAAATGTGTGAACTGAAATGTGAAAAATCCAACAAATTGAACTAAATGGTAGTCTCTGAATTTTTTACTAGAAATGCAAATATCTGTATACTATGGCATTTATTAAACTCATGCTGCAGAATTTTAGAAAGGTTCTCAAAATCCCTGAGAAAATAAATGGAAAAAAATCCTGTTCTACTCAATCTTAAGAACAACAGCAAGACAGAAGACAGAAATTGCTTCTATTGTGTAAATTTAATGAAGTAGTTGAAGGCAAAATGGCAAGAGTACATTGATAATGAACAACATACAGGTAGGGAGGAATGAAAAAGTCAAACAGTCCCCTACTTAGAGAGAAGAGACATTACTTGCAGACAATATGACTATATCATATAGAGGGTGTCTTTCCTGAAAACAGAATCATTTAAAGAGTAATTCTACCTCTCAAGTCTTATGTAAGTCCAAATTGCAATTTATGCCAAATGCTACACAATCAAATTCATCAGAGAGCTAGATAGCTACCTTTAAGTTGAGCATCCAATTTGCTTAGGAAAGAAACATTAAATATCGTTGTTATCAGAACTGGAGGAAAATACCCAGCCATTGCCAAAACGTGACCAAGCAGCACCAAGTGATAAGTTTCAAGATGACCTTGAAAAACCAGAGAAAAACCAATATTAACACACAACAAAGTTGAAAGGATTTGCAATGCCCTTTCCCTGGCCTCTCAAATCATCTGATTTTCTCTCTTAATGTACAACACAAATCCCTACACACTTCCTCTACAATTTTAACTATTTCTTTGTGATGAATCACAAAATGTATCCTGTTCCCAATGATGATTCCTTGGGGAACACAACAATTCTATCCAATAACAGCACAGTGAATTAATCAGAATTTTCACTTACATATTACTATGCCAAAAATCCTTTGCTACTCAATTATCAACAGTCATTTTTAGTGGGTTAAACAAAACCCAAAACTGGATATTTGTCATGGTTTAACCTCAGTAGGGAGAGTATTAGTAGTAACATACTAACTTTTTCTTTGCTTAAAAAAAGCACTATTCCCATTTTCATTCAGCAAAAATCTTTGTCTATTGCACTTACTCAAGTTAGAAGTAAGATGTTGGATACAACTCTTAAAGAATTCTTCATTGTCAGGAGGGTCATAATTCAAAGCAGAGAAAAGGAAGAGAATAAAATAGATTTCAGAGGGGGGAATCTGAAAAAAAAGACATCCTATATCAACTCACTGCAAAATATCCTAATATTGCTTTATAATAAAGAAACGCTTTGTTTTTAATTCAGAATTTGGAGATTTAAGACTAGATGAACTGTTTTCTAATTTTTTCTTCAGTCAACTTTTCCAGGAGAAAATAAAAAAATAAAATGCAGCAATAGTTGAAATTGCAGCCACAACTAAAATTTAAAATTTATTTCATGTAGGTGATCCAAGTGTTTCTATACACTTAAAGAACCTTTTAAGAAGGTTTTGCATTAAATGTTCTAAAAGAAACTAAACTGCAACAGAATAAAATTGGAATATTAATACCAGATTGAGAATGAGAAATAAAGATAGTAAGAAAAAAAAAAAGTAATTTTGACCAAATAGACACGCTGTTGGGGAAATCCCCACAAGTACTATTAAAATATCCACCATGGGATGTGACTATTTATAAAGATGTTTAAAAAAATTAAGATGGTCAAATGTAAAGTTGAATGTAAAAAATTATGGCTGACCTAACATTGAGTGAAAATAAAAAAGAAACAAAAATTAATGAGATGTGCAAATTTATATACATAGAAGTAAAGCAGCTTTAAGTGAGCACAAAAAATCATGATCTCCAAATCAGCTACACTGAAGAAAACTCTTAAAAACATCAACTACTAACCTGTCCTTTCTTACTGAATAGCTCACAGCAGACAGAAAGAAGAACCGTGGTACCTTGTGTATGTTTTGAGCAGCCACAGCAGCTATTCTGTCCAGTAATGCAGGGCAGCGGCGGTCTGACTTTCGCAGCAAAGAAGACAAGGGCAGTGCATTCGCCCACGTTATCTGATCTATCAAGCGCTGGCACATGGCCATAGTTTCCTCACTGAGCACCTCCTCAAACCACTCCCCTTTCACATAGGTAAGCTCCTCCAAGAGAAGATTTAGGTTGTTGGCTTTCTGAAGCCTCTGAAATCCACAGTCATTTAGTTGTTGCAGGAGCCTAGCACACAGCTCCGAACTGTTTTGCCACTGCAACTGGCCACGATGATTCCATTTGACAAGAGCTGTAGCAATGCAATCCAGATGATGGAGCCTGCATTGAGGCAAAACTGCTGCTGCTTTGTTTATAATCGTTTCATCCACTTGAAAAGAAGGAAGCATGGCCAGAACACGAATTATGGCTGCAGTATCAGCAGGTATCACACTAGATTTTAAATAACTGGAAGAGAAAGAGAAATAAAAAGTCCATCAGTAGTGACAGAGTGCAAATGTTTAAACAAAACAAAAAAACCACATGCTTGAAGCTTCTAATTTAGAAGGCAAAAGCTGCACATCAAATATAAAATAAGCAGAATATTAATGGCTTGGTAGAAATCCACATATCTTTTTTTCAGTGAGATTAACTGCTTCCTTCTAATTTGTTCAAAACTGAAGAAGAGGAAGAAGACAGTGAGCAGCTCATTCAGCTGGCAAGACTCCAACTGTTACTGATAAACACAGAAGTTCTTAGTAGGGTCAGGAGGTCCACATTTGTCAAGGTTATTTGTGGGTTTATGGGCCTGGTTAATTTCTGTGATTTCTGTCCTAGGGAACACCAAGTTTTGAGGTGCCTGAGGAATATGAAGACATCATCTACCAGAAAAAAATGTACAGCCAAGGCATTACATTCCCATAGAGGCTGAGCAATGGATGCAAGATCTCTTCTCCAGCAACTTTCTGTGGTTCTGTACAAGCCTAAGAACTAACTGGACAGCTCTTCAATCAAAACAGTACTTCTGTGTCACACTTTGGCTTGTCCCAACCAAGGCATTCTGTCTCTTTTTCATTACTTCTTCTGTCAAACATCAAATACAATACTAATGCCTACCCATCCTATCAAATACCAATCAAAATTTATTGTCATTTCAACATCATTATATTACAGTGGTCAAAGGAAAAAGGGGAAAAATATTTTTAAAAGGTATCATATCTATTAGCACATACTGTTTGGTCTATGGTCAAGACATTATTTACTTTCTATCCTCTGATTTACATGTTTAATAGAATCAAATACTTGTAACAGTTTGTTACTTCTTCGTATTTTTATGGAAACAAAACATTAACATCTTAGGTTGCTATTTAAAATCTTAAGTAGAGAACTGCTTAAAATTCAAATAGCTACATTTCCAAGAATATGCACTTACCCTAATAGTAACATTTTTAGCTTGGCAAAGAGCTCCAGATCCTGGCCATGCAACACCACCAAGTACTGTGTTAACTTTACCAACTGTAACACTTGATAGCTATCCAAGTGTTTGTGCAGAACAGAAGCCAGTCTGAATACAAAGAGGAAAAGATTACATGGTATACAAAAGATACTGCAAACCCCCACATCCCACATGCCAAAGGGGTGTCCTGTGGTACACAGTACCTATGTGGAGGGTTTCTCACACCTGCACTCCTCTCCACACCGATTTTGACACTATTCCACTTAAGCCTCTCTCCACTTCCTGAATTGCAAAATTGAAATCTTAATCACAACAAATCAGCTACTGCACACTACTAATTTCTGTTGTAGATTTCACAATCAGTTAAATTTAGAGTGGACCAAGAACACAATAAACTAGAACAGCATCACCAGCTTCAGCACCACCACACTAACATAACAGTGGTTGCTAAAGCTATGTTGGTCTAAAGCTGCAGAGTGGGATAGATTTGTAGGGAAGGATAATACCTTAAGCCCTTTTTTAGGCAGCGAGACTCAAGAAGAAAAGGCATTAATTCACCTGATCTTCCTTTTAGTATCCCTCTCCTCCACAAGACACGAGTATGTTCTTTTTCTTTCAAGGATCTATTTGATTCATACAACTACCTTCAATCCAATAACAGTTCACAACCTGCACTTAACTCTGCTGCATCTCTGACATTTCATTTGCACTCTCATGAGTTTACAGTCATTGTTAGAGACTAAGTTTACTGCAATAGAATCAGGTATTTGTAAATTAGACAGATACTAATTGACAGTAACTTGGTAAGGGTGAAATGCCTTTTTTGAAATTCCTAAATTGCCTCAATTACTTCTGGGTCAAGCTGTAATATTCTAAAATCTGTAATAGCCAATAACTTATAGTTTATAAGCATTTGTGTGCAAGTGATGCACCCACCACTTCTAACTTACTGGATATGTCATAGTTTTCCACACTAAATGGAAGTTTACCTAGAGAATACAACTTCTTAGTAATATCAAAAAAATTACTTTTTGAGTAGATGAGAATTCCTGCATTTCTGCATTTTCTGCATAGTCTTCAGTATCATCAATACTTGCTGACTGCTAAATTCCTCTGCAATGTGTGCTGCAGTTTCCAGTAACCTGAAAAGACATATTTTTCAGTGAAAAACCATTGAAAATCTCTGTCAAACATTGCAGCCATTTTCTTTACCTATGAGGAAAAGAACCAAAAACTACTTCTGGAAGGAAAATTTTCCCAAACGAGAGACTTTTGTTCTGTGGACTTTTCTTCTAAACAGTTGGTGAGTGTGGCACAGACAAAGGGGCGTGAGTGTGTTGGATCAGTGCATGTTGTTCTGATGTTAGAAACTGGCAAGTCCAACAATTCTAAAAGTAGACAAGAAGTAGGGAAGGTACTTTAAGACACTAAACAATTAATGATCAATCAGCAAGCTACAGATAACAGAATCAAACATGAACTGAACTGGTTCTGCAGTAATTAAAGCCAATGTTTATCACAAACAAATTAATTTAAAAAAATATAGGAAAAGCTTTTATAACTAAATCAGCTATAGAAAAACCAACACAGACTTACAGCATATCCAAATCTCTGAATAAAGGAGATGTTCATGAAGAGAAGTATGAAAATATGACTCATTGTAATTAATACAGAAAATTCTGCCTAAAACTGCAGGCTTTGAGAGACCAATGAGTAATACCACCCCCACCTTGTGGCACAAGAAAAACAGGCAGAGAAAAAAAATACTATGCTCTAAATAAATGGTGAAGTGTTCCCTGATGACAACATTTTATAAAGAATAGGATGTCAGCAATCTGGTATAGGACAAGACTCAGGCTTTTTCAGTTACTGACAGTCTTAAAAAGGAAAAAGCAACATATATCACTGCATATGTTTCTCAGGAGAAAGACAGAAAGGTGTTTACTACTACCCTGTGAGAGGAAGGATGTATCCTAAGGGACAGAGCTACAGGATGGCCTTGCATTACAGCATTCATACCCTCCTTGATTGATGGATCTAATTCACCTTCTTAATGAGACCTGCTGCTTTGACAGTGTTTCCATGATGAAATCATCCATTGCTACAACGTTCCAACCAGGAAACCTAAGGCTCAGCTCACCGTTGGGCTCAGAAATTCCTCCAAAAACGGGTACAGTTTTAATTTCTGCACCAGAATCATAAATAAGACAAAATCATTAATAAACTTACCTTTCTCTAACCTTAGATCCTGCCACAGGTCCAAGAGCAAAAAATAATTTTGCAAAGGTTTCAGGATCGTAATAATCATGTACAGCTTCAGAGAGCAGCTGTTCAGCAGTCAAACGGAACTCAGCACTGTCAAAACCCAGCTGCTCATACAATCCAAAAATGTGACTAATACTGTGTATATCGAGGTGGGAGGCACTTTCAAGGAAAATCCTGTTGCATTTTTCTAGCAAAGGATGATGTCTCAGTTTAACATTTTGGAGAAACTGAACTATTCTTCTGGCATAGTTGAAGTGGACTTCATTGTTTTCCTCTAAGAGCTGCTCAGCCTTGTGTAGTAATCGATCTCGAAAACTCTCTGTGATAACTTCAGATATGCTGATCATCAAAACTGACAAGATCCTAAAAATTCAAAAGATTTTACATTTACACATTGAACACAGTAAGCAATACAGTTTAGATTTATTAAATGAAGTGCACAAAGGAAGGAATGGTAGTTGAGGTGTTGGTGGCTTTTGTGCAAAAAGAATTTTAAATCTAATGCAGAAAAAATGGATGAGCAAAAAACATTTATTCTACTAAAGTAAAAATTCCGCTTTCAGGGAACTTCTGAAATGATTCGGATTTTCCAGCCATCCCTTACAAAGTCATGCATGATAAAAGCATTTGCCTAAGGCAAGACCCTGATTTGCCTGATTCATATTTGCAAAAATATCTTTTATGTTCAATAGACAATAAAGAAATTCAAACAATTCACGAGTAACAGAATGGGGAGAAGAGTCATTGTCACTCCTAAAGAAAGAGTATCTTCCTAAGGGAATAAAACTTATGACCACAGAGAAAGTGATTTCAGTAAAGAAATGCAGTCCTATTCATGGAGTTTCATAAGCAGGCTCCTCATATCTGAAAAAATAAGTGTTGGGACTGCTGGTGCTATATAAAGCAGAAAAAAGAAAGAGAAGCCTTTGCTGTAACAGCCCCAGGGAAACAGAAATAAGAAAAAAGGAGCTTGTTCCTCTTTGACAAGGGCTATGTTTTAAGTAGTTTAAATATGAAGGTAATGTACTAGACATGCTAGCAAGAGAATTTATTAATTCAACTTGACCAGAAAAACAATACTATGAAGATAAATAAACACAACATTGCTGTAAAACCCCTTATTGCTGTTAACAAAGCCATGTTATAGTAGAGAATCAATGTCAAGGTAGAAAAAAGGGAGAAAAGCATCTTCTGATGTCAATAGTCTCTAAATTATCCAAAAAAATCATGTTTAGAATCAGGATAAAGATGATTCTAAATATCTGTATTGTAAGTAAAACGATATTTCAGTACTGTAAGTAAAACAGTGGAAATTAATTAAATCTGTATAACCTAAACAATCAAGCAATAGTTTTAATCATTTAGATTACTTATAAGGAAATTGTTCACAAAGTCATTGGGAAAATGCATTCACTTGTCAATCAATGCACAAATACAAAACACTTCTTTCCCACAAACCCCCAACTGAAGAAAAGCAACCTCCAGCTGAGAAAAAGGGAAAGTGTTCAGCAAAGACAGACCAGTAATTCCAACATTTTGCTTCTTCTACTTCTTAGCTTACCTTATACCCTGATAATTCTGACACTTACCTTATATCCTGTATAGAATCCAGTTTCATGTCCACAATATGAGCTATTTGGCCAATTATGGGATTGAAGTGCCTGTGTCGCTTGTATAAGCACAGAGCGAATTTAGACAGAGCTGGCAAACTAAGCCTGTCAAGACATTAGAGACAGTCACACAGGATATTTGCCTTTTATTTCTAGTCAATAACTAAAGATAAAAATCTATTTCAACAATCATATAAAAACCAAGGTTATAGTCAAATTGCAAAACATGGAAACAAAGTATCTAAGCAAAAAACCTAGGTGTTTAATATTAAAGCCTGTTGTGTATATGGAGTTCTACAAGAATTAGTTGTCCTTTGCTTAACCAGATCGGCCTAAGAACTCTATAAAGATTATATTCTCAAGCAATGATGTGAAACTGATAAAATGAATGTGAGCAATTCATTACTTGAATATAATTTTGTTTTCAAGTTACACTGCATTTATTCACTTGTCAAGATGCTCCACATATTAAGAGGAGGCAATTCTGTGATGCTGGTGCTGAGACTGACACTAGGTTCTGCCATTACCCCAAGACTGAAGAATGAAAACTGCAATATCCTCCCACCAAAAAAAAAATCAGAAGACGACAACGAAACACAACAACAAAATGCACAAAGGGAAAATGTTGCTGTTTAAATACAAAGACCTGTAATTTACTTCAAACACATAAATCTATACAATGTATTTCAAAATCTCAAATGCTTGACCCTGTTGCTGCAATATCTGAATCTCCCAAGCATTTCTGTACCAAAGTCTGTATGTATAATTTCCAAAACTTTCAAAAATACAACTGGCATTTAAAACAGTCATATTATGTTTTAAACATAAATACTCTTTGAGAACTCGTGTAACCTCACATGAAGCAAATCATGCTTGCAACTTATACCTTTCACAAAGCACAGCAGTACAATACTTGCCTTTCTAACCTTTTCCATGCTTCTGAAATAAGTGCTTTTGCTAAAGAAGTGTGGTCTTCAACATTGAGCCTTCAAAAGAAAGACAATACTTTGAAGTTTGCTTCCACAGTTATAAAGAAGACATATGTCCTTTCATAATTTATCATAATGTTTTACTTTTCTATCACTCCCTCCATTCAAACAGATTATAAACACTTGTGCATGAATAATCAGAATTCCTAATAATCATAAAACACATTTAGTGGGACTGCAAAACAGATTGGTTCTGCCTGTATCTCCAAAACTGAGGCACAGGACATTATGCTGTGTCACACAGTCAAGAGTACAAAAGCTGTGGCAGGGCAGTCTCATCACAGTCTCCTTACATGATAGCTCTGTAGTGAAAAATCCTTCTCTTTTTATTACCAAATACAAAATGCATTTAATGCTCTTTACCTCCGGATATTATATAAGGTGTCCACTATGACCTCATCTTCCATGTGTTCCACTTTGTTTTCTGCCAAAATGCAAAGGGTAAGAAACTGGGAGTGATTCCTTACATAGTCACTAGTCCTTAAGAGAAAGGGCCTGTTCTTCTGCAATTGCCACAGCATGTTCAATGCAATTCCCACATGCTTTTCAGAAAGTCTGGCCTTGTTCCTTCCAACAAGGCTGAACACTTCATCTTCATGGGTGCAGCTATTTATCTGGCTCAAAAGCAGATCACTACACAGAGTCCGAGCTTGGTAATGTCTCAGTGTAAACAAGCACACCTGCCTCAAACAGAGCATTGTTCTTTAAAGTGCCCAGAAAGAGTCTTCTTTCACTTTTCACAGTAAACCATGCTGTTACAAACAAGAAACTCCAATATTTGAAAAACAGAAGACCATTTTTCTTTGATCCTGTATGGTCTCTGTATTAATAAGAAGTCAATTCTGCGGTACCTGTAATGAGAGAGTATCAAAACACTTAATTTCAGTCACAACAACGAAGTAAAAATCAGTGTCTCTACATTATGATCTTTTAAGTAAGGTAAACTTAAGAAGAAAGTACAATGTGGACTCTTCTCATAGAAAAGCTCCCAACAATGAACACTGACATGCTCACAAGTACTATGAAGTCAGTCCTCTTGGAAAACTTTCAGATTTAGAAAACTGCCTTTTAAGGGCACATGTACCTATCACACTGCTACTGAGAAGGAAAATAAGAACTTTTTAGCAAGCCAGTGCTGCATGACCAAGTGAGGCTTGCTCTCAGTAGGCCATAATTGCAAACTAAGGTCCAGTAACTGCCAGAAAATACAACTATTGATGGTAAAATGAAGTGAGATGGCTTCTAGTTGAGACGGTTGATCACCTTTGTATTACAGAATATTGATCAATCACACACCATCAGCTGAAATCCCCATTGCACTAAAGAAAAACAACCTGATTGCCAAATTATAATGGGAAGCTACAGCTTTATCTAATGAAATTTATTAAGTATTCATTTGTTTTCTTAGAATACACCCCAGTTTGTACACAGTGCTAACAACTAGGTATTCTACAACCTACACAATCGGTTCCAAGCTGGAGTACACAAACCACTAGTGATAAAGGTACATCAAAAATGCCTCACCAAATTCCCTCAACTCAGAGAGCATGGAAAAGTCTAGAAGTCTTGCTTTAGAAGATATAATCGTTAACAACTCAAATTATCAATACCTTTAGCAAACTTGAATGCTCTTCAACTGTAGGTATGATTCCATCAGTGCAATGTTATCAAGAGGATGGCAGCAGCAAGACAAAACCTTATTTGTGCAGCCTGTGCAAGGTACTGAATCATTCCAGAAAGATGGACATAGGTGGATTCTTTTTGACATCTGTATAATCCTCTTCAGAGAACAAAAAGCCATACAGCATATTGTACTACACTGCTGTCACTGACACTGCAGATACAAGGAAAGCCAAAATGAAGTAATTTTAATTTATGATCTGCTGTAATAGGAATTTTTTTCTTTCCTATGCAAAATGAAAGAATACCAAAAAAAAGGTACAAATTTTTCACATAATATGTATTAAACATCTTTAATAACGATGATTTGCTTTATAGTCCCTTTTCAGATATTGGTTTTATTTGTTCCATATGGTTATTGCCTTTAGAAAGAATTTACTTCCTAGAGTAATGGCAAGCTAAGCTGCAAGAAATCAGGATAAAGTAGATACCTGAAAAAAATATAAAAACCTTCAGGCTCAGTTTCCTGTAAATCCAGGTGACACATCCTTTCCCCTTCTTATGCTGCAAAGGACCTTGCATCCCCTATCCTACTGATGAGGAACCAGGATCTCTATCTAAAACAGTTTGTAGAAAGCTTCAAAATATTTCTCTATTCCATTGAGCACATGCAAGTGATTTACCACAAACTTTTAAACAATTTTAAATCATAGTTAATTCCAGTATCTTTCCAAAAGTTCATCGATAGAAAACATTGGATGTTTTCAAACATCCAATTACATAGAGTAAACCCAGGAAATTTGGATCTACTTAAAGAACTATTTTTAAGATGTTCTACTTACCATGCAAAGCATACACTAGAAGGACAAGAAAGTCTTTAAAATTATTTTCTATCGGTTGAAACACAATAAGCACTTTCAAGGCAGTATTACAAAACAGTGAGCCATGAAGTCTCCCAAAAAGGAGAAAATGTGGACACTCACCACTCCCCAAGTATAAGAACTATGAGAGATTTGAGCAACTCAGCCTTAAGGGAGCTGCTCGTGCAGTACAGGGTGTTTCTGCCCTGCCTGCCCGAGGGGCCTCAGTTCCCTCGAGCACAGCGGGCAACACAACACCCCTGTCCCCGGGTACCAGAGCCGGCTCCGCTCCCGCCCTGCGCCCCGCACGGCCGGCGCTGCTGCGGCTCCCCGCGGAGAGCCCGCCCGCTGCCACCCGCGCGCCGACCGCTCCNGCGCGGAGCGGCAGCGGCTCTGCCAGCGCCGGCTTCAGCGAGGGCTCGTCGCACGGCGAACTGCAGCACCCGGCGGGGTTAAACGAGAAAGCAGAGGAGGCAGTGTGGGCTCCGCAGCAGACGATCGAGAAGCTCTCGGTTTACCTTCGCCCAGGACCCCTCCCGCACTCGAGCCACAGGCGGACAGCGCTCAGTGCCAGCGCGCCGGCCGCAGCGCCCGCGCCCCACGTGCGGCCGCAGTGCCGTTCACCGTGCGCATGCGCCGGGGCACAGCGCTTCCCGGGAGCTGTCGGGAGCCGCAGGGAGAAAGGGAAAGGTCCAGCCAGCTAAGGTTTGCCGGAGGAAATAAAAATGATAATTAAAAAGGTCAAAGGTTCATACTGACTATTGCATATTAAATAAAGCAATGTTTTTGTAATTTATTCTGAGCGAGGAAAATGTCTCCCCTGCCTAGGAAAAGCACAAAGGGACTGCAGTTCGGAAAGGTAAAGTTGAAGGGCTAGGCTTCCTTGTACTGGAATTAATATTATTTTACTTTTTTCTTTTTTTTTAATGCTTTGCAGCAATAAATTTAAAATGAATGTGTTTTGAGAGACAAATCTAACATATGTTACAAGTATGTTGCTTATGTTGAACACACATAGCTCCAGGTCAACTTTCTGGACCTTTTCTCAGCACCATTGACAGCAGCAAAGACATTTAGAAAGAATGATAGCAATCTCAGATTGCTCTCTGTTCTACCCAAAAAACAGAACTAGGACTATTACCATGACCAATTCTGACCAGCTGTGTTGCAGCTGTCAATTAAATGTTTGGGGTTTCTACTTTTTGTCTGTCACCTCCTAATAGATTGGATGCCTGTGAATATGGAATTCACTCAAACTAATAGAATAGATCCTGTGTTATTTATTACAGGTCTGTGGTGGTTTAGAAATGGAGCATGTAATTTTTTAAACTGGATTAGTTACAATTTTTGTAACTGTGGAATTTGTAACTGGAAAAGGTTCTGTATCCTCCTTCTAACAAATTCCAGATCACTCCAGTTACAATTTACACGGGAATGCAAGTAACGGAGGGAGACCCGAACCCTGTCAGGTGCTCTCAAAGGGGGGCAGGTAAGGCACCTCTTTCAAGAATGTCAGGCCTTGTGCAAACTTACATAACAATTCCAATGCATCTGAGAAGCAAACTGCAGAGGAAAACAAACAATTCCATGTTCATATGAAGGCGACTTCTGTAAATCATACAGATTTTTCATTTACAAGATGCTGAACTTTTCATTTTTGACTTGTGAACTACATTTGGATAAAATAAAACAATGCCTAAACCAAATTAAAAGTGCTAGATATAATTATGTTAAATTTTAAACTGGACACATGAGGAGGAAAGCAAGACTTAACAAAGCATGCTATGCTGAAGCCAGCATTGATTTTCTGAACAGATGTTCACTCACCAGCTTCCTCAGGATTTCAGAAGTCACAGATGTGAGTTTCACATTTAAATTTTTTTTTTACAGAAAACCATAAGGAGATCATTGGGATTTCTGCTTCTAACAAACTTCTCACCAGCCAGTCACGTAACTTCCATAACTTCCCATTATGCATGTGATTACTGATCCAAGTGTCTACTATTTGAAATAAAATCCATCGAAGGATGTACGTACTTCAGTGCCGGTCTTAGTTAATTTTGATGATGTTCATAAATTTATGCAGTCATAAACTTTCATTCCTTAATTTTAAGTTAAATTAACTTTGAATTGCAATACACATATATGGAATGCTATTATCAGTTACTTTTTTTTGCACAACTGGCCTAAATTCTCGTTTTAATTCTTTACGAGCCCTAGCGAGGTGTACTGCTGGGGGAACCCTGAGGGCTTCAGGACGATTCATTTACCAACTCTTGGCCACGTCGCGGGCTCGTCGCTAAAGCGC